>BSBM01000876.1:1965000-2050000 GCA_027924585.1 Larix kaempferi | reverse complement strand
CCTAGTAAAGGTTATTAGGCAAGTCAAGTCAAGTATAAATAGAGTGCGGGAGGCACTCTATTTTATCATTCTATTCTCTCTCATACTCTCGGGAGAGTGGTGCACTTGTGGAGGAGGAGAAGATTCTGCTAGGAGATTTCTATCTCTTATGATTGGGTTGTATCATTTCTCTATCTATCTCTGAGGAAGTTATTGGGGTTTTTTACCTTTATGGTTTTCCCCAAGTAAACTTTGTGTCTCTTGTGTGCTTGCATTATTGTGTCCATGATTGATATGCTGTACATTTTGTTCTCTCAGTTAAGATCCTAGATCAGATTGAAGTAAATTCTGAAAAATTAACATGGTATCAGAGCTAGCCTGAAAGAAGGCATGGTATGGCATGTATGACACTTGTTGCAATTGCGAAGCTAGGACATGATATAGAAAAAACCAGTCATCGTAGCACTTTCGCTATAAATAAATTTTGGCGAGGTTTCAGGGTTTTAAAATCATACAGGGCGAAGGTAAGATCCACATGTACCTTGTATCTAAAGGAAAACCTCTAATTCGTTGTACTTTGTGATTTATGATCTGTACAATATAGGGTTTTGGCCTCTTCTAGATCTCAGTCATAAAAAGGTGACCTTGGGAAAAAGGTCATAACTTGTGCTAGGGAGCTCCAAATGAAATTTTGTAAAACGTGACAAGTAGTGCATGGACTGTACTTTCTCAGGTAACATTTTTAGAGGCTGAAATGGAACCAGTGACACATGTAACACCGTACAATTTTGCTCTCCTATTTATTCCATAAACATGTCACATTACGACACTTGGCATAACTCTCTCTCTCACAGAATCCATTTGAGGTCAGACCTGTGGGGTTGGAAATATGATAGGTCAGGATATCGCAAGAAACTTTTTTAGACCCTGTGGATCGAAACATTCAGAGTTACACTAGAAACAATAAGGTACATATTTCTGTCAAAAAAGAATTATTTTTGAGCACCTTCATTCATGGCTTCCGGAATTTAGGGTTTCAGAGAAAGTTGGAATTTTTGTAATCGGAGACTACAGATGAATGCCACTCATCAAAATCAAAATTTAGAGACCACGATCATAATTTTTGGTTGGGCAGAAGGTCGGGCTTGATCAGACCTTAGTTCGGGACTTTGATCGGAAAAGTGGAAAATTAGGGCTTCTGCAAAAATGGAAATTTTTGAAATCTGTGACCATGGATGGAAGCTCCTCAGAAAAATAGAATCTTAGAGCTTTGGATCAAACCTTTTTATTGGGCAGAAGGGTGGGCTTTACCAAACCCTAGTTCGGGGTCATGTCCAGTGAATCTGGAAGTTTCAAAGGTAAATTTGAGGGGTGAAACTTTGCAGTTTTCAAATTATGAGTATACCAGCTTGATCAGCTCATCAAAGCGCATATTTCTATCCTTTTAGAAGTTTGAAATTCAAAGTTTGAATTTTTAGGGTTTCTCTGACAAACCCTATTCCAACTCTAGATCCAATTCCTGCAAATCAAGTGGATTGAGTTAATCCTAGAAGAGAATGGATTGGTCACCTGCATAAGTGAAGAAGTTCCTGTTTTAAAGGGAGATGAGGCTAAGGCCTTACATAAGAAGATTACAAGCAATCTCGATAGGTATGACTTATCCAGGTATGTTTCAAGATTTGTTCATGATTAAGTTTATTGTATGTTTGTCTTCATGTTATTACGGTTAGTACAATCTTGATTAAATTTAGACTTGTCATATCACTTTAATAAAATTATGAATGCATGATAGAAGATATTCATTGATTAGGGTGTTGACACTTATGATTGTACTAATGCATTATGGTGTTGTATGAGGTTTATGTTGTCTGCTAACATGAAAGGTACACCAAGAAAGACAAATCATGTTCTAGTTCAATAACATATGATCATGATGACATGAGGACAAAGATTCATCCATTGTCATGGATCACTTAGAAGATCTATTTACGAGGTATGTATAACTTGGTTCTATAATGGTTAACCTATGAGATATGCAGGTTACTAGCACAACTCATTGAAGAGAACAAGAAGACATCATGTGGGTATGTTAGACATAACTAGCTAACATACCAATCCAGGTATTTTTTTCCTATATCAAGTTAGAATCCTACCTTGTGTTAGGATCCTTTATATAAGTATACTTGGTATGATTGGTCATGTTTAAAGTTAGAAATGTAAGTAATCAAGGGTTTATGCATATTATGTCTCTTATCTTGATTGATGATTTAACTAACCAGAAGAGTCCTATGATCAAATAAGAATATGCATGAGTAAAAGAAGACTTCTCTGAAACCTTGAATACTAATGTTTATTATCTGTGTTTGAAATGATCATGACTATACATGTTTAAGATTATTGTGTTTTGATAGTATTAAGATTATACTAATGAATGTGTGATTATGTATGAGACCTCGAGGATAACACACTGATGATACTAATAAGCATGCATAGCGATTTAGGATGGATATAAGTTCAAGGATAGGTAATCCAGGAAGCAAAGATCAAGAGGGAGCACACTCCAGTTGTTCCTGCAAAAAAGCAAAGATCAAGAGGGAGCACATTCCAGTTGTTCCTGCAAGGAAGCAAAGATCAAGAGGGAGCACACTCCAGTTGTTCCTGCAAGGAAGCAAAGATCAAGAAGGAGCACACTTCAGTAGTTTATGCAAGGATGCAGATACTCAGAGGGAGTTGACCACTTCTCACAATCCACATCAGAATGGAGTTGCAGAAAAGAAGCAAAGACTGAGAGGGAGTCAACCCAACAAACAAACAAAGATAAGTATTTGAATTATCATTCCTTGCATATTTTATTGTGTAAATAATACTGTTCAATAATGTATATACTGATGTTCCTAGAATCAGGTTGTGTATTATGCAATTAGAATAGTTGCATTGATGAACAATATACTGCTAACATACATGGGTAAGTGGCCTATGGCACTGTACAAAATTCCATTGCTACTTATCTAGAATGAAAGCTCTTTGCTGACATGTTGGGAGTTGTGCACACTTTTAACAATGCTCTGGTAGAGATTGGAAGGCATCTAGAAAGTTATGGGATAAGGATAAATGTTGTATTGAAGCATTGGCTAAGATAATTGCATGACTGTATGACATATTTCTTTATGTGCAAGAATTTGTTCTGAAAACTATGAGATGTTTTCTAATCATGCAATTTAGCTTGTTGTGTAGGAAAGATCGTGCACCATCACCTACAAAAGAAGGACTACAACATTTGTTCAGCTGAAAATATTGAAGTTCCTAGGATCTGAGAAGAATGCCATGATCGAGGAGTACTAGTTGATCATGAAGATGCTTGGGATGCAGTCCCAAGACCTGAAGGGGAATCTGTAGTGACTTCCAATAGGATCTACAAGATCAAGCATGTTGCAGGTTGTTGCATAGATACTTTTTTTCCTGTAGCCAGATACACTTCCATTAGATCAGTACTTGCCCTGGCTACAGTGATGAAGTGAAAGATACACCAGATGGATTTCAAGACAAATTTCTTGAAAGATGTAGCTGAAGAAGAAGTGTATGTGGAGCAGCCACTTGGTTCTGAGACACATGACAGGGAGTCATATATGTGCAGAACTTGGTATGGTAGGATAGACAACTTTCTATCCAGTTTGGGATTTACCAAGAGTAAAGCGGATTCCAACCTTTACTACAAGGTTGAGGAAGGCAATCCAGTGATACTACTTTTGTATGTGGATGACCTGTTTGTTACAAGTAAAGATAGATTGATTGCCGACATGCAGCGGAAGCTTAATTCCAAGTTCAGGATGAAGGACTTGGGGATGATGCACTATTTTCTAGGTATGGAGGTGTGGCAGAGTGCATATGGAATCTTCCTTGGATAAGACAAGTATGCAATAGATATCCTGAAGAGGTTCGAGATGATGGACTGCAAGGCCATGGCCACACATATGGCATCGAACCTGAAGCTTATGTGTGATGCTTCATCTGAGCCAGTTGATGCTATGATGTATCGTCAGATGATTGGGTCCTTGATGTAGCTGATGAACACGAGACCAGATATTTGCCTTGCAGTGAACATATTGTTCCAGTTCCTGACTGATCTGAGGAGTGTTCACCTGGTTGCTGTAAAACATATTCTGAGGTACTTGAAGGGTACAATTGATTATGGGCTCAAGTATGATGCGAATCAAAAGTTTAACCTGGAGGGTTATGTTGATTCGGATTGGGCAGGTAGTGCTATTGATCAGAAGAGCACTTCGGGGTGCTTCTTTAGTATGGGATCCGGTATGATCTCTTGGTTTAGCAGGAAGCAGTCCTACGTAGCACTGAGTACAACTAAAGCAGAGTATGTTGCAGCTTGTTCAACTAGTTGTGTGGCAGTATGGATTCAGAAGCTACTGTCTAAGTTATTTGATCTCCCGTTGGAGGCTACTGGTATCTTTTGTGACAACCAAAGTTGTGTGAAGCTGTCTGAGAATTCGGTGTTCCATGACAGGTCGAAACACTTTGAGATCAAATATCACTATATCAGGGATATGGTGTAGAGAGGAGTAGTGAAGCTCCTGTATGTTGCGACGGATGAGAAGATTGTAGATGTACTGACAAAACCACTATCCAAAGTGAAGTTCGAGTACTTCAGAGGGAGGCTTGGTGTCCTTCAGATAGATGACACTTCGAGGAAGAAGTGGCGGAGACATTTGCTTAAGCCATTCCAAGCATGGTGGAAGGAGGATCCTTCACATGGCTATGGATGTAGGCACTGGATGATGAGCATTAGGATGATGTTCTAGTTTCTGCTCTGTATGATTAATTGCATCATTACATCATGTTGATGCTGGATATGATCAGTTGGATCATTTATGTATGTATGCATCATGTTGATGTTGGATATGATCAGTTGGATCATTTATGTATGTATGCATCATGTTGGATGCTGGATATGATCAGTTGGATCATTTGTATGTATTTTGTATATGCATCATGTTGGATGCTTGGACCATGTATTTGTATATGTATCAGGTGGATACGTTGTATGATCCGGTAGATCATGTATGATGATATGTATCAGGTATGACCAGGTGGATCATGTATTTGTATATGTATTAGGTGGATACATTGTATGATTAGGTCGATCATGTATGATGATATGTATCAGGAAGATACTGTGTATGCATCAGGTGGATGCATTGTATGATCAGGATGATCGTGGATGATGAGCTTCAGTATGTTGCTGCAGATGACTTGCATTAGGACGATGCAGCGATGATGATCAGGATGATCATGTGTACATCAGGATGATGTATGGTGAGTATCAGGTTGATACTTTGTGGCCGTGGAATAGGTTGCACAGGTAAGCATATAATTTGTGCCCTGGCAGATTTGCAAATAGTCTTTCGAGGTTTTTCCTATGGCATGTAATTTTTACCCTGGGATATCTGGCAAATGCTCTTTCGAGGTTTTGCTTGGGAGGACATATAATTTGTGCCCTAGGAGATTTGCAGATAGTCTTTCTATGTTTTTCCTATGGCATGTAATTTGTGCCTTGGGATATCTGGCAAATGCACTTTCGAGGTTTTGTCCTATGGCATGTAATTTGTGCCCTGGGAGATTTGATAGGTTGAGCAGTGTGCTCATAATCAATCTTGGGATGCTCTTTCGAGGTTTTTCCATGACCACATGTAATTTGTGCCCTGGGAGATCCGATGGGTTGAGCCATGTGCTTGTAATTAGTCCTAGGATGCTCTTTTGAGGTTTTGTGGTGACCAGATGTAATTTGTGCCCTGGGATATCTGATAGGTTGAGCCGTGTGCTCATAATCAATCCTGGGATTCTCTTTCGAGGTTTTGTGGTGGAGTCACATGTAATAAGTCCTGGAGATCTAGACAGGATGAAAAAGGCCTCAAATGCTCTTTAGGGTTTTTGCTAGTCAAGAGACTCTTTTAAGGTTTTGTGACGCACGTAATAAGTCTTGAGGATTCCACACTATGGCTAGTGATGATGAAGACCTACAGGTGGTGGGCCTACATCCAGTATGAAAAATGACTGGCTCTGTAGAACTTCCTATGACGAGTAGATTCATAGATTGATTGAGATAGCAGCAACAGTGACGATGACGATGACTCGATGACGATTATCCAGTGACGATGATCCATAGAAGAAGACTTGTGCTAGGAGACCCGTGTTGAGAAATCCCTTCCTAGTTAAGAGGGAGTGTTGATGTATATGTAACTTCGGAATGTATTTCATATATGTATATTGTACTCCTATAGAGATGGTATTATTCCTCTATACGGAAGTGTTTGTATTCATATAGAGATGTTATTATTCCTCTATACGGAAGTGTCATCATTTATATTGTAAGTGTCGTAACTTATACTTGATGGGTTGTTAAACCACCTTTGTTGGGGTCGGCCCTGTATAAGTCATGTGGGTCGAAGTGTTATTAGACCACCCTATTGGGGGTTGGCCATGTGGGTCAAAGGGTCATTAGACCACCCTATTGGGTCTCGACCCAGTCAGCATTATGTCATGTAGCTATGTTAAGGCCGACCTAGTAGAGGTTATTAGGCAAGTCGAGTCAAGTATGAATAGAGTGCGGGAGGCACTCTATTTTATCATTCTATTCTCTCTCACACTCTTGGGAGAGTGGCGCACTTGTGGAGGAGGAGAAGCTTCTGCTAGGAGATGTCTATCTCTTATGCTTGGGTTGTATCATTGCTCTATCTATCTCTGAGAAAGTTATTGGGTTTTTTCACCTTTATGGTTTTCCCCAAGTAAACTCTGTGTCTCTTGTGTGCTTGCATTATTGTGTCCATGATTGATATGTTGTACATGTTGTTCTCTAAGTTAAGATACTAGATCAGATTGAAGTAAATTCTGAAAAATTAATAGCGTGCGCACATATACGCATGGGCGCATTTTTGCGCATGCGTGTCTGGATTCAAATTGTTTTTGGCGCCCTTGAAAGTTTGGTATTAGCTTCATGTTTCCAAACCTTGAGGCTCGGTTTGATTTATGGTAGAACACACCAATTTCTATACCTTCATGTTTTTCACGCTTAGTTCCGCATATGCTCCACTTGTGCACTACTGATGAAATTACACACACTTGTCGAGCTCTGTGTGCAGATTCTAACTATATATATTTTTGAATAGATATATTATTGTTTTCTATTTTTAATTCATTTTCAACTGCACTCATGTCAAAATTGTAAAATACATATGTTGTTTATTTGGCCTATAACTTTTGATTGGCTTACCTATTTCGAGAATGGAAAAGAACCCGCACAAGAGTACAAGAATACCTACAAGCGAAAAAAAAAAGGTTTTTTGATTATGTTCAAACCATGATATGGTGGACCAACACTTGACCATGTCATTTTAAGGATTCACTGGCTTTCGTAATTTAAAAAAATATAAAATTAACTTTTAAAATTTTTGAAAAATAACCGTGCACAAAATTCGTTTGTTGCATATGCCTCTACATATTTTTTTCCTCATAAATTGAGAATTTACATAACAAACCGGTGGACCAACACAAACATATGCATTATGTTTTAGAGAAAAAATAACGTACCAATCTTAAAATAATGACATTTTGGGGTAGCTATACCACTTTTACATAAATCAAAATTATATATTCCAGAAGGTGATCCGTTTTTCTACATTTCATCTTGTTACACCTAATTCTAAACATTTTTGTAAGTATCTCTAATAATTCATTTTAATGATAAGATTTATGTTTTTTCAGCATGCCATTGCAACTAACGTGTTATAAGTGGGTATCATTACTTTGCACCAACCCATAAATCAAATAAATCATTTTAGGAAAGAATGTGAATGAGATGCGTTAAAATCTTTTAGCAACAAGTTGTAACTTGAAAGTATTGGAGGTGTACAAAGTGGGATTGGGACAACAAAACCATATCTCCATGCCAAGATTCCTATATAGGTTGTAGTCTTTACTGAGCTCAATATCAAAATAATAAAAACAATTGTTTATAAAAAGAATAATTTCATTAAAATCTATTTTTAGATTATTATCAAATTTATCAAAAAAATGAAAAGAGCATCTTATCACAATTCATAGATCCAAATGAACACCTTCACACACTCTAGAGAAATGGGTGTGCTAATGCTTGGTTTCAAAGTACATAATAGGAATGGTGCCATTTTACCTATGAAATTGACCATCATTATAACTTGCAATCACCCATAACTTTTATATACAACAACAATTTGTTGTAACTTCACTAAATCTTATACAAGAATGGGGATTCAAGTGATACTACTGCTATGACCAATACTAGATCAGACTTATGCAATGGATTAATTAACACTTAAAAGAATTATTAAATTAATATATAAAATTTTCAAAATACACGATAATATAAATTATTTCTTTATTTCTTCATTTTAAATTAATTTTAGTTTTGTGACAAATATATTATAAAGGTAAATAAAATTTGTAAATTTAAAACCAAATGATAATGGAAAATTAGAAATATTTAATGAAATCAATTTTTCATTTTTTAAAATATTAATTTAATAAATATTATATTTAAAATGTTATAAAAATTTCACAAACATATTAAAGTTTAGGTAGACTCTAAAAAAACATTACAATACATCAATATACTACATAGAGGCATTGTATAAATATTTGACCATATAACCTACCTCAGATATGAAAAATTGTGAAATTGCAAATACTAACTAATTAATAAATTAGATTATATTTAGCCCAAAATGCTATTAAATTAAATTAAATGTCAAAATTGCATGCGTTTAATATCAATTTTACTTAAGATTCAGTTGCCCAAATTAAATAAAATCAGTCTGTTTTCTTCAACCTTATCATTGTAAATTCATTCCCATTTTAGTGATTTTATTCCAAGTGATCCGTAATAAGACTAGTCTGATTCTTTAATTTATGGATCAATTGATTTATTAAAGATGATTTTTTGTGAATATCTTTAAATGGTTGATTTATTTAAAGACACCAAAAATAGACATTCTCTTTAAAATAGAGTTCTCTCAGTTTCAAATTCCCCTTAGCAGAGGTACCTGTCGTTACCTGACATCGACAGTGGAATCACTTTAGGTTCAACACAAACAAAAAAGTAAACCGGACAGAACTTGTAATCAGTAATTATATTAATCATACTTTAATAGGCTATGTGATTTCCACAAGCCACCTAATAAGAAGGTCGCATAAAGATTCAAGATTGCACTTGGTGATAAATTAATTACGCCGAAGGCTTATATTAAGGGGCGGCTCCCTCGGGCCATCGTCATCTGTCGACGGCCTATGGGGAGCTTCCCCGTGTCATATCAGTGATAAATAGGGTGAGCTCCCCCTCGAATTGTCGCACGTTTTTTTAAGGATTGCGGCCTCTCTGTGGCTTTGTTAAACAACATAACACAGCCTCAGATCCGTAGGGTACGTTAAAACAACCTACGCATCCTGCGGCCTCTCTGTGGCTTTGTTGCAATTGCAGTTTTGTCTTGGCCGGCAGGGACACCACCTCGGCTGCACTAACGTGGTTCTTCTCGCTACTCACTTCACATCCCCATGTCGACGAAGCAATACACAAAGAGATAGCCCGCGTCATGACCGTCAAACCAGAATCCAAACGGGACGGAAATTCCTTGGTATTTTCATACGAGGATCTGCAGAGATGCATTACCTGCACGCCTCCATCTGTGAATCCATGAGACTTTATCCGCCGGTCCTCTTGGACTCCAAGCACGCCCTGGACAACGACGTCCTACCGAATGAGACTTTTGTGGGAAAAGGAACCCGCGTGACTTACAACCCCTATGCCATGGGTCGAATGGAGGCCATCTGGAGCGCCGATTGTCTTCAATTCAAGTCGGAGAGGTGGGTGAACGAGGATGGCCATTTCGTCCCGCAGAGTCCCTTCATGTTTGCAGTCTTTCAAGCTGGTGTGCGGTCATGGCGTTTATTCAGATGAAGTATGTTGCGGTGACAGTAATTTCGATGTTCAGATTGCTGCGGGCTGTTCACAATTCGGCTTTGGTAATTGCAAAGCTCATTCATAGCTTGACTGCGCGCATTCATATGCTATGAATATGCTCATCAAAGAGAAAAAGCACGTCAACCTCATAGCCAGTAGGGAAGAATTTAAGGAAATTTTGAAAGAGAATTTACATCCCACGGGACACCTCGATGAAGAATAAATCTAGTGGCAAATATTGCACCAAAAAAAGGACAATGTGTTCCAAACTTTGTTGCAAAGTAATATTGAATGTCAATTAAAGTGAATGTTAGAAGCCATGAAAGTTTGAGGACTAACACATAAATGAAAGATTGGAACACCATGTTTTAAATGATTAAAATGTTTTAAATGGTTAAAATGCTGAAGGGGATAGTCCACCACACTTTGACAATTAATTAATGCATACAATAATGTAAAATTATGTCTCTATCAATAAATGACCATCCTCACTCTTTAAATAGAGATCATGAACTATCAAATGATTAAGTGTCATGAATATCAAGGAGATGTTTGAATCATTAGATCCCTCATGTGTAAGACATGATTGTGACCATCATATTAATAAAACACAAAAACATACTTTAAACCTAACCCACTTTAGACATATTGTGAAAATATCCTAGCATCCCCTGGTAAGAACAATATGGCATAAGATTGAAGGATTCACAAAAGTGACAAAATGAGAAGAAATAAGTCTTAAGAGCATATCCCCTTTAATAGAAACTTCTTGAACTCATAAAATACACTGACGCTTTAAGAATTTGGCTTTTATGGAGAGATCTATTAAAATGTCGAGCAGTGGATCATATGTTTTTGAATATCTAACTCGTCACTGGATCATAAGTTTTTTATCAATAAAATAAATTTGAATGAAAATAAATTTAGTATAGTATATTATTTATTATAATTTGGCTTTTATAGAGGGCTCTATGAAAATGTCAACCAGTGGATCATATGGTGGATCATAAGTTTTCTATCAATAGAATAAATTTGAATGAAAATAAATTTAGTATAATATATTATTTATTATTTTTTAGCTTTACAATGAAAGGAAGTGTGTTTGTCTCATCTTTCCTAGAGTTATATTTATATTTAGTTTTTATTTCATATTGTATTTAAAAAATGTGTTATTTAATGAATTTTTTATATTTTATATTTAACTGTGAATAATATTAATAAAATAAAAAAGATTGATTATATAATATATCTTAAACATTTAAGTTTAAGTTAAAGCAAATGAGATGAGAAATGAAGCTTTGTGTATCAAGAACATTCCACTTGATAGCTATGTAGTATACTTAATGAGAGACCTGACAACATATTTGGTAGTCATCCCCACTTCAAATACTACTTGTACAATTTGATTATGAGCCACAAGAGTCAAGCAACAGCCATTTTCTTTGTGAATCAGAGCCAAGTGAATAACACACCAATCACAATTGAAGAGTTGCATGCACATCTACAAGAAATTCCTATAGACAACCTCCCAGAACATGTCATGCGCTTCGGAGTGCACTTGCATGGGACCAAATAATTCTGGACACTACGCAAGAGTGAGCTAACAAATATGATCACATAGTTGCAATTCCCTACATTGTTCTTCACTCTCAGTGCAACATACACAAAATGGCTAGACCTGCATGCACTTATGCAAGACAATCGTCCTTCTGACGCAACAACCCACTAGCAATGCCATAATTGTAACATCATTGATAGGCCCCACACTATGGGTGTATACACAAGTTCTTTAAGACTACACTTTATACACAAGTTTTTTTATACACAAATGTTTCATTGAAGACTTACATCACAAAAACAACTTTAGGCATGCTATGAGCATTTTTTAGGAAAATACGTGGAAAGTTAGTAATGGGCATTTTTTGAAAACAAACATACTCACATTGCAACCAATACACCATGATGTTAGTAGGGAGAAACACTCTCTTGTTATTGCCCTCCTTTGCATAAGGATCTGTGGTATATTGGGCCTTATGTTTTTTTGGACTACTTCTATCAACCAATATAAGATATTAATTTTGTATAGAGAGATATTTTGTCATAAAAACAATTCCAAGAAACATATGTTAGGCATGTGAAAGAGGAACTTTGTAATATTGTAAATGAGAACTTTTCCAACAATACTCAATTATATATCTCACACTAAAATACAAAATATATATTTTTAATGAAATATTTAAGGAAGAAGGCTAAGTGTTATACAATCTCAACGTTTTGTTGATTGTCATCATTGGAATCTGATCATGCACTGTTAACTAAAATTGTAGTTCTCAGTTGTTGAGGTTAATTTTTACATTTCCTTGTTTTCCATCATTGGAATCCGATTTGCAACGAACAATCTTGCAAACAATCATAACAAATGCATGCTCCAAACATTGGCTATTCCTATTGCATGATCTTTCATAGATTTCACCAATGGTTTAGATAAACACAATCAACTAGAAAACCAAATATTGTTGTGTAGGGAAGCGAGTAATGTTATCCTACAATTTATGGATCCAATCAAGATTAGTAAATGGTGCACTTGTATTGGTCATGCAAATTGTATACAAACCTGGATCTAGCCCTCTTAAGTTACCAACCTATGTTGTCATGGAATTTGATAATTACATTGGTCATCCATGGGACCAATCTCAACCAAAGAAAATACTAATTCCACCCATAAATTGAAGTAACAAGAAACAAATCCCCCTCAAGATGGCTTGGGAATTGACTATCCATAAATCCCAAGGATTGAGCTTCACAACAATGCCACATACTACAACATTAGAAGGAATTTGAATTACACCATCGTTCTCCTTCAAACGCTATGCAAAGATGAAAGACACTTCATAAGTCTCACATCGAAAAAATAAAAAGCCACGCCTTCATTCTCTGCCTGTTTCACACTTAAAATTGCAATCATCAATCCCTGAACTCCCCCTACCAAATGAAAATACCAATGTTGATTTCCAACAATATATTTAGAGTCAAACTTGATCACTACCTAACCCTGTATTGTTTTACTCACATATGTATACTTTTTCGTATGACAAATTAATGTACAATTCATTTCACTTGCCATCGATTACATGGGTTTCTATTTATTGCTTATTAGTAATGTAAAATTCATTTTACTTGCCATCGATTACATGGGTTTGTATTTATTGCTTATTAGTACTTGCAAAAGAGTTTCCCTTTCAATTTCATCGACTACTATCCCTACCATAAATTAGATAGACTTGTTTTTAAACACATAAAATTATATTGTCTATGCACACACAACTTTCTCTCTTTTACAACATATTGAATTTCTTCTCGACGTTTCATTTCCCCCGTTTTGGGGTATGCTAGTTATTATTATTCAACCGTAGCAACACATTGTGTCTGTTCTGAAGAGAACCCTATAAACTTGTTTTAAAAAATTAAAATTGATAAATATTTAAGTTTTTTTATTTTGGGATTTTGGCTGGAGGGAAAGTGTGAGATTAAGCAATCTTTCAATTCCACATCTTCATATGAATTAGGGTTTCTTCATTTATGGACATTAAATAATTAATAAAAAGAATGCACATATCCATATGTGCAAAATAACATGGTGTCTGCTATGAGTGATACATGATAGACACTATAATTTACCACAATATATAGTGAATCTTAATATTCCTTAAACCCTTAAACACATATAACACTTTGAACGCTATAATCAATAATCTTATGATGTTTTAAAGTATTATAATTTACCCCAATATGTAGTGAATATTAATATTAGTTAAGATATAACAATTTGAACGCTATAATCAATAACCTTATGATGTTTTAAAGTATTATAATTTACCACAATATATAGTGTTCATATTAATATATAGTGAATATTAATATCATTGATGATATACTGAATAATTTTCATAATGATTATGGCGTAAAGTATTATAATTCACTATTGGTTAAATGGTAGATGCTTGTTGTCTTCTCTTAAATGTAAATAAGTACACACTCCCCACACACATATATATGAGATTGGATTTTAGTTTATACATTATTGACATATGTGTTTTCTAAGTTATTGTTTTATTGCGGAGTAGTTGTATATATATTTTTTTGGAGTTGAGGAGGTTAGTTACTTGTATTTTACTATCACAGTATTAGCACACCATACAATTGATGGGAAGTGGATTAGTTTCTTTATGATTTTTTTTTTATGCAGATGACTTTCTTTAATAATCTAGATTCATTAGGTGATTTATTATTTATTATGATACTCTTTTTGTTATTTTGGATAGATGTAGTAGTTGGTTGCAACCCTCTTAGGTAGATCACTAATGTGTGGATGCACATGTGGCTATATGTTGCCAAGAGGAGCCACATATGGTTCCATGGTAGAATAGTGGGTGAGTTTAGTATTTTTATGTTACTTAGTGAGAATGATTGCATCCTCAAAGTTGTGTAATATCCATATGTACGAATGGATTGGCAACAGTGTCACGCGGGTGTTATTTACTACATCCAAACCACCAAATGAGAGGTAATATTATCATGATGTTTTGATTATTCTAGTTGTAGAGTTTTCTAACATATTTAATACACTTATTATTGATTATAATAATTGTCTAATTGTTGTCTACTATTTTGAATATAATAGCTTGTATGATGGTGATGGGCCTCCTCCCTAGGTTGATGTGGAGATGGTTGAGATTGACGAGATGACTTGGAAGTATAGATATTAAATTTGACAGATTTGACATGTTCTTTGATCTTGTTACTAATTTGGTATTTTATCGAAGGAAAAATTAGAGTTATTCACTTGTAGGGCTCAATATATGGCAAGGTCACACATTGGTGGTTTGGGGTCCAAAACATTCCAAAATTTATTTACTTTGATGACCTGATGTAACACCTCCAAAATTTCATCAAAATTTAAAATTTTTCTAAGCAGTTAAATGGTAATTTATTACTATGTGGAAAGTATATCTATGAACGTTTAACTCTTATTTAAGTGCTTAGCTTGTAACTCTAATTACAACACTTACTTGTTTACAAACAATTATCAATTCTTAATTATGTCTTAACGACATTAAAATATATAAGCGATCTTATGTCTATAGTTAATATGGTAGCTGTCCATAAGGCCAGCTCATTACTTGTGGAAATTCTTTTAACTTGTTATTCGTATAAATGTCTCATGCATTCATTGATGTAGTTATTACGTACATTCTTTTAATTCGTGGACTAATAAACTCATAATGTGATTATGTTGACATTCAGTTTGTCAGGAACAACTCTCATCGTCTTAAAGTAATATGTTTATCCTAATAATTGATTATGTTTAAAACCTTTTTATTTGGCAAGAGAGTTCCGGAGCATCCCCGAGGCTTACTTAGCAATTGAAGCTAATGCATGTTAACGTTACCCTTTCCAGGTTACAGGTAGGACTCTACATGCACCATTTGGTTGATGTTTTTCATAGATTCAAAGATTAAGGTTTTAACCTAGCTATAGAATTACTTGGCATGGAAATAATTATTATAACCCTAACTAAGGGTTGGTTTGTTCTATCCCTAATGGCTTATATCCAAGGTGATGGCATATCATAGTATCACATTAGTATTCAATGTTATAACCAAAATCTAAAGTATTGGGCGCATTAAAAAGAAGCTCGATGGTAAACAATGTGCTCCAACTATATGGTTATGGTAAAATATCAAAAGGGTAGTGGGGGCCAACCAATATCCTTTATGATCCCACGTGAAAGTTGGTGAAGAGCTACCACTAATGGGACAATACCCTAGCTCTTCACTGAACTCGGCATTGTTACCTGTTGTTTGCTGGAGGGTTTGGAGAGCCAAGCTCTCCTGGCCGCCATGGCCATTTGGGCGCACTTGCATAGTTCCAACATTAAGCTTTTTAATGCATAGTGGCACTTCAAGGTTTCAGGATTGTTAATGTAATGCTAACACTGTGGACTGGATTGCTAGGGTGAGCTACACTCATGGCACTTCAACTTCTCTGTAAGAGGTAAGAATGGTACCAATGGGGACTTGTTTTCACTATTTTAAGTTGTTTTGTTTATACAAAACCAAATGTTATTTATTAACTATTTCGTATACCTTGGAAGGAGGGTTTCGTTTCTGAGTGCTCTCAGTTCTCTTCTTAAGCTCACGACTACAACAATGCTATCATAAAGGTAGCCCCAGTGGTTGTTGTTCAGTTTTGTAAACAATGATGTACATGTTGATTGGAGTAACCACTTATGGTTGACGGTTCTTGTTCAAGTTTGTGCACAATGATGTACATGTTGACGATTTAAATATTTATTTGAAGATCACTTGAAATATGTTATATTATAATTCAATGAAATTGACGTAGGCCCTATTTGTTAGATGTTTTAAGAAAGAAAAAGAAAACTTGACTTAGTCTTGGTCCTCTTGTCCTTATGATTTACTTTCTCTTGATTCTTCTTTTGGATTACAAATTTATTTTTCCATCATGTAATCATACCCCTTCCCCCACTATGTCCATTATGTATGCCTTTAGTCACTTTATATATACCATGCTTCGATTAAGCAAATTCATTATCCACTTTATAATAGAAAATCATAAAAGGGTTTACATTTTTCATATTAAAAAATGGGTTTACCTTGTTTTAAAACCTTAAACCATTTATAATTACTTCTTGTTGAAAAATTATTAGCTATAGCCTAGCCCAAACCAAATACACCAAGCATATTTATCATACCAAGCCACCAAAGCCAAGACTCAAGCCCAAGCCAAGTATTTTGAAGAGTTATATGTGCATAACATGTTTCATGTGCCATAACTCTTCAGGAGTTATTTTGAAGAGTTAAATGTTCCATAAGAACATATGAAAAAAAGCCATATATAAATAAGAAAAAGTATAGTTTCACTATTCAAGCAAGTTATGAATCATAAAACAAAACAAAAAAATGTCCCATTGAATATTGTAATGCGATAAATGTGCAAAAAAAGAGTATCGCACACAGCTAAGAAACACATTGAGGGACAGAGTTCCATTTCTATACATTGTAATAGGCTAAGGCCGACTTGTGTGTGGCGAGTCAGAGTCGGACTCTCTTGCTTAATAATAACACACAATAACACACAAATGCTCACAAAGACTGGATGTGAACTGAATTCCAGAAGTTTGATTCTCTTACTTGAATATATTATAGTGTTACAATGGAAAATGTAAAACAACTAAACAAGTCGGCTTTAGCCTATTACAATGTACAAAAATGGAACTCTTTCCCTCAGTGTGTTTCTCGGCTGTGTGCGATCCCCCTCCCTCTCACAGTCTCTCCTGAATGAAAGAAATCGACACTACAAGAAAAAGGTCATTGGTGAGGGTCCAAAAATGTCACCATAAGCTCATTTGGTGATGGTCAAGACGGGTCCCGTCACCAAAACCTGAGCGTTTCCAAAGGCACCGTCACCTTAAGTGGGGGTATGTGGTGACATTCAAGGCCCGCCACAAATAATTATGATTATTCTAGGTTGTGACCGTCACCAATATCTATGAAGTGTTGGCGATGGACCTGCATTGCCCCTCACCATTTAATGCATTTATGGTGACAATCGATGACCGATCATTGGTGAGGGTTGAGACATGTCACCATAATCTCATCGGTGATGGTGAAAAATGAGGACATCACCAAAATGTGAATGTCACCAAAGGTTGTGTCCCCAAAAGTAGAGGTGGTGTGGTGACATTCAATGTTCGACACTAATAAGGATTATTAGTGACAAATAGTGACCCTCACCAATTTCAATGTTCAACATTAATAAGGATTAATAGTGACAAATAGTGACCCTCACCAATTTATATGAAGTTTTGGTGATGGACCTAAGGGCCTCCATCACCAAAACACTGAATGTCGCCAATGACATATGACGAGGGCCTTACAATGACCCTCAAGATTGAGGATATTTCCATTAACATATCAATGGTGACAACCGCTATGAGATTGTCACCGCTTCTCATTTTGAAAATCTCTTGATGATGTGACATAAAGGACCATTGCCATTGCTTATAAAATTGTAAAAAAAATAATTATAATGGTCCTTAAAGGATAACGGTTCAAAGTCACCATTGCTTTCCACAATGGTGACAATGGTGACAAACAATTGATTAGAAGAGAAGTATGTCCACTCATTGTTTATAGAGCACCTTCCTTGTTGTTCTGGGCATCTTTTCAATTCAACCTATATAAATTTGAAGGGATAGTTTTCTGTTGTGTTGACTGTACCTTACAAAGGCATATTTCTGAGTTTGTTGGTCGTAGTTTACAGGGGCAATTTTCTGAGTTGTTGGTTGTACTTGGCAGGGGCAGATTTATGTTCTTGTTGGTTGTACTTTACAATCATAGGAATTGTTACCTTGCATGGATTAGTTTCAACAGGCCTATAAACTTGCTTGCAAAAAATAATGTAGTAGGCCTATAAATATTTAAACACTAAACTATGATAATTAAAAAACAAATCTAACTACGATTGCATCATGCCTATTAAAATTCCTGGATCATAATTCTATTGGCCATCATTATTTATGATTTGAGCAAATCCTAGGGACATAAAAATTTACTATCTAAACTTAGTTTCGTATGTTCCTTCAAAAGAGAATTTTGGAGAATGGATTCAATATGTTGGAACTCATTCCAGTATATCAATTAAAAAACATGCCTATACATGCTATATAATTTCATGTTGCCTAACCTGCCAGTATTGAAGAAAAATGTTGTGTGTGGATGATTTAAGTGGCCTGTCATGATGGAAAAATGGAAATTAAGTAGTGTGTAAGGTGCCAGAAATGAAGTAAAATCAATGTGCCATTGGGCAAAGATGATTCAAGTTGTTTCCATGTTTGAAACCGCATACAGGGCAGAGAATAGACATGTTTGACACTCCATAATTGATACAAGGCAGAAGAATAGTCATGATTGATATTGCAGAATCGACACAGGGCAGCATTTGGCAAAGCACGCAGTTTCTCGATGGACTATGACTATCACAAGTAGACTGGTCTTGGAAGCTCCAGGTTACCAGGTCAAATGAGAGAGCTTTGATCTTCTTAATTTATCTATTCAAATCTAATAAATATTTCAATCCAAAAAATGCTATAGCAAGAAGAAGGATTTTTATTTTTTTTGGTTTGCTTATCGTTGTAGCAGGAAGAACGTGAGAATGACATTCCCAGCTCAGAGGAGTCATAAGAAGTATGTCAGATTTCTCTCTAAACTATACATGGCAGCACACGGTTAAGGGATCAGTCTCCAACGGGTTTTTTTTGGAAAATTAGAGTTAATAATTTATGTCAGAGACTGGGAAGAGCTAGCTATCAATGGTAGCTCTCGGTAAAGGGATCAGTCTCTCCTTCCATTTGTAATCTGATTCATTTTCCTCTTTTTAATAAAATCTAATTAACCATCATTGTTAAAAAAAAATACTTGAGAATTTTCTCTTTATAATTGTCATGTTCCAGAATCCAAGCATTAGTTTCAGCAGGTATATAAGCGTGCTTGAATAGACAACAAAGTAGCATATCCTGTGAATTATCGGTGTTATCTCAACTTACATTCATTTTTTAATTCTCATATATAACATAAATGTAGAGAACCTATAAAAGTGAAAAATTCCTAAGATTCATATTGGCATGAAATTACACATTTTTTTTTGGAAATGCTTCAACAAACTTCCTCTGATGGGTTACATAGGGTAGAATTTCTTTGCTTACCTGCCCAATATGAGGTGTAGCTATACCCATCAAAATTGCTTGGGACTAGTACTCGGCCTCATTCCTTTTAAACTCATGTCAGTCAAGTGGAGCAGGTCACAAGCAGAATGCAACCCTAGTAGATGGTGATGACCAATGGCCTCTTGGAATAAATTGAAGATTTGGTTATTATTATTATAAAATTTTACTAATTTAAAAAAGCAAAAATATCACATTGTTATAAGTAAAGTAAATAGAACTGATTCACTAACCTGTTTACACAATAACTAAAATAGATATCTAAGCTTTTTTAAGCATCTAGAAACAAGATAGCAAAAGATGATATAAAATGCCGTAACAATAGTTTAATAACGTATATCTACAGGCTTGGCCTAAGCCTGTAGGATGAGTTGTTTTTTACACTTATAGATGCACAAATGGAAATCAGACATATGGGCCTTCTTTGGAATCATGTCACCCAGGTCATCCTCCTGTTTGTTCCTCCAAGTTCGTTCTAATGTTAACTAAGGAGCGGATTTATTGTAGACTAGTCACAGAACAAAGGAAGCATAGTTTATGCTTCTGTTGCAATGAAATGTTAATGAAGGTCAATGGAAACTAAACAAGCACTATAAATCAACATTATTGACAATAAAAAAAGCACAAGATATTATTCAAAAAGCTATTCAAACAAGGTTTTTGAACTCCAGCGAAAAGCATGAACCATACCTTAGTCATTACTTCTTCCAACTGCTTGACAATGACCTCATTATTAGGATTGCCAACATTGAAAACATGATTGTTTTCCTTGGAAGGAATTTCCTGGAAAATGAAATAGGTAAGTACTATAAATATATAAGCACCATACAAGATCAATAGAAATCCACAAAGGATTGTTGTTACTTACCATCATCAAGAGAATAGGTCAGCAAGCATATTGTGCCCCATATGTTTAAATACTGTTTATACAATTCCAAGCATGCAAAAGCAACACAGAACAACACTAATTTTTTTCTTAAAGAAATCTATTGTGGAACAACTCCAAGTTAATGATATAAAAATAAAAACAAATGCAAAACACAACAAAAAATACACCACTATAAAATGATATAATTCCATACCCAAATTAACACATCTAGAAAGTCAATATGAAGCAATTACAACCACATAGTAGTCCACTTACTTTCCAAGAGCATAATCAAACATAAAGGACGAGCTGTAAATAATCCACTGGATAGTCCAAGAACATCTTAGTTCAGTCCAAGACAAAAGATCAAAACTAGCATTTATCAACAACATCATTCATTCAATGTAAATCCAAACCATTAGTGACCCAATATGCAAAGTCTGCAAATGTATAAACCATGTAAAGGTGAATATAGCATAATCGATATGTTTTATTGTTTAATTTTCAACCATATTCCTTCACAGTCTGAACGAACATAATCCATGTTCACGTCAACATCGACATCGACTATATCTTCTTCATTTACACATTTTGATTCTTGAAAGTCTGTAACCCCCTGACAAATCTGCATACTCGGGTTCATATGATGTACTATTTCTCAATCCTTTTGGAGGACATGTTAACACTACATACCAGTCAGTCTGAACTGGATCTTGTACATAGAATACCTGTTTAGCTTGCGATGCCAGAATAAATGGATCATCTTGCCAATGATTCTGACTTAAGCATTTCTTCATATTCACCATTGTAAAACCCAAATCATTAGTTTTAATCCCTCTCTTATTGTATACATCGACCCAATTACATTTGAACAACGTGTACTCCATACAAAAATAGTCCAATGTAATTATTTCTTCTATTACTCCATAAAATGTTGTTTTCTTAAGTACAGGGTTTCGATCTTTGGAGCTTGACCTCATCATTGTTTCGGCTTCCAAACACACACCACTATTTTGTGTGTTTCTCTCATTATCCATCATTTTTGTATGGTATCTATAACCATTGGTTAGGTATCCCTTGTACTTATTCACAAATTTCCTTGGGCCCCGCGCTAGCCATTAAGTGTATCAGACACATTTCCATCTCCTTCCACCTACATATTTTCAGTTTTTTAATGTAGTTAGAACACATACATCCAACCTATGATAAAATATTTAAATTTGTGCATGACAATATTCAACATGTAATGATTTGTAAGTACTTATAATATAAATAGTATAAAGTCACCTGTTTGTTTAGCCAACTAGAAAACTGTTGGGTGTGGAGTCTCTGCAATAGAGCTTCATCTTTTTTGGTTTGGGTAAATGAGTTGACAATCTCCATTTTGTGCATCCTAATTTGACAATTATGGACAGTAAAATGGTTGTTAATGTGTTTTGATAAAATATGAATAAAAATAATTTAAAATGTCAAATACATTATTCTATCCATGGATCTATGTTTTGTTAAACCACAAACAAACAAAATTTTGAAGGTCAAACATGTTACTTACTCTATCCATGGATCAACTTCATTTATGTGAAATAGAACCCACCTATGGGCTTGTTCCCAACTAATGTTATCCATTTCTGATGGAATTGAAGCAAATAATGGCTTTCCATCAAGAATTACTTCTTCAACTTCATCATCCCACACTTCAGTTCGACCATGTGTGGTTCCAATAGCTTCCATACCTTTCAAGTATCCTCCACAAAACTTTATTGATTCCTCCACATTGTAGCTTTCAGCGATGCATCCTTCAACCCTATTTTTGTTCTTAACATAACTCTTGTATACTTTCATACACCTACAAAAAGAGAATACTTTTGAAGTAATGTCAAAAGATTTGAATAAATTATTCTTCTTCTGGTTCTTGATAGCAAGTAAAGTTCCATGTACCTCTCAAAGGTGTACATCCATCTATATGAAACCGAGCCACAATATCGAAGCTCACATATCAAATGCACATTCAAATGCATCATTATATCAAAAAATGAAGGAGGGAAGTACTTTTCAAGCGAGCACATTGTCTCCACGATATCATTTTCCAACTTGTCAAGGCTCTCTATTGAAACCGATTTTGCACAAATTTGCATATAAAAGTAATAAAACTTACAAAGCGTCTTTCGAACAACAATTGGTATCACATGGCGTAGAGCTACTAGGAGAAGTTGTTGCATTAGAACATGGAAATCATGTGCTTTCATTCCACGGAACTTAAGCTCTTGCATAGATATATGATTTTTTGGATTAGAGCTATAACCATCTGGCACTTTCAATGTCAAAAGAACGTGACATAGGGTCTCTTTCTCTTTCTTTGAAAGAGTATGTGGTGCAGGTGGAAGGAATATTTTTTTTTCTTTAACTTCTGGCCATAGTGATTTTCTCAAACCCATTTTTTGCAAGTCATCTTGTGATTTATTTCCAACTTTGGACTTCACTTTTATTTCCAGAAGAGTTCCAAAAATGCTTTCACACACATTCTTCTCCACATGCATTACATCTAAATTGTGATGTTGTAGGCGTTTCTGCATTCCAACACATTGAGAATATTGGAAAATTATTTAATATGGAGGAAATCATAAACAATGAATTCAATGAAGACATCTAAGCACAATGACGTCATATAAGCATGCAATGTATAATAATTAGGAATGGTTGATGTCTCTACATACCTCCCAATATGGCAGATTGAATAGGATTGATTGTTTCTTCCACACCACAACATTAGTTTTTTCACTTTTTTCCTTATTTATTTTCCTTTTCTTTGATTCACTCTTCCACCAAAATGTTTTGTTTCCCCTTGTTTCCTTAAAAATATCTGACACTCTTACAACTGGAGGGACATAACGAAGCTCCTCCTTCCCATTAGATGGTCCCTTCTATGAGCGAAACTTATGATTTTGAGGAAGAAATCTCCTATGTCCCATGTACACACATTTCTTGCTACAATTGAGGTACTCTGGTTCTGTGTTCTTTCCACATATGGGGCATGAATTATAGCCTTTTGTTGTGCAACCAGCCATATTCCCATAAGCTGGAAAGTCATGAATCACCCACATAAGAATCGCCTTTATGTTAAAGCATGTGTTATTGTAAGCATCATATGTCCATACTCCTTGGTCCCATAATTCCTTTAGTTCATCTACCAAGGGTTCCAAATACACATCAATGTCATTACCTAGTTGCTTGGGAGTAGGTATTAACAATGTTAACATACAAAAATTCCTTTTTGTGCACAACCATGGTGGGAGGTTGTATGTAACCAACACTACAAGCCAAACACTGTATGTACTGCTCAAGTCTTCAAATGTATTAAATCCATTTGCTGCCATTGCAAGTCGTACATTGCGGGGTTCGCCTGAAAAACTAGGCCATCTTTCATCAATAGTTTTCGAGGCTGGGCTATCAACAGGGTGGCACATATGACCATCATTGCTTGCATTCTCCTGATGCCACCTCATTTTTTGTGACATGTCTGCAGAGCTAGAACAACAAAGAAAATCTTCCATTTATATATAATATTATCATATAATAACACTATGAAAAATGGTAAAGATAATACAAGAAGGTGAAAACTTGAATACAATTATGGTGTTGAAAATCATACCTATACATTCTCCTTAGCCTTGGTGCTATGGGGAAATATCTTAACACCTTTGCAGGAACACCTTGACGCACCTTTTGAGATTGAGCATCCACCTTCCATCGAGATTTTCCACAAGTTGGGCATTCGTCTTTACTTTCGTTACTTCCTCGATATAAAATGCAATCATTGGGACATGCATGTATCATATCATAGTTTAATCCCAATGATTTTATCAACTTTTTTGTATCATGTGCAGAATCTGGAAGTGTGTTATCTCTAGGAAGTGTATTTTTATGCAATTTTAACATTTGGCCAAAACTTCTATTAGACCATCCACTATTCACTTTGAGATTGTAATATTCCATGGTTGTTGATAGTTTTGTGAAATCAACACAACCAGGGTACAATGGCATCTTTGCATCTTCGATTAACTTCCTATATTCATTAACTTCATTTAGTACATATGTTGATGCCAACCCCACATTATCACAACCTTCATTTAGGTTTTGATCAATATATGGATAAGCATCATTCACCATATGAATCACTTGATCACCAACAATGGTTGTATCATCATCCTTTTCGAGTGGATCATTACCATTCTAAAACGATGTTCCAGGCTCATCAACCTGATTATCATAATGGCATTCTACATTTCCATAACCCTATTAATAAGAAAATCAAAATTCATGTCATTGATTTTATGTTTTTTATGAAAATTAGAATGAATAGATATTGGTCAAATAGGGGCCTTTACCAATGCAAATTAGCTTACCAATTGAGATGATATATGCTCTATAACTTCATGTGGCTCATTTTCAGAGTGTTTCCTAGCCTCATCAATAACGGATGGAATCTAAAGGTGAGAGGAAAACATAATTAAGCACATATAAATATAATTTATATCTTTATTGTAATACAAGTAATTTTGAAACTAGATCAATTCATTTATTTCAAGATACCTTACTGTGAATGCTCTCTCCATGAAAATACCAAATTTTATATTGTTCTATTATTCCATCACAAATCAAGTGCTTGCGTATTTTATCAAATGTTTGTACTTTGACTATGCCACATTTATTACATGTACATTTTATGGACATCTTATTCCTTGAATGCGCCTTGGCAAACTTTAAGAATTCCTCAACCCCATCTCTATATTCTTGTAGTGTCCTACACATAACCAATTTCCATTAAGTCACATAAAATTAATTGAGAACAAGTTAGCACTGATACATTTTTTTGGTATATCACGATGAATAACCAAATATAGAAACTATACCTATTTTTAAAGTTCGCCTAGTTTCTTTTGTCCATTTGATAATATGCTCCAAGCTCCTTTGAAATTATGTCTACAATGTGTTGATGTATATGTAACTTTGGAATGTATTTCACCCATGTATTTCATATATGTATTTTATATTCCTATAGAGATGTTATTATTCTTCTATATGGAAGTGTCGTCATTTATATTGTAAGTGTTGTAACTTATACTTGATGGGTTATTAGACCACCTTGTTGGGGTCGGCCCTATATAAGTCATGTGGGTTAAAGGGTTATTAGACCACCAAGTGTGGGGTCGGCCCAGATCAAGTTAACCATGGGTTAAGCTACACATGTAGGCCCCATTAGTTTATTGGGCAGGACAGAACAAGTATAAATAGAGATCGAGAGATCTCTATTTGATCATTCATTCACACACTTCTCTAATTCGGAAAGTGGAACACTTGTGAGGAGGAGGCTCTGCTGCTAGGAGAAGACTATCTTTTGTATTCTGGTTGTATCATTGTTGTATCTATCTTTGAGGAAGTTATTGGGGTTTTTCACCTTTATGGTTTTCCCCAAGTAAACTCTGTGTCTCTTGTGTGCTTGCATTATTGTGTACATGATTGATATGTTGTAGATTTGCTGTACATGTTGTTCTCTCAGTTAAGATCCTAGATCAGATTGAAGTAAATTATGAAAATTTAACATGGTACCAGAGCTATCCTGAAAGAAGGCATGATATGGCATGTATGACACTTGTTGAACTTACGATGCTAGGGCTTGATATAGCAAAAACTAGTCATCATAGCACTTTCCCTATAAATCCATTTCAGAGAAGTTTTCGGATATGAAACTTTTACAGGTGGAAGATCCAATCCCCATGTACCTTGTGTCCAAAGGACAACCTCCAATTCGTTTTACTTTGTGATTTATGATCTGTACAATATAGGGTTTCTGCCTCTTCCAGATCTGAGTCAAAATCAGGTGACCTTGGGAAAAAAGTCATAACTTGGGATAAGAAGCTCCAAATGAAATTTAGTAAAAATTGACAGGTAGTACACAGACTTTAATATCTTAGGAAAATTGTTCAGAGGCCGAAGTTGAACCAGTGACACGTGGCATGCCATACAAGTTTGCTCTTTTGTATTATCCCATAAACAGGTCACATTGCGACACTTGGCATAAATATCTCTCAAAGAATCCAATTGAGGTAAGACCTATCGGGATGGAAAGATAACAGGTCGGGCTATCTCAGGAAAATATTTTAGAGGCCGAAGTTGAACCAGTGACACATGGCATGCCGTACAAGTTCTCTCTCCTGTATTATCCCATAAACAGGTCACGTTGCGACACTTGGCATAACTCTCTCTAAGAGAATCCAATTGAGGTCAAACCTATCGGGATGGAAAGACAATAGGTCAGGCTATCTTAGGATAATGTTTCAGACCCTGTGGATCAAAAAGTTCATAGTTACACCAGAAAGAATCAGGTACATATTTATGTCAAAACATAATTATTTTTTAGCACCTTCATTCATGGCTTCCGGAATTTAGGCCTTCAGAGAAAGTTGGCATTTTTGTAACTGGAGACCATGGCTAGATGATACTCATAAAAATCGAAATTTAGAGACCAAGATCAGATTTTTTTGTTGGGCAGAAGGTCGGGCTTGATCAAACCCCAATTTGGGACTTTGATCGGAAAGATGGAAAATTAGGACTTCTGCAAAAATTGGAATTTTGGAAATCTGTGACCACGGCTTGAAGATCCTCAGAAAAATCAAAGCTTAGAGCTTTGAATCAAATCTTTTGGTTGGGTGAAGCTCCGGGAAACTCAAACCCTAATTCAGGTTCCTCCCTAGTGAATCTGGAAATCTAAAAGGCAATTTCGAGGGGTGAAACTTTGCAGTTTTCAAATTCTGAATATACCAACTTGATTAGCTCATCAAGGCACATATTTCTATCCTTTCGAAAGTTTGAAATTCAAAGTTTGAACTTTTGGGGTTTCTTTGACAAACCCTAATCTAGCTCCAGGTCCAGTTCTTGCAAATCAAGTGGATTGGGTTAATCCTAGAAGAAGATGGATTGGTCACCTACATAAGTGAAGAAATTCCTGTCTCATAGGGAGATGAGGCTAAGGCCTTCCATAAGAAAATTACAAGCAATCTTGACAGGTATGGCTTACAGGTATGTTTCATGGTTAATTTTATCATATGTTTGTCTTCATATCATTACAGTACAATCTTGATTAATTACTAGACTTGTCGTATCACTTTAATAGAAGATATTCATTGATTAAGGTTTTGACACTTATGAATGTACTAATGCATTGTGATGTTGTATGAGGTTTATGTTGTTCGCTAACATAAAAGGTTCACCAAGAAAGACAAATCATGTTCTACTTCAAGAACATATGATCATGGTGACATGAAGACAAAGATTCATCCATTGTCATGGATCACATAGAAGATCTACTTTTGAGGTATGTATAACTTGGTCCTACAATGGTTAACCTATGAGACATGCAGGTTACTATCACAAGTCACTGAAGAGAACCAGACGACATTATGCGGGTATGTTAGACATAACTAGCTAGCATGCTAATCCATGTATTTTTTTCCTATATCAAGCTAGAATCCTACCTTGTGTTAGGATCTTATACTGTTGTGTTGTTGATAATGATTATTCATGAAGTCATAGGTTTGAATAGTCATGGCTGTATGCATATTATGTTTCTTACCATAATTGATGATATGACTAACCAGAAGAATCATGAAGGTATAGGTTTGAGTAATCATGGGTTTATGCATTGATGATTTAACTAATCAGAAGAGTCCTATGATCAAATAAGAATATGCATGAGTAAAAGAAGACTTCCTTGAAACCTTGAATACTAATGTTTATTATTTGTGAATGATCATGACTATACATGTTTAAGATTATTGTGTTTTGATAGTATTAAGATTATACTAATAAATGTGTGATTATGTATGAGACCTCAAGGATAACACAATGATGATACTAACAAGCATGCATAGTGATTAAGGATGGATGTAAGTTCAAGGACAGGTAATCCAGGAAGCAAAGATCAAGAGGGAGCACACTCTAGTTGTTCTTGCAAGAAAGCAAAGGAGCACACTTTAGTAGTTTCTGCAAGGATGTAGATATTTAGAGGGAGTTGACCACTTCTCACAATCCACATCAGAATGGAGTTGCAAATATTCAAAGGGAGTCCACCCAGCAACCAAACAAAGATAAGTATTTGAATTGTCATTTCTTACATAATGTTATTCAATGATGTATATGCTTATGTTCCTAGAATTAGGTTGTGTATTATGCATATTAGAATAGTTGCATTGATGAACAGTCTACTACTAATATACATGGGTAAGTGGCCTATGGCACTGTACAACATTCCATTGCTACTTATCTAGAATGAAACCTCTTTGTTGACATGTTAGGAGTTCTGCACACTCTTAACAATGTTCTGGTAGAGATTGGAAAGCATCTAGAAAGTTACGGAATATGGATAAATGTTGTATTGAAGCATTGGCTAAGATAATTGCATGACTGTATGACATATTTCCTTATGTGTAAGAATTTGTTCTGAAAACTATGAGATGTTTTCTAATCATGCAATTTAACTTGTTGTGTAGGAAAGATCGTATACCATCACCTACAAAAGAAGGACTACAACATTTGTTCAGCAACAAAGTTATCTATTGAAAATATTGAAGATATTGAAGTTCCCAAGATCTGGGAAGAATGCCATGATCGAGGAGTACCAGTCGATGATGGATTGCAAGGCCATGGCCACACCTATGGCATCAAATATGAAGCTTCTTTGTGTTGCTTCATCTGAGCCAGTTGATGTCTCTATGTATCGTCAGATGATTGGGTCCTTGATGTACCTGACGAACACGAGACCATATATTTGCTTTGCAATGAACACATTGAGCTAGTTCCTGACGGATCCGAGGAGTGTTCACCTGGTTGTTGTAAAGCATATTCTAAGGTACCTGAAGGGTACAGTTGAATATGGACTCAAGTATGAAGTGAATCAAAAGTTTAACCTGCAGGGTTATGTTGATTTAGATTGGGAAGGTAGTGCTGTAGATAGGAAGAGCACATCTAGGTGCTGCTTCAGTATGGGATCAGGTGTGATCTCTTGGTTTAGCAGGAAGTAGTCATGCGTAGCACTAAGTGCAGCTGAGGCAGAGTATGTTGCAGCCTATTTAGATAGTTGTGAGGCAGTATGGCTATGGAAGCTACTGTCCAAGTTATTTGATCTCCCATTGGATGCTACTGGTATCTTCTGTGATAACCAGAGTTGTGTGAAGCTGTCTAAGAACCCAGTATTTCATGATAGGTCGAAACACATAGAGATCAAATATCATTATATCAGGGATATGGTGCAGAGAGGAGCTGTGAAGCTCCTATATGTTGCGACAGACGAGCAGATTGCAAATGTGTTGACGAAACCACTAGCTAGAGTGAAGTTCAAGTACTTCATAGAGAGGCTTGGTGTTCTTCGGATTGATGACACTCCGAGGAATAAATGATGGACACATTTGCAAAATCCATTCCAAGCATGTTGGAAGGAGGATCCTTCACATGGCTGTGGATGTAAGCGCTGGATGATGAGCATCAGGACGATGCTCCAGTTGTTGCTTTGTATATGCATGCTAGATATGATCAGTTGGATCATTTATATGTATATGTATGTACGCATCATGTTGGATGTTGGATATGATCAGTTGGATCATTTATATGTATGTACGCATCATGTTGGATGCTGGATATGATCAGTTGGATCATTTATATGTATGTACGCATCATGTTGGATGCTGGATATGATTAGTTGGATCATTTATATGTATGTATGCATCATGTTGGATGCTGGATATGATCAGTTGGATCATTTATATGTATATGTGTATACGCATCATGTTGGATGCTGGATATGATTGGTTGGATCATTTGTATGTATATGCATCATGTTGGATGCTTGGACCATGTATCTGTATATGTATCAGGTGGATACATTGTATGATCGGGTAAATCATGTATGTTGATATGTATCATGTATGATCAGGTGGATCATGTATTTGTATTTGTATCAGGTGGATCATGTATTTGTATTTGTATCAGGTGGATCATGTATGATGATATGTATCAGGTAGATGCATTGTATGATCAGGATGATCATGGATGACGAGCTTCAGGATGTTGCTCCAGATGATATGCAGCAGAATGTTGCAGTGATGATGATCAGGATGATCATGTATACATAAGGATGATGTATGGTGAGTATCAGGTTGATACTATATGGCCATGGATCAGGTTGTGCAGATGAGCATATAATTTGGCCCTGGGATATTTGCAGATAGTCTTGCAAGGTTTTGCCTATGGCATGTAATTTGGCCCTAGGATATCTAGCAAATTCTCTATCGAGGTTTTGCTCTGGGAGGACATATAATTTGGCCCTGGGAGATCTACAGATAGTCTTTCAAGGTTTTGCCTATGGCATATAATTTGGCCCTGGGATATCTGGCAGATGCTCTTTCGAGGTTTTGTCCTATGGCATATAATAACGCCCTGGGAGATCCGATATGTTGAGCTGTGTGCTCGTAATAAGTCCTGGGATGCTCTTGCAAGGTTTTGCCATGACCACATCTAATATTGCCATGGGAGATCCGATAGGTTGGGATGTGTTCCCGTAATAAGTCCTGAGATGCTCTTGCAAGGTTTTGTGGTGACCACATATAATACCTCCCTGGGAGATCCAATAGGTTGAGCTATGTGCTCGTAATCAGTCCTGGGATTCTCTTTCGAGGTTTTGTGGTAGGGTCACATGTAATAGCTCCCTGGGAGATCCGATAGGTTGGGCTGTGTGCCCGTAATAAGTCCTAGGATGCTCTTGCAAAGTTTTGTGATGCACGTAATAGGTCCTGAGGATTCCACAGTATGGCCAGTGATGACGAAGACCTGCAGGTGGTGGGCCTACATCTAGTATGAAAAAGGACTGGCTTTGTAGAACTTCCTATGATGAGTAGATTCATAGATTGATTGAGATAGCAGCAGCAGTAACGATGACGATGATTTGAGGATGATGATTCGCTGATGATGATCCAAAGGATAAAGCTTGTGCTAGCAGACCTGTGTCGAGAAATACCTTCCTAGTTAAGAGGGAGTGTTGATGTATATGTAACTTCAGAATGTATTTCACCCACGTATTTCATATATGTATTTTATATTAATATAGAGATGTTATTGTTCCTCTATACGGAAGTGTCGTCATTTATATTGTAAGTGTCCTAACTTATACTTGATGGGTTATTAGACCACCTTGTTGGGGTCGGCCCTGTATAAGTCATGTGGGTCGAAGGGTTATTAGACCACTCTATTGGGGGTCGGCCATGTGGGTCAAAGGGTTATTAGACCACCAAGTGTGGGGTCGGCCCGGATCAAGTTAACCATGGGTTAAGCTAGACATGTAGGCCCCATTAGTTTATTGGGCAGGATAGAACAAGTATAAATAGAGATCGGGAGATCTCTATTTGATCATTCATTCGCACACTTCTCTCATTCGGAAAGTGGTGCACTTGTGAGGAGGAGGCTCTGCTGCTAGGAGAAGACTATCTCTTGTATTTTGGTTGTAACATTGCTCTATCTATCTCTGAGGAAGTTATTGGGGTTTTTCACCTTTATGGTTTTCCCCAAGTAAACTCTGTGTCTCTTGTGTGCTTGCATTATTGTGTCCATGATTGATATGCTTTAGATTTTCTGTACATGTTGTTCTCTCAGTTAAGATCCTAGATCGGATTGAAGTGAATTCTGAAAATTTAACACAATGAACTAAAAACGTTAGTTGATACTAAAACTCATATACATTGATTCTTAGATCTTCTGGAAATAATCTATGTGGCTTAATTCATTATTGTAATTGTCTCTTTAGATGTCAATTTGTAGAACCATTGAAATTCGAACCAATATGGCATCTAACTTCTAAGAAAGTAGAACCTATAAAGATTCTACCCAGACTCAAAACTAATTCATTCCAAGCAGCCCTTCAATGCGGAGTGTTCAACATCACTCCTCTTCATACTGAGCGTAATTCCAATGTAGTCAACACTCAACCTTAGATCTTAATTCAACCTTAAAATTAAAATGTAGCCTAACAGAGTAACACAATTAACTAATTCATTTCCTGGTTAGCTTGTATATTCACCAGAGTTCATCAATCACACAGACATATATGAAATCAGCACACAACATCATGGCAAATAATCCTTTTCCATTTATTACTTGGAAATTTGCAGGCTAATAAACAAACTCTGACCTATCCTTTGTTTTTCTTGCCTTGATTCTTACATTGTATAGCTAACCCTCCTAAACATCATTTTCAAGCGTCTCTCTCTAACCTCTAATGCTCGTAGGCATACTAGATATACTTGGAAACATGACTTGTAGCTAAATAACAAACCTCATACATTTATGGAACTAACTCCTAAAGTTTTTGTAAAGTTCTTGTTATTGTAATTGTCACTATTATGTTAAAATAAATTGATTTTTATCCTTAAGATTGTTTAATAACGTATATCTACAGGCTTGGCCTAAGCCTGTAAGTTGAGTTGTTGTTTATACTTACATATGCAGAAATGGAAATGAGACACATGGGTCTTATTTGGAATCGTGTCACATAGCCCATCCTCTTGTTGGTTCCTCCGAGTTCATTCTGATGTTACACGAGGAGCAGATTTATTGCATACTGGTCGCAGAATAAATGAATCACTTTTTCTGCCTAGATTAGAGGATCTGTCGATTCTTTGAATCTTGAGAGATCCTCCCTGAGCCTAAAGGAAAGAGGTCTACTTATCATATTAGTTCTCTCCTCCATTTCGATATATTAGTGCTCCATTCTTGTTGCTTTTTTTGACTTTTTAAACTTGCAAGAGAAATGGAAAAATATCATTTCACAAGTCTTGTGGTCGATATAGCAAACCCTTATATATGCTGCTGCATACAACAGAAGTCCACGACACAATGAAACCAAGCTACTAGCAGCTGCGGCCTCATCAATTAGGACACAGAGTAACCCCAGTAGATGATGGTAAGGTAGATCAGACCTCAACAGTCCCTCTCAGGCCACGGCTCAACAGATCAGGCCTCAAACAAACTCACATTAAAAAATTTTGACAGACCATGAGGTCTTGACTCGTGTCCTTAAAACAAGGAGGGGTTTAATGTAAAAATATTGTAAATGTTCAATAGTTATCAAGGTTAAACTAGAAGTTTCCAAGTGTGATGAGGTGTCAATGATGCATCATCCTTTAGGATAGAGCCGAACTCCTATTTAGGGAGGCAGTTACAGAAATATAGAAAGGTCGTTAGGGTTAAACCGTTAAATTAATTCTTCATATATACGATTGTAAGCCTATGGGCCACAGCAGAGGTAGAGCAGAGGTGAGGCAGAGGCAGAGAGGATAGGAAAATAGAGAGGAGAGGACAAGGGTAGAATACTCCCATATTGTGTAATCAGGTCACAAAATTCTGAGTAATTGAATTTGATTAATGAAAGCATTTTATATGCATATGGACTTGTGAATATCTGTTTCTATGTATTTTTTATGAAGTTCATTGTATCTATTGAATGTGAATGGTGTCCTGCTGAAAACATAAAGTCATTTACTCTGGAATTTGTATGTAATTCCTGCAGCGAAAAATGAGTACAAAGGCTTTGTTAATTGGCTGACTTCCTGACACTAGGCAACTACAGGAACATGCGATTTCTGCGAAGGATTTGGAATTGGAAGACCCTTCTGAAAACCGACTCGATGTGATTGTTTATCACTCAAGTGTCCTTATGTTATGAGATCTCAAGTTATGCAAATCGGAAGGAAGTGAAGCGATTGAAATTGGAACATCAAGTTACTTCAGTTAGATTGTTTAAAGTACATTCTGCATAAAACCCTAACCCTAACCAAAATTTAACAGAATAAATAAATGTGTTGGGTGAGAATATACTGTCGCTGAAGGTAAAATATTGGAGATTTTAGCATTTGTTTAACATTTTTATACAGATATCGAGTTATGGAATTGATAGCCAGGTTCCATATTTCAGGGTTAGGGTTTGAATATTTGGAAGTGTGTTGAAGGGTAGTAGTTATTTTTTTCCACTTGTTCATGAAAAACTAAGTTTCTCAAATGTTGAAACAAACACTGAAGAAATGAACACTGGCCTAGAGTAAAAATCATGGAAAATTGTCATTGTGCACAAATTTGAATACCCAGGTATACTCTGTTTGGGAATTGAACTCCATTTTAGATTCCATTTGTGTACAAGCAGCAGTAGATCATGGCCCAATTGTAATCATACTATTAAAGGTAAAACGCCATTTCTGAATAAAGAAATTGAATTTATACTCAAGGTAAGAGTTCAAGAATTTGGTGAAGTGTTTTTTGTTGAAATTGCAGGTGGTTCCTACATCAAAAATAAAAAGAAGAGCTGCATGGATAGCGTTGGAACCTGATTTCCGCAGTTTGTCTCACTCCCTTTCCTTCCGATTGGCACCTATGTCTATCTATCCATTCGCGGTTCAACCCAACAACATTTCATTGTGATTTTTTGTCTATCTCTCCATGCGCGTGGTTTAAGCTAGAGAAAATCATTTCCACCATAATTTCATCCGCACCAAAATTCAAAAATTGAATTTTTTAGTCTTTGAAAATGCTATCTTTTGAATCTTTGAAAATTGTATAAAATTGAATCTTTTAAATCTTAAAAAATGGTATAAAATTGAACCTTTCGAATCTTAGAAAATGCAGGCATCGTTTCTTGATGTAATTTAATGTACAATATACAAAGTGACAAAGTGCTACCATTATTGTAGTTTATTATTTAAATATTATTATCCGCAAAATCAAGAGTCATGCATGACTTCACAATGTCTCAGCTTGCCATAAACCCTAGGCGAAGGCATACTTGGTGGGAGACCATGCGTTACACATCAAATAATACCCGAGTATAATTGCTCTACTACATAAGGATAGTGAGCTAGAGAATAACGAACCCCAATCATACACACAAGAGGAAGACCAAGTTGATAGAACATGATGAGAACATGACTCTCTCATATATATTATAGAGGTCTATTGGTATAAATCCTCCAATAGGTATATGATCCCACACAAGACCGACTTAACTAACAAGTTAATTTAGGGGTCACACATCATGACCAATACTCCAACATTAGGTGATCAGGGGCTTGCAACCGCATAAGGACTTCTCTATACCTATGACACATGGAACACCCATCAAGGAAACCAACTCAATCAACCATCATTAAGTACTTCTACCACCATCAAGGGATAAAAATGGTGAGGGCCAACTATTTGCTGAGGGATCCATCCCCTAGCTCAGTGGCGTTGGAAAATGCTACCGTCTCTCTGACTAGTCCTCTCACTTTTGTTTCTAGTATTAAAACGCAGATGCACTCTCTGTTTCATGAAAGCCCTGCGATGAGTGGGCCACACCCTCCTGTGAATGTGTATTCGGCTATAATGACAAACAACATTATAATATAGGTGGTTCTTTCAAAGCTATATTAATGCAAAACAACATGCTTGCGTTCCAAATTCATCCCTAGATATGATGGTAGCTATAGAAACAATAAGCAAATTATAGGATCACATGTTTATAGAAAATGCACAACTACACAACATGTATCATGGGAAGCCATCATGGGGGAGAAAACCCAATTACAACCTTTCACTGTGATAGAATCCGCAAAATCAAGAGTCATGCATGACTTCACAATTTCTCAGCTTGCCATAAACCCTAGGTGAAGGTAGACCTGGTGGGAGACCATGCGTTACACATTAAAGAATACCTGAGTATAACTGCTCTACTACAGAAGGATAGTGAGCTAGAGAATAACGAACCCCAATCATACACACACGAGGAAGACCAAGTTGATAGAACATGATGAGAACATGACTCTCTCATATATATTATAGAGGTCTAGGTGTATATGGAACACCCATCAAGGAAACCAACTCAATCCACCATCATTAAGTACTTCTACCACCATCAAGGGATAAAATAGGTGAGGGACAACTATTTGCTGAGGGATCCATCCCCTAGCTCAGTGGCGTTGGAAAATTCTACCGTCTCTCTGACTAGTCCTCTCACTGGCGTTTGAAAATGCACAACTACACAACATGGCTACTACCCATTAATGTGTCCTCATCGACAAGGAGTGGGAATCATCAGGGGCTCTAACCACTATATCGACATCGATAGGGAGTGGGACTGATCATCACATAACAACACAATTGTTTTAATGTCCACCCACTCTTCTAGTGCAGGAAGAGACGCACCATTTTACCAGTTCGTGGAGAATATTTGTAGTGCCCCTAGACTACTACAGACCTCGAGGGAACCTATTTGAGTGACCCGACTGATTGAAACATTAATAAAAAGACCCTTGATTTCATATTGAGTATATTCACGACTAGTGACTGATTGTGAATCAATAAAATAATGATATATGTGTATCTGGATAGTTGATGTAAATGAATGATTACATCTTGTTTAACTTTGATTATGAAAAATGTACATGTGAATGATTCTTAACGACTAGCTGTATGATTGATTATGTGATGAGAAAGAAGAAAGTAAATATTGACGAGATGCATTTATGAGTAGATGAATGAGTAATGTTATGAGTAAAATATAAATGCTTAACGAAGTAGCAGATTGATGAATCAAGTTATGATAATTTAGGACAGTACTACTAATATATGTTTGTGAGAAATGTCTATAGTGACAGGTGAAACGGTTCACCGACGGACACACAAAGGAAATGAAGGGTCATAGAGTACGGTTAAATCACACACAGGGAGAGAAACGGCGATGTCGACGCCCGACGGAATACCACGCATGAGCAGATAAGCACTGATCCGTTTGCTCAAGAGGAATGTGTGAGGGTGTATGAGGTGGGACACGATGGAGCTGGTCACGTACGAGTTGGGGGGCGTGCAGTGAGAACGGACTCACTCCTCAGCGCCATTAGTCCCTAATAGAGTGTAGACGGAGGATGGAAGGTAATGGCTCCTGAAATCCCTACATGAAGTTCCTGCAAGTCAAAATGAAAGGATGACGGCAGAAGAGCCCAACGGTGTGGTACCCTGTCGAGAACGGAAAGAGTGGATGCAAGGACCCAATGATGTGGTACCTTGCCGAGGAATGGAAACTACGGATGATTGGACCCGATGGAGTGGTGCCATGTCGGAGAAATGAAATTAAGGAACGGGGAAGCCCAATGGCGCGGCACCATGGTCCTAATGAAAATGATTATTTAACCTAACTGCATAAAAACATATAAGTTTGCACCTAGAACATTACTTAGAAATGCATTTGAGCATAAATTATTACTCTTGCCATTTAAATAATATTAAATGTTATTTAGACATTTGCACATAAAGAAATATTTTTGAGCATTTAAAACATTATAAATCTTTATTTTAGGAGCAAAGTAGAATGCTAAGCATGGACACCTAATCAACTCAAAGCTAGGAGTTAAGTAAAATATCTAGGGGACAAACATCAGCAAACTTAGGAATGTTGATGCAACTCCTAGAAAAACTGACACATGGATGGGTGAGTATTATTAAATTGGAAATTTAATAAAATATGTATTTATGCATGAAGTGACATGTGTCGCATAGAATTTTCCTTTAAAAGGAAGGCTTTGGGAATGGGTAAAGGGCCCAGACCCTAGATGACTATCGTAATTTTGAGTTACCTCATGACTTGCTGCTATTGAGGGTTTGGCTGAAAATTTTGGTGGGGGGGAATCCCAAGCTGAGTTTCTTGATTATTGTGTGTGAACTTTACGACCCAAAGCTAGGGGGAGGCCATGCGATTGAAAGCATGAGCCTATGGTTGGGTGGCGAAGCTAACAGTTTCTTTGCCAATGGTTAAACGAGCTTTGCTGGAGGGATCCTACGGAAGACATGGACGACAATGGACCAGCTCGATCGGGTTGACAGGTTAAGGTTTTGTTTATTTTTGTTAAGTTATTCACGCTTTTTATTTTATTTTTCCAGTAACTATGATAGCTAATTTGTTTGTATGAAGTTGTTAAATTTTCAGGTTCAGTTCAGGGGGACCCTAGAGAAGGGGTTTTACAGTCTTGGACCACAATACTTGGCCTCTACCAGGTGTATTTTTTCTCGACATCGAGATAGGATCACCATTATTATGTTTTGAGCTCCATATATAGGTCATGCATATTTACATGGTAAATATAGGAAATTTAAGCGGTATGCCCTAAATGTACACACTTAGGGCTAAGGGCTAGGAAGGAGGTTACAAACCACCACATAGGACATTTATAGGGGTTAATTGGCTTCTAAGTGTGGATAAATACTCCATTAGGATTTTTTGAGAACCATTTATGGATATTAGGGCCTTATGCATGGTTGGGGGGAGGACCCCAAGCCCTAATAAAAAGATAAAGCTTCTAAGGCTCAAGGGCCATGATTATTGCCCTGAATTACCACACATGACCTCTCTAGGTGATGTACAACCTCTAAGTGGAAATATGACGGAAATTAAGAGGTTTTTAGAACTAGGTATGGTTCTTAGTGGAAATATTAGAGTCATTAGAACTAAGTATGGCTCTCAAGACATTTGAAATGGATACAAGAAACAAATTTTGACTTAGGCCCTAAAAGTAGCTTATATTCCAAAAGGCCCTTGAAAAACATATCATATATCAACACAAGACCCCTATGGGAGGATTTTGGTAACAACTTAGATGGGTTGTGAGTCTTTGATCATTTTTTAAGGAGGAAACATTGGCCTTGGGCCATAAAGGAATATTTTTATTGATTGATGGGCATGGATAATGTATTTGACAACCACATATGATTGGTGTAGGGGTTCTTCGGCCTTCAATTAGGCATATGGACACCATTATGAGGTTTTGAGAACCAATTATGGGTCAGAAAGGCCTCGACATGGTTCATAAAGGAAACTTAAGCCTTGGTCCTTAAATGTGTATTTAATGGTTTTAGATCCATGAAAGAGGCCTCAAACCATGTCATTGAATGGCTCTCACAAATGTGTAGCCTCCATGAAGGGATAGGGTACAAATATGAGGATTTTAGCACTAGGTATGTCTTTTATGGCACTAGACATGGTCAAAGGATGAAACCTTGACATTAGGCTCTAAAAGAAATTTTTAGCGTTAGGGAAAATGAAAAAGGATTAACCAAACACATAAGATTGGTTTAGTATATATTAAATATTTAACTGCCAATATGAAAACCATTGGTAGGTTTTGAACTTTAGGGATGGGCGTTGAATCGGTAGACATAATTTCAGGAGGAAGTCCAATGTATCAAGGCCTGAAAGATATAGTTATGGCTTAAGGTGAATGATTGATTTGATGGGTAATTTGTAGTTCTTTAGGGCATCACTCATGAACCTTAAACCCTAGAAGTTTCCTTTAGAGCCTAATGCCTAAGTTCATCCCCACCTACAGACTAAGGATACCATTAGGATATCATGTTTGGTGGTTCAAACTGATGTCTTTTGGCCTTCGATGACTACAATATTTATTTAGTTCATAGGCATAAGCTTCCTCTCATAACCATGTTTGTCCCCCCATGACATATCCGTAGTGATAAAAACCTTCTAATGTATCCCACATCCCCTTACAAAATCCAAATGTTGCAAAATAAGTTCTATGTGGTGGTTCGAGTCTCCTTCATGGACCTTGAGCATTAAAAGTTACATTTAGGAGTAAGGTTAGAGTTTCCTCCCATAAATCGTGTTTGAAGGCATTGAGACTCATACATAGTTGTGAAAACATCCTAGTGGTTCCCATATCTAGACTTGGAGGCAAGTGATACTAACAAAAGGTTAGGTGTGGTGGTTCGAGGACTCGAAACCCATACCTAGTGATCAAATCTCAAAATTTCATCGATATTTCCACTAAAAAGGTAACCTATGTTGGTTCACAATTACTTCCAAGGGTGCTCTACATGCCATCATTATGTTAGTTATGCACGAAGAATGTGTCTATAGGTCTATCCAATGGCATTAGAGGACAATAATGGGCCTTGTTCCCTAAATGCCACTTCTTGGGATCAATTTCCATGAACAACACTTGCAAACTATAATACAAACCCTCTCTAGGGGGTCTTTGGCATCAAGGTTCAATATAGAAACCATTGAGAGATTTTACACATTGAGGATGGGTCTCAGGGCCTTAGGGCCTTAAACGTGGATGGGGAATGAAAACAAGACCCTCACATATATTTTTAAATATTTTCAAACTCAAGAGCCTTGAATGATTGCTTGTACCATCACATTAGTCCTTTATAGAGGTTCACATTATTCCTTTAAATTTTATTTAGCCATCAACATTGATTGTACATAAAGTTGGCTCCAGGTGTGAGAGCGGTTTTCGGCCCATGTTACGTCAACAAAGCTGTGCTATAAGGCCGCTCCCAGTGATCAAATTTGAAGGGTGCGTATTAATTTTTATTGGAAGGGAATTTGTTCTTGGAGTCCTTCAAAGCTGAAGGGCAATTTAAATAATTGTACTTCAATTGACAAGTATAAATTAACTAAACCCTTCCCCCCCCAAAATGAAAAACACAAATATTTCCCATCCAAATCTTTACAATCATAAACAATTGAGCACTCATGAATGTTTAGATGATAAAATGGTATCTTTTCAATAAAACCAAAATTGAACACATTAATTTGACATATATGTAACATTAATTTTACAGTTCATTAAAATAACAACTATTTTGTTGTATTTTTTTGGTTTAGACCACACTTCATTATACAAAAAAACTACTTAGACTATGCAATAACCATATTGGGGCATCTACATGATGTTATGCATACTGCTGAGAAAATTACTTACTGTTAACTATGTACAAAAAGAAGCCACTAAGCAAAATGAGGCTATAATAAACCTACAACAAAAATCTACATATAAACCCAACCAAAACCTTAATTCAAACCGGAGAGAGGGAAACCATCCAAGCTTGAGAGATGTACGAATGATGGACACTAGGAGCCTCAGAAAAAACAATGCATAGCTAAAAAAAACATTAAAAAATAATCCTCCATACCAACCAAGTTAGCAATACTAGCATCATAAGGGCCTGGGCATCAAATTTTGTTGTTCAACACTTGTCGCGACAACATACAGGCATGGGATGGAGGGGAAATGGAATCAATCCTAATTCAACTAGAGCCTTGCAACTCGCTACATGTTTGAGTCTCGACAATCTACCTTTTAAATTGAACCATAACAACAAAAGAAGTTTGTTAATGGCTCGATTTGCAAAAATTCTAGATACATGAGTAATTAAGAGCTCGGGGCTCTAAAATTTGATGTGTTTTTTACCAATCCACAATTTGGTGAATTCATAGCCACTGGCATGAAATTTAAGTTATCTAATGAAAGAATTAATGTATCTAGCTCTATGTCGAAATTGTTTTCCATGCTAATGCGGGCCACTTCCCTCCTTATTGTCTTACCAAAAGGCATGATAATGAGGAAGAAGACTTCAAATTATGGACTTCACCATCAAAGAAGCCTTACAGTCACATTGGTAAGGAGTTATAAGAAGATCACAACAATCCAACGTGTCAAATCTGAGATGATAGTGCAAATTAAAGACTTATATGGTAAATTTAATATAAGACTTACTTATAGTTGTCTCTTACACTTTGTGTCTTGACACATTTGATAATTTATGGTTGTCTCTGTGCCTTGAACCAATTGATATTATAAGGTGAGGATGTGCATGCATAATAATCCTTAGTCATGACTATGCGATGAGGATTTAAATGGAAGAGGATGTAAAGACATGTAATTTTTATACGTATTTTGGTGGCGAGTGTCGAAGAGAAATGTGGTGAGAAACCACATATTTTTGGAAGAATGGAGGGAGATTACATGATCATGATCATGCCACCCATCAAATTGAAGACAATTCCTCAGACAATTTTTTTATTGTAAATTTTATTAATAACCATTGTGGTACTTTGGTCCAAATGTTTTTTCTAACTCATTGTTTCTCCATATTGTGTTCCTAGTGCCACCTCTCTATATGAATGCATAATTCAACCTCAGCTTGGTTTGTGGTTCTAGTTGCATGCCATTATTTGTAGTTGCATGCCATTGAGTGTTGTTTAGAGTTGTCGTGATTCTGTGACATTCATGCAATAAATGAAGTCTTGTAGAGGAGGACTCATCAAAGGGGAAATTTGAATTTCATTTTGACGAAAAACTAGTGGACATTGGTATCCAGGTTCACATAGGTAGTAGGCACAATGTTTCAGCCTTGTTTTGGGCCTAGTAGTGGTTCTGTTATTACAGCCATAGTCATTTGACACATTGTCACACCTTAGATTTCAGCCCGAATTGAGTCGGGATTCAGTGTCAAATCCCAGTGGCTAGTACATCGTAGTCGTCAGTCATCTCTCGTCACCTTGCAAAGCTACGCAGTGAGTGCATGACATGAGTGACTGAATGATTATAATTTATGATATTTCCAATATTTTGAATGACGAGTCGAATTTTATAGAATAGGAATTTCAACATATAAATTGAAATTTATATGGATGGGTAATTTCAAATGTTGCCCTTCTTTTAAAATGTTGATATAAATTATGTCCTTCCTATTGGAAGGATAAAATTCGGATTTTAATTTTTTTGAAGTGCAATTTTAACTTTACACTAGGAAGGGCTAGAACCCTTTGGAAGGGCCGGGCAGGGTTCAAATTTGAACGGCCCGCCCCTCCTCTCGTCTATGTGATGGCAGGTAAGGACAAAATTGCTGTCAAATGTCTTGTCAAAGAACTTTTTAGGACGTGCATGGTGCAGAATTTTCCTTTTTAAGGTATGTGTTACAGTAGTGAACCTTTATTGTTTTTAGCATTACCGTGATATAACCAGTACCACTTATATGTATTTATCATGTGGATATGCTGCATCAGAGTACGAATGATACCGAAATAAAGATGCATTCTGCCAAAGTGCAGAAGACTTTTGAAAAACTCCATCAAAAAGGATTTCAAATCACATGGTTAATCGACTGTTGTTATTCATGTAAAGCCAACGGAGGAAGATGTTACTCTTCTAACAACCCCTATGATTATTGTATTTGTCCGAAATCGAATGGTCTCCACTACGTCGAATCTTGCCATGCTGGTGGGTATCTCCAAAACTCCTTTTCTTCACCATATTGCCTTTCGCTATCTTGATCTAAGTACTTTTATTTACTGGATAGTCGTTGCTGTTGATTGTTTTCATGAAGGATTTCAGCCAAATGGTCGCTTGCAACCTGCAAGAGTTATGGTAGGTAAAATGTTTACCTTTAAAACCGATCCATTGTTAATCTTGTTTAACTTTATTTCAGCGATAAGTTTGGCAGTACTTGCTCTGTAAGAAACCATCGTAGTTGTAAGAAACCTGTCCATGAGGCACTTGGGAGGGGAAGGACCCCAATGCCCCATCGGCTATAGACCTCACTCCCTGGAGAATTTCTTAAATTATTATCGCTCACTAGGTTTCCACTAGATACTCTTATGATCAGATTTCAAATTATACAAACAATTTGTCCGATGGTAAAGGAGGTTTTGTCACAGTTTTACTGAGATGACGTCTCAGTCGACTCCCGGAATGGGAGTATGATAACATTTTGTGAGACAGGGTTGGTAAAAGAGGTTTTGTCACAATTTATAGAGATGAGCTTCCTAATTGACGTGTGAGTCGACTTCCCGAGTGGGAATATGATAACATTTCAACAGATTTTAAAAGTGAAAATTAGCATAATTAAGTGACCGGCACGGGGGGTCAGCTGGTAGGCAATATCCTATCACGTCCATTCATATTGGGGAATAAACTATGAGATGGAAATGAGAAAATATATTGCCCTGTATTAAGGGGCCAAGGGGGCTTAATTATGCTATATGACAATACAAATATTTAGGGTATATTTTATTACATTTCATGTAGAAGCAGTGGAGTGGAGGCAGAGGGAAAATCAGGGGACAAGGGCATGAGGTATTGAGTTTGATGGACAAGGGATACTCAATGGGGATGTAGGATGGTTGATGTTAGTGCTCTATTAAAGGGTTTTCATGTTGCTCATGTGCTTGGTTGGTTAATGGATCTTCAAATTGTTAATGGAATTGAGGTAATGAAGGATTACGCTTTCTATCTTTTATGTGATTGTTATCAATTGGAAGTGTAGTTTAGGTGCATATTTCATGTCTAGAAATCATGGGTATTTCAATGTAGCTTTCTTCCTTGAGTCCATTTGAATTTTTTTTGCTCTAGAAATTTCCTTTTGTGTGATCTCTAAAATTATCCCATCCACTAGAGAGCATCTAGATTTGTGCATTGCGACCTTGTCCCTTTTTAATCTTTCTAAAGAAAGCCTCATGAAATCCTTGGTTGACCCCATTTTCCCATTTTATAAAACATTAGTCTCCAATTCCTTCATGACTCTTATATTACAAAAACCAAAATACTTTGTTTTTCTAAAGTTACTCTTCATTTTCACCATGTACTCCATTGTTAAACTCTAGTAGTCCTACCGTGAACCTATCCTAGGGTCTCTGCCTTTGATCTAGAGAAGAGATAACCTAAATGGACAAAAAATGTTATGTGTGGTGACAATGGACTCCCTCCTAGTGGTCCATAAGCTATCATTGATTTTAGGAGTTCAATATTAAGATGCTAGTTTGTGTGCTAACATGGAAGAACAAGCATCTCTAAGATGATGGATATATTCTTATTGTAGAAAAATTGGCGGGGGAGGTTGAAAGATACAACTATTAGGTAGGAAACAATGGTTTATATGAACATCTACTTATTCTTATACTACTAGAAAATGAGGATAGAAAAACTCCATTTATTAAAATGAAATGTTACATTTTATATGAAATACCATATGCTACAACATATGCTTCATTATATGCATGGGACACATGTTGAAGGGATTGAAGTTGTTGCTTCCCTACCATAACCATGATCAAGGCCATGAGACCTATCTATAACGCATAAAAAAATAATGGCACCAATATCCAAATCCTACGTCAAAGACACCCTATTGGGGCTTGCAACACTATAAATAATCATGTGCATTTTAGGTGTTATTCATGGTGTTTGAGATCAAGAATCCACCATTAGGGTTTAACCCCCTTATTTCCCGGTCACCATATTTTTTCCTTAAGGTCCATTTCCATTGCTCAAAAGCTACACATGGAGTTCGTATCCCACTCAGATGAAGAAAGATGGTTGTGGCCTAGAGAATCATTCTTGGTCATCTCCTGAGACCTGCTCATTTTAGAGCTCCAGACCTATTCCAGATAGGCCCCTTAACCATTAAGTGTTTGCAAAATCCTCACATGTTTTCTTAATGTTTTTGATGATCGTTTGAGTCACTTTGTGAACTATTGTAACAATGATGTGGTGCACATTAATAATGAAAACACATTTTTTTGTGAACAATAACAAAATATTCAATAAGAATAACCTTATTTGTTACATTTATATGAGAGATTAAATGGTGTGTTTTATGATTTTACTTTATTTTATTACTCTACCATGTTGATTTTTATTTTGTTTATTATATATTTGTACATATTATCATCATAAAAGTGAGTTGATGCCATTGTCGAAATAATAATTATTGGAGAGTGGAAAAGGTGGAATGACTCTCCAAAGTATTTGTTTGTTATAAAAAAAATGGTTCAAACGGTTGTCTTCATTTAAAAACCACTCGTTGGTAACATGTTGTATGCTTGCATAATGAGTTTATTCACTTTTAGGGAAACTAATGCCACCTAACTATTTGCAGGGTCTATGTAGTGATAAGAGTTTGAGTGAAAAACACATTATTTTATCAATGCAATGCCAACAATATTAGGACAAAATCATGTGAAAGCTACAATGACTAAGAAAACAAACATCTAAAGAACCAAACACAATCAATTGAAAGAAACATGCAGTACAAGCTACATGAATATATAAGCCACGAGAAACCCAATGATGAAAAAATAGATACATTGATGACTCTCATATGGAACTGGGTCTTCAAACTATGTAATCTATAACCATATAATGCCTAACGTTGGTGAATGATGAAAAATAAGACATATTGATGACTCTCATATAGAACTAGGTATTTAAACTATGCTATCTACAATTCCTATAATCCTTAACATTGGTGATCACATCGCACAGAATCGTGACCTTGGCTTCATGATGGGTGAGGCAAGTCCACTAAGTGAAAGAGAATTCCTAGTGAAAGAGGTCTTTTCAAGATAAGATATAAGGAATGGCCCCATTGAATCACCCACCATAAAATATTCTTGATATTTTTTGAGGCATGATTAGTTCCAAAATTTGGTTAAAAACTATAAAGTTCCTCATTTACACACACCAATTTTTTTGAAGGACCGAATATATGAATTATTCCTTTGTAAACTTACTCCGCATAATCTACACACTAATACCTTATATGTATAAATGCAGGTAACATTTTAAAGAGGACTTTCTTTTCCTTATGAATTGAAGTTTTAGTTATATATATTCATATAGGTTTGTTTACTTCATTTTTATAGGATTTTATGAAGAAATCATTCTTTAATTTTCTCATGTTACTTCATTTTTCTTATGCAACATTTAATACAAATTACAATACTAGTTCATGATTCCAACTTAATTTATCTTTGTAAGAGTATACCCATTCAGATTAATCATACTTTGTCCAACTTATAGATCCAAATATATCTAAAGCTTAACTTATGTACTTTTTACCTTTCACTAAGGATAAAAGGGCATTGGTTATTCTAGTTAATACCCTTAAGATCCTATATTATTTCTTCTAAAATTACAAGGACATGTAACAAAGCATCTTTTTATAAATATAACTATGTTATACAATATGTTATAACTAAAATTACAAAGCATTCTTCGAAATTTCATCTATCGCCTTAAATATTGGGTTGCAAACGGATTGAGTGTAATTATGAAGGTTTGGCTATGTCCATCAACACTTGGGTAAGTAGGTAGGAAGCTCAGGTTCCCAGTACACTACTATTAACTCTTCCTCGATCTTTGTGAGGGCGGGAACGGATTGAAGTTTTTCTTACTCATTTCATTTGGCATTTTGGTTTAATGGAGAAACTTCGAGCCGTCTCTGCCCTTGCACATGGGAAGAGAGATGGAGATCCCTCTGTCGCCGTTAGCTGTCCACAACTTCATTCTTGAGTTCGTTAACGCAGCTAAAAAATGTTGCAATGTTTACATATATTCTCCAAGGATGTAACGGAACAAAATCATGAACTCATTCGGGCTCCTCTCAGGTAACCTGCGAACTTATACATTTCATCCTCTTCCTCAAATATGTTTGAGTAAAGAATATTTACAGAACAATTTTTTGTGTCTCCCGTTTAGCTATTCGCTATACAGCTAGTCAATCTATTCATCTAGTAGAGAAAAAACCAGTTTTCCTTCAAGGTAATTTCTTCTTGACATTATTCTGAATCGGATTTGGATGTTGAAGATGGTTAAAAAATTTGAAAGGGTGAATTTTTAACATGATACTGTTTTAACATATTTAACGTGTTTAGCCCCAAATTTACATCAACAATTTTATATAGAAATCCAATCGCCCAAATGAAAATACAAAAACAAACCCACAAAATATGGTTTTGCCCTCCAAAATTCACGGTCAAACTTTGATTCGCCACTATTTGCTGGGTTCTAGAGTTTTTGGGAGGTGTTTCGCCCAGATTTGCTAGAACTAGAGATTTTTTAATTTTATTTCACCGAGATTTCCTAAAAGAGTAATTTTGAGAGGCATTTCACTCAAATTTCATAAAACTAGGATTTTTTTTTAATTATTTCGTTAAGATTTCCTAAAAAAAAAGGGGTATTTTTGGAATTACTTTCCCTCAATACCTTGAATCAAGAATTTTCACCCATAAATTTCTAAAAAAAAGGGGTATTTTTGGAATTACTTTCCCTCAATACCTTGAATCAAGAATTTTCACCCATAAATTTCTGATCTCTAATAGTATCTTTCACAATGGGGATTTAAGTGATTGACATTTGGGAGGCACACCTGGTATGCTTGTTGTTAAAGATATCATTTGATTTCTTTGTTATGGGGTAGAAGATTTCTTGTGTGACATGCTCATATATGAGTTACTTGTGTTAGCAGATGAGTTCATGTCTTGAAGAATTATTGGGAGTCGTGGGATTAATGTTTCAAAATTATTTGAAATGGGTTGTCTGCATTTTTGGCTATGGACTCTGCTCTCAATGGCTCACGTGGGCTGCAACACTATTCCTCTTATGATGGAAATACGAGCATTGTGGTGGACATGCATAATTGCGGTGATCACGTGGTGTGTTTCTCTCGAGTCCAGGGGTTACTTGGATCATATTACAGACAATGAGATTCACAAGGTTAGTCATGGTTCCTTCCTCAATATTGCATCACAATGGGACTATTTTTGAAAAATCTTTTTTTTTTGTTGATATCTTCCTTGCTTTGTTTTATGATCCTTCAAATTTTCAATGATTATGTTTTCCTATCTAGATCTAAATTTTAGATTTTTCAGCAGGTATATTGATTGAAAATGCTAGATTTGTCTTCATAGTACAGACTATATGATGGAGGATTTGCTACTCGTCTATTATGTTTTTCTAAAATTACGTATAACATGCTTATAATTACTTCCCTTAATGTTCCCTCTCCACTACCTACTAAATATTCTATTTTCCCTTCATCTTTGAGCTATCTGGAATGGATTTTATCTTCAAAGCACTCAAGATTCCATTGTTTTAGGCCTGAAACTCTTTGTCTTGTTATTGCACAGGTCCCATAAATTTTAGGTATTTCTAGCGTGACTATTTTTTTTACAGTCAAATATTAAATCTCAAAAATATTTGTAGCCTGACGTTTCCATTATTATGGCATTCCAACTTGAATTCATGGATACAAAAGGCACCAAATATTATCTCTGATACAACATGATTTGTGATAACTATCCAATCCTCGATTGAGGTAAAATACTTATTCAGTATTTATTAAATTCATAGCTGTTACACTTATAGCTACACAACTAATCATAATAGTTTTATTTGATTCAAAATAAAATTGAAATCATTCCACCATGTATTTGAGCTTATGCCTAAATTTAATGACAAACTTTCAAATTACAGTAAGAGTATTACCACATGATTTTTGCTTCTTACTATCAAAATATTGGAATGGTAGCATCTCATTCAATTTATAATTGAATTTAAATTTGTTGTTATATTAATTTTGATTTAGGGTTTGGTTACAAAACCTATTGATAGAACAAAATGACTAATAAATACAGGCAACTCTAAAAACCGATTACAAAATAATTTAGGGATCTCAACAGTTACACATATATCTTATAATTCTCAAATTAACTCAATACAAGTTGAATACTGCATGCTGCTTTGCTTGCATTTCAAAAGTATTCAACCTCCCTTATATAAAGTAATGGAGATTAAACACAATACAAGTTGAAGACGAAGCAATGGAGATTAACTCAATACAAATTGAAGACGACATGCTGATATGCTAAGAAATGGAGATCTAGAGTAAACTTGTTCATTGCTTGGTTCAATGGGTGAAGCACATACAAAATAATTGTTAAGCCTAAATCAATTCAATATTTATTATATATATATGGTCGTCGTCCTTTCCAGGAATTGACCCTAACAACTGGGCTATTCTCCTCTTTATAACTTATTATTTACCTTATAATTTTTGTTATTTACCTAAATCATAAATGAGCACAGACCACCCGTAACCGTCATCAAAAAATGTGTTTATCAAGAGCGAGGTATCACCGAATTATAGAATGCTTCAAACTTGTGGTATATTAATAATAAAGAATATAAACTTATTTGTTGACAAAGCGTAATATATGGCAGCCACGAGATTCACTTAGAGTCTTGAAATTTTATATTTATATAGATACTTAACCAAAAACCTATTGACTTAATATATCACCTAATTATAAAATGCTTCAGACTTTTGGTATAGTAATAATAAAGAATAAAAAATTGTGTTAATTAAGAGCAAGGTGTAGTAGCAACAAGGTTCAGGTGTTATAATAATAACAAATAATAACAAAATAAAAACTATAATTTAATATATAAACCTATTATACAATACTTGTTATAGAAATAAAGAATAAAAAATTAATTGTTGATCTCAAAAGGTGTTATAATAACAAGGTGTTATAATGACAAGATTTAGATGAAGTATTATATATATATATTTCATTTACATTTTTATAATATTAAATAAATAAAACTATTTTATCTAAATAAAAAACTAAAATATTAATATTTGAATTCAAATTTTTGGTATAATAATAATAAAGATACAAAATTAATTTAAAATATAATATAATAAAGAATAAAAAAATAATTTAATATATATTATATCATAATGAATAAAAAGCTTTATAATATATCAAATAATTATATAATGCTTCCACTTATAATAATAATAATAAGGTATATATATATATATATATATATATATATATATATATATATATATATATATATATTTTTTTTTTTAATTTTTTTTTTAATTTTTTTTTCTATTATAAAATTATAAACATTTTAATACAAAATATATTGTTTAAATAAATATTTTGATAAATTTTAAGTGAATATTTAATATAGAAATATGGATCATATTTTTTCATCGTTAGGTTGAATTATATATTTTCAAATGTGTATATCAATTAGAACAATTTGCACAAGTTTGTATGTTTGTATGTTGAAGAAAGGTATTGCAATCTTTAAAGAAAACAAACTCCGCTCCTTTGAATCTTTTCCCCACCGACCACGTTGGCGTGGTAAAGGTGGACATCGAACACCCCTAACATTATGATCACTTCTTTTGTCATGATATATGTCCTCCCTTATGCCATCTCCGTGACTCATCATAGGTGGTCCATCTGCAGCTGCAAAACTATCATCCAATGTCTATATAAATATATTGTAAATTGTTATTAACCTTATCATGGAACCTCGTTCTGAATGAACAATGTTTATTATCCTTCAAGGGTTACCTATTAAGTTACTACTTGTTGGTGGATGTTTTGGCGTTGTTATGTATTTAATGATAGCATATTTAGTTGTTTAATATTGACAACTAGTTCTGTTACTATTTAATGACTTGTATCATCCTCCCCTTGAACAGGAAAAAATGGGTCCACCCCATACCCATTTTGAAACTATGCATATGGGGATGTTAATGATATAGAATCCCAGATATTCTAGCTGTCAATATAGGGGTTTAACATTGTTGATATTTAACTGTATAAATCTATATTTCAAATTGATACTGGTTGAAACCCTCAACCACTTATACTAACGTGCTACTAGTTTTCTACTTATTATATCGCTAAATAAATTTACTATTAACTCTGTTAATGTATGGAATATGCTAGCATGTATTCAAATTTTCTATTGGTTGCTTCATAATACATATTGTATTTCTATGCATTTAATCATTTGAAAAAGTATGCAAAGTTTCTCTACAATCATTCCTGGACCTATTACCCTTTTACATTGGGATATATATATATATATATATGTGACTCTGTTTGTCTCTTATAGTATCACATTTCACCAAAGTTAGATTTCATAAGAAAAACATACGCCCCCTCCCCCTTAGAGTATCTTAATGCACACATTACTAAAAATAAGGAAACTAAAACTTTCATTTGCCATCACATAGCTCGAGGACATGTATAGGTTATTCCAAGTTCCTAGTCGTCTTTTCATGTGTATCTGGATTTTTAAACCTCTACGACAACTTGAAGGTTGATCATTTTGACATTTATTTGTTAAGTGTGTTTTGAGTAGTGGATGATATGAGACTACTATGATGCCAAATGTGCTAAAGAAGGTCATCATGACTAAATTATATTGAATTTGTGAATTGTTTTATTTAATTTTGATTGTGTCTTACTGATATTTATTGTTGATTTTTGTTTCTATGATATAAGGTAGGGACTAAGTTGCTTGCAACTCTTGTTCCTTTTTATATAATTCTGTAGCTTTCTATAACAACTACAAAAAAATCATAAATAGTAGACAAATAAACATAAACTAATATCACTATTTATGCATCAATAATAAACCGATAATTTAAAAATAAGAATTATAGAAAAAACTCATAAATGGTAAAAACTAAACGGAAATTAATACACTATTCTTCATCAATAAGAAACAAGTAATTTAATAGACCAAAACCAATTAAATGTTTGCTTACTGTAACCAAATATATAGAATTTGCAAACCAACTATACAAAATTTGCAAATGTACTTATCTATCCTTACATGACCAAACTTGTTAAGGAACTTCCCCTTTCCTCCCAACCATAAACTTGTTAAGGAAATTCCCTGTTCGTCCTAACCATGGATTCTTAGGAACTCAACAGTCTTTCAGTTGCCATGAATCACCCTCTAGCCGGACCAATCTTGCTAGAAAATAATAACTTAGAGCATGTAGTCTTATTTGTGATAGTTGGTTACTACAGATTGATCGCAAGGATTTTTACCAACCCTGTGCGTTCTATATTAAATATCAACCATACACCATGCAACATTTCTATGCAAATTACTCTTCATGGCTACCTAGCGCTTAATATAATTCAACTGGACCTTGTCCCAACCTAAGACCATTCTATCCTCTTAATGCCTTCAAATTTGCTCTATTCTTTATTACCCTTGTGATTAAGGGAGGGATCCATTCAGATTTGGGTTAAGGTTTAGGGGCCAAGGTTTGAGTTTTTATCCATTTATGGTTAAATCATGATGAAGAAATGTGTTAAACCTTGGCACATTCATAATTGTAATTTCAAGTCTTATATGGAAGGCATCTGCCTTAATATTGTATTGGAACTGGCATAGGTGGAAATCTAAATCCTTATTTACATACCCTATGCGTTATCGTTATCGGGAAATAGTATCATATAAGTTTCACCATCTGTGTATCTTTATAACTATTGCATGCTTGAAACTTAACAATGGAGTTTTTCCCTTTTTTGTAAAGATAAAAAAGCTAGATATAAGCTAAGAAAAAGTAACTAAATGTTGTTAATTCTCTTGATTTAAAGAATAAATGTAGAGGAAGTGGATGCAATTCATTGCATCTTGTGAATGACCCAAATCCAAGTTATGCACATGATCATATGGTGTTATTGGAAAGTAAGAGGATTTTTTCTATGTTCATTTGGGTTCAAACATCAATGATGAATGATATTTGTTTTGATCGGAAGGTAGGGAATTCCATCCATCAAAGGGTTTCATTTTTGCATTTTTATGGATTTTAATTTATTAAGCTTGTAGAAAACATGAGCTCTCTATTGCTATACTTGTATTTACATGATATAAAATTGGTATATTAGCGGGTTGTGGTGTGAAACATTTGCAATTCTCATCTTTTCAAAGCATTGCACTGATTATTGGACTATCATTCTTTTACATTGATCTCTTGACTTGGTTTCCTTTTATGCATTTTGCCTTCCCCATTACTATTTCATTGGGTATACCACTATCCAATGTTACAAATTGATTAGTCACCCCTGCAATCATGGTGGGATCATTATTAGCATTATATTATTATTTTATTTAGCATCCAATTTGCTTATACTAAGATGCATTAAGGATCATGTTTGGTACAACTTGATAATATGATATAAAGGGGGTATTAAAATGGGTTGATAAAAATGGATACCTACAATATCTAGTGAAACTAGGGGTTTTATTAATTTGAAAGGTATATTGGGAGGGGGTTCAACAATACAAGTTTAGGAGGCATTTTCCAATATTTAGTGAAATTAGGGATATTCTTTAATATCCTGCGAACGATCGTGCTATGTAACAAGTTTATTGAGTGAACCCCCCGTGGTGACCGGTGGGTACTAGGCGTAGTATGATGATTCTTCTTCAGACCTTCTGATTCTTTGAGGTCCATTACCATGAACCAACTTACAGTATACAGGTAACAAGGAAGAGGGTGGTCCCATCACTGTTGATGGTACACAGGAGTTAATTTATTCATTAACTAGTTTTTATGGGCGAAGAATAGGGAACACTATTCAGCTTGCTGCAAACCATTTAATGCAGTAAGCCATTTAATGCAGATGCAGCAGGCTCATTGATTGTTGGATCTCAAGCTCCTTGAGATTTACCATTCTTACTCCAACTATTTGGTTAATGATAACTTATGGACACTTGTAAGTAACTGTGAAGAAATGAATTTTTTAACAACCAAAAAGCGTCAGCTTTCTGATGGATTTTTAATTTTTTATTAATTCCTGTAAAAAATGCTCCTTAAAATTGTAATTTTAGTAATTAATATGATCGCTCCTAAATTAAATGCTGGTTTTTAAAACTACCTAAATCATCTAAATCGTCATTTAAACACTGCAAACTGTAATTTCAACACTTCCTAGAGTTACCGGATTCCGGCGATCGGGGGCGATTTAGTTGTTGCTTATACTGCTCATCGTAGTCTTGAAGGTCTTGTTCACAAAAATGTTCCCATTTTGTTTCTCCGCTTGGGCTCTGTCCCTACTGTCGTCGTTTCTTCTTCTGAGATAGCCAAACAGTTTCTCAAAACTCGTGATTTAATCTTTGCCAGCCGACCTAGAAGAGCCGCTGGGAAATACATATTTTTCAATTCTAAGGATATGGCCTTCGCTCAGTATGGAGATCACTGGAGGCAAATGAGAAAATATGCTTATTAGAACTTCTCAGTGCTAAAAGAATCGAGTCATTTAAGCACGTGCGAGAAGAAGAGGTATCTCTCACGATTCGTTCCATTTGGAAAGAGAACGAGAGCGGCACGATTGCGGTGAATGTGAGCAAGATCATCTACACTCTCACTTCCAATATAGTCTGGCGAATACTGGCGGGGAGGACATTTACTGACGATGATTTGGGTGGCGATTTTAAAGGGTTTAGGGATATGTTGTTAGAGTTCACAGTTGTATTGGGAGCTTTTAACATTGGAGATTTCATTCCGTATTTGGATTGGCTTGATTTGCAAGGTATCAATCGCCGCATGAAGAGGTTCCATAAAACATTCGATGAATTCGCTGAGAAAATAATAGGCGACCATCTTAACCGTCAGAAAGAGTCAGACGCAGAGCGTGATGTTCAAGACTTCGTCGATGTGCTGCTCCACATGGCTGAGACCGACACCAAAATCACACGGGAAACCATGAAGGCTCTTGTTCTTGTATGTCTCTTGGGCCTCTGCCATTCTATATTATTTATTATCCTCATTCTTAAATTTCAGTCTATCATTATTTTGCAATAGCTGGATTTGTATTTGTGCAGGACATGTTCGCGGGTGGGTTGGAGACGACATCTACTACGTTAGAATGGGCAATGAGTGAGCTGCTCAGACATCCCCATGCGATAAAAAGATTGCAGGAAGAAATCGAATCGGTGGTTGGCCAACATGGTAAAGTAAATGAGTCGGATCAGGCAACCATGAAATACCTCCACTGTGTGGTGAAAGAGACACTGCGATTATACCCAGCGCTGCCGCTGGCGATTCCTCATGAATCTGTAGAGACTGTGACAGTAGGAGGATACTACATACCTAAGAAAACAACTGCAATGGTAAATCTGTTTGCTATAGGAAGAGATCCAAATGTGTGGGGGCTAGATGCTACTATAATTGAAACTGCAGATACAATAGTAAACTACCATAATTGAAACTGCAAATACAATAGTAAACTACCATTGAACATGTGTAAATTTATACAACACTCATCGTAAAACAGTCTCACAGGCTACAGCCGCTGTACATGATAAGCTCTGTCTGTCAGAATAAAATATAGAATAATGTGATAAAATAAAGCGAATTCCACTGGTATTCTTCTTTTTGACCAGCAATGGAAATACAAATTCTCGTCAAAATCCCGCCTATTCTGACTTTCAGTAACTGCCGGCATTTTTTAAAGAAGCCAGTCGCAGCCAGCCCAGCGAAAAACCACGGGCATTTAATTGTTTGTTCCCATACATGTGTAAATTTATCATTTCCAGGAATAGCCATTCTATTGTTTAAGTCGTTGTTCTTAATAAGTCTTTGCTGATGATGTTTTATGAGGGAGTCTCGACCAGTTTTTAGTAGTTAGCAATGCTGCACTTTTGGTGTTTGGGAAATGTAATGATAGAAATGAATAATGATTGTTCCCATACATAATGAATAAAAATTGTGGTCATACAATCTCGTTTTGTGTTGCCCACCACGCGACAGCGGGCGAGCGTTGGCCTACTTTAAGGATTCAGGTCGCTGTGCTTGCTTGGACGTGGCGGGTGCAAAAAGTTTATCGAAAGGAGGAATGCATGCAGCTTTTGCTTGCACGAGGTGCATTTTACTCGGGCTCCGGCAGTGGTTTTCTCGATGGCAACTGGAACCTGGATGAATAGAATAATGTAGCAAACTTCACTTAACTGGGCACTCAAGCCTACCTTATAGAACGAGGATGGTAAGAAACTCTCCAAATCCTATTATGTTATACCACTTTCATCCCAATTTGCAAATATACTTTCTACCAGTGCGCGTGCTCAACTCAGTTCTGTTCCCAGCAATCGACGCGGCAGTCTGGGAAGATTTTTTCCTGCTAATCCTCTTTAAATAGAGGTGTTTCAATTGATTTTCGGATTGGCTCAAGCTGCGCTATACGGTTTTCTTTGGTGTTTTTCCGCACTCTGGGACTCGAGGTTTGGGGAAATCCTCTATATTCTGCTTATACCCTTGCGCTTATCAGTAAGTCGGCGAGTTTTAGGTTTTTCGAGTTCTACAGGGGTTTATTGCTATGGTGACTTTTTCCAAGCCAAAAAGTGCTCTAAATAGGGCCAAAGGTAAGTGTCATTTATGCATCAATGGATTGATGCAAATACATGATACATCCACACTCTCGTGAACCTAGTGATGCCCATTGCTTGGGTGGTTGAAATGACATACAAAAATTTGGCTTCATATGGGATGGCGGTGGCACAGTTGACACGTCGAAGGATAAGATTGTTTTCTTGTACAATAACTTTCAATTGTTCAAGAGCCCAAAAGTATATTAGTTATTCACCTATAGTATCTCTCAAGGTGAGCTTAAGCTCCCACCATGGACAATATGAATGTTAATATGGAGTATCTTCTGGTTTGGGATGTAATATTTGCTTGTTATACATGCAAACTATTATCCATATTTTTTCCTTTTGAAATGCAGGAAGGTATTAGGTTGACACTCGAGTCTTTCCAAAATTTAAGATCTAGAGTGCATGGTGTAATGAGTGGAGACTTTGATGAACCATCCAAGGTTCACAAATCGGTCGATGGTGGAAGAGGTACCCACTAGTATGACCCCTGCGAAGTATTTGTTTAACATGTTAATTCTCATGTTCAATGCTCAATGTTTCATTTTAGCGTCTTGTTCTGTGCAGTTGCTGATATATTCCTGTGGAGAGATGAGAAGCAAACATTTACCATAATCCTGGCTCTCGTAGCCGTCTTCTACTGCTTTTGTTTATCTGGATATACTTCTCTATGTGTTGCAGCCCAACTACTGCTTCTGATGTCTGTGGTGTTATTCGTCCATAATATTTTGCCTGCTTCAATGTGAGTTAATATATGGTTTTTTAACATATTATGAATTTTTTATGGGTTCGAATTTCCTCTGGCATTAATCCTTATATTGGAAATTCTAATCATAAAAAGGAAAGGATTTGACAGACTAGGATATACTATTGAAAAGATTCCATCCACAGCTTTTGAAATCTCTCAAGAAACTATACATAATGTCTTCCTTTCTATAAGATCTACGTGGAACCCTGGAGTCGCAACTTTGAATTTTCTGGACCGAGGAATGGATTAGACGTTGTTTTTCAAGGTAATCAAACTCTTTAATGTTAGTGTGGTAGTTTAGAGAATATGTTTTGGGTGTGGCTAGAGGGTAATGATTGAAGTAGTTGGGATAGCTACGACAGAAAATAAGTAGCTAGATTGTGATGATAAAAAATTCGTAAGTAGCTGGTGTAGATTTCTTAAGCTATAATTTGAATGTGTTGAGTTATGTTTGATATAGATGGTGGCCGACCCAACATCAAAATCAATGGACTTAAATGAAGTTTAACTATGGTGGAAAATTTCTAATTAGACATTGGTTTTAAAGGTTAAATGAAGTTTAACTATGGTGGAAAATTTCTAATTAGACATTGGTTTTAAAGGTAATAGGATAGTTATATTTTTTTATGGTTTCCAAAGAACTCTTTCTGTGGGACTAGGTATCTATGGTTGAAGTGATCCATTATAAGTGGATTTTTAAGTGGTTAAAATCAAAATGAAACATGATAAAAAAATTATCCTTGAGTTAAGATCAATAAGGGAATATGAATGTTTTTCTTATGAATATGATGTTAAGATGACAAATTTAGTTTTAATTTAAGATTTTAAATCTTTTATAAATATGTAATTGAAATGAACTTAATTTTTTTTTTAATTTTGGATCTACTATTTTAATAAATAGATTTATTTTAATTTTCAATTTATTGTAATATGTTATTTTAATAAATTTAGATTTTTACTTTACTTTTTTATTTATTATAAATATGTTTTAACAGTGTGAATTTTTTTTATTAAAATTAGAAGTTTTGTATTCAAAGGATGTTGCAGTTACATTGTTCAATTTAATGCTTAAAAAGAGAGTCCTTTCATTGTTTAATGAAACAAAAAAAAAATTCATTATCAAATTTTAAAAGTAAACAAAATTGAAGTGTGCTTGCTATTATGATTATAGTTCTTTTATAAAGAATTATATTGAAATTTTCACGTGTAAATACTAATAAATTGGTCAAACAACAAAATTGATTTGCAATATAATATAAGCTTGCTTTTCAATGAAAGTATGTCCATTGTGCTAATCATTTTGATTCCCGGTTCTCTTTCTTTGTTTTGGTTCCATCTCCATGTTTTCATGGTTGACATATTGTTTCTATTTGATTTCTTTCATTATTAAACCCATTGATATTTCTTAGAGCGAGGTTTGCCACCAATTCTCAATGTTCGGAACATTTTTTCATTTTTAACTTGTGTTGATTTAACAAATATATTTTAGAAGATCACTTTAAATATATATATCTGTACAAGCATTTCACCTATATCCATGTTGACTGGAATGAATCATTTTTTAATTAAATAACCAGTTAAACATACATTGTTATAAGCAAATATCACATTCAGTTGATTGTTATAAGCAAATATTATATTTAATATAATGATCATAGGTTACACTATTTTAAAAGCATTTTCATTTTTTTAATTTCAAAGAACTTTGCTTAAAATGATATTAAATTTTCTTTGAAAGCACAGTAAAACATTTTTAATGTTTTGTTTTCTAAAAGGTGGTAAAGCTTATTACTATTAAAAAAAAAAAATATTTTTATTTTATTTAATTTGGCTAAAAATGATATTAAATTTTCATTGAAAAAATATGTTTTTTAAAGCTCTTAAAATCTATTATTATTAAATTTCAATTATTATTAATTGTTAATTACATTATTTTGTAAAATTCTTAAAATCTATTATTATTAAATTTCAATTATTATAAATTGTTAATTAGATTATGTGGTTAAGTGGTGCATAGGGGTAGATATCCATTTTTACTAGATGTTTGTAGATATTAGGCTATTTGAGTTTAGAAAAAATGATTTTTTTAGTTAATTAGAAGTAGTTTTAGATCTTAATTCAAAAATGATTTTTTTAGTTAATTAGAAATAGTTTTAGATCTTAATTCATAATAAACATGGTTTAACTCATTATTAATATGAAAATTATATCAAAATATTAATTTTGAAATTTATAACCCACTCATACTAAACAAGAGGCACATGGTGATAATGTCCTTGCATTATTGTGAATGAGAATTCGGAAAAAAAATGTCAAATGTATAAGCTACTTGGGAAATTGCAATTTTTTGAATTTGAGTATGGGTAGGAGCAAAAATAGGATACATGAAAGTTAACCAATGAACCTGAAGAGGGAAGCTTCGCCCCACTCTAGTTGGAATTCTCTAGAATGCTTCCTTGCAACAAGATAAGTCTTTGAAGTAAGTAGCTCAGCTGATGTATTCTCTAACAACAAGATGCCTAAGCCTTACAACTCACTAGATTGCTCGAGAAGCAAGCAACAAGTGGATAGGAGATTCTTCAATGCAAACTTCAAAATGGATGAATGGAAATGGTGGAGATTCTTCAATGCAAACTTCGAAATGGATGAATGGAAATGGTGAAGTGTATAAGAGGATTGGTATGTAGGATAAGGCAAAGAGGTATTTATGAAATTTAAACCTAGACACAGATCCAATGCATAGAGCATCCATCTAAACCTATCAATGTTCATTTTCCATGCATGGGTGACCAAAAAACTATCATGCAGGCTTATGCCTGAATACATTTTCAAAAGACTGTTTGTCAAAATAGCCTATATGGACATAAAGACTAAGCATAAAAAACTAACAACTTCAGAAACTATAGTTCCTTGTATACTAATAGTAAAAAAAACTGACAAGGAGAAAAGAAAAACGCAGAGGTTACTCGGAGCTGCATCCAACGATGTCATTATCGAGCTTCTCTTCCAGGATGGGACACCGATAGCCCTCCCCGCTAGAATTGATTTCCATGGATGTTTTGACTAGGAGTGCCTTGATTTTCCTAAGGGAGGAGAAGTTCATTTGCTCACTGTGCTCATCCTTCTTCCTCTTGCAACCACTAGTAGAGGCTACATTTGTTTTATATTGGGCCACGGGTGGCACACTATCTGCTTGAACCTTCTAAATCTCTATTGGCTTGGAGACCAAAGAAGGACTAGGAGAGGAGGTGAAGTGGTTAGTCGGAGTTGGAGAAGGAGAAGATGAGGAATTATTTTCCCTTCCAGAACTTTGATGTTGCATGAGAACCTGAGCTAACATGTTTTTTGTTAATTTTTCATAATTTACTTCAATCTGATCTAGTTTCTTAACTGAGAGAACAACATGTACAGCATATCAATCATGGACACAATAATGCAAGCACACAAGAGACACAGAGTTTACTTGGGGAAAACCATAAAGGTGAAAAACCCCAATAACTTCCTCAGAGATAGATAGAGCAATAATACAACCCAAGCATAAGAGATAAACATCTTCTTGCAGTAGCTTCTCCTCCTCCAAAAGTGCACCAATCTCCAAAGAGTGTGTGGGAGAATTAATGATGAAATAGAGTGCCTCCCACACTCTATTTATACTTGACTTGACTTGCCTAATAACCTTTACTAGGTCGACCTCAACATAACCCTTCGACCCACATGACTTATATAGGGCCGACCCCAACAAGGTGGTCTAATAACCCATCAAGTATAAGTTATGACACTTACAATATAAATGACGACACTTCCGTATAGAGGAATAATAACATCTCTATAGGAATACAACCACTTATGTATAGAGGAATAATAACATCTCTATAGGAATACAACCACTTATGTATAGAGGAATAATAACATCTCTATAGGAATACAATATGCATATATGTGAAATACATTCCGAAGTTACATATACATCAACACTCCCTCTTAACTAGGAAGGTATTTCTCGACACAGATCTTCTAGCACAAGTCTTCTTCTTCGGATCATCATCACTAGATAATCATCATCGAGTCATCGTCATCATCACTGATGCTGCTATCTCAATCAATCTCTGAATCTACTCGTCATAGGAAGTTCTACAGAGCCAATCCTTTTTCATACTGGATGTAGGCCCACCATCTGTAGGTCTTCATCATCACTAGCCATATTGTGGAATCCTCAAGACTTATTACATGCATCACAAAACCTAGTTGCAATATTCCAGGATGTTACAAGCACACAACTCTACCTGCCAGATATCCCAGGAGCACATTACATGTGACTGCCACAAAACTTTAAAAGAGTCTCTTGACTAGTAAGAACCCTAAAGAGCATCTAATGCCTTTTTCATCCTGTCTAGATCTCCAGGAGTTATTACATGTGACCCCCCACCACAAAACCTTAAAAGAGTGTCTTGTCAAGCAAGAACCCTAAAGAGCATCTGAGGCCTTTTTCATCCTGTCCAGATCTCCAAAACTTATTACATGTGGTCATGGAAATGCCTTGAAAGAGCATCTAAGGCCTTTTTCATCCTATCCAGATCTCCCAGGTCTACTTACATGCCATAGGAAAAAACCTCGAAAGAGCATTTGCCAGATCTCCCAGGGAGCTATTATATGACTGTGGCAAAACTTAGCAAGAGAATCTGCAAACCTCATAGGGCACTATTATATGTCCTCCCAAAGAAAAACCTCAAAAGAGAATTTTCCAAATCTCCCACGGAGCTATTATATGCCAGCGGAAAAACCTAGCAAGAGAATCTGCAAACCTCCCAGAGCGCTATTATATACTTATCTGCACAACCTGTCCACGACCACAGAGTATCAACCTGATACTCACCATACATCATCCTAATGTACACATGATCATCCTGATCATCATCATTGCATCGTCCTGATGCATGTCATCTAGAGGAACATCCTGAAGCTCATTATCCATGATCATCCTGATCATACAATGCATCCACATGATGCATGCACAGTATCTGCTTGATACATATCATCATACATGATCTACCTGATCATACAATGTATCCACCTAATACATATACAAATACATGATCCACCTGATCATACCTGATACATATCAACATACATGATCTACCTGATCATACAATGTATCCTCCTGATACATATACAAATACATACACATGATCCAACTGATCATATCCAGCATCCAACATGATGCATACATACATAAATTATCCAATTGATCATATCTATCATCCAACATGATGCATACATACATAAATTATCCAAATGATCATATCCAGCATCCAACATGATGCATACATACATAAATGATCCAACTGATCATATCCAGCATCCAACATGATGCATACATACATAAATGATCCAACTGATCATATCCAACATCCAACATGATGCATATACATATATAGAGCAGTAACTGGAGCATCGTCCTGATGCTCATCATCCAACACTTACATCCACATCCATGTGAAGGATACTCCTTCCAACATGCTTGGAATGGCTTTAGCAAATGTCTCCATCAGTTCTTCCTCGAAGTATTATCAATCTAAAGAACACCAAGCCTCTTTTTGAAGTATTCAAACTTCACTCTGGCTAGTGGTTTCGTTAGTACATCCGCAATCTGTTCGTCCGTCGCAACATACAGGAGCTTTACTGCTCCTCTCTGCACCATATCCCTGATATAGTGATATTTGATCTCAATGTGTTTCAACCTGTTGTGGAACACCGGATTCTCAGACAGCTTCACATAACTCTAGTTGTCACAAAAGATACCAGTAGCCTCCAGCGAGAGATCAAATAACTCAGACAATAGCTTCCGAATCCATACTGCCTCACAACTAGCTGAACAAGCTGCAACATACTCTGCTTCAGCTATACTTAATGCTACATAGGACTGCTTCTTTCTAAACCAAGAGATCACACATGATCCCATACTGAAGCAGCACCTAGAAGTGCTCTTCCTATCTGCAGCACTGCCTGCCCAATCTGAATCAACATAACCCTGCAGGTTAAACTTTTGATTCGCATCATACTTGAGCCCATAGTCAACCATACCCTTCAGGTATCTTAGAATATGCTTTACAACAACTAGGTGAACACCTCCGGGATCTGTTAGGAACTGGCTCAATGTGTTCACCACAAAGCAGATATCTGGTCTCGTGTTCGTCAGGTACATCAAGGACCCAATCATCTGACAATACACAATGACATCAACTGGATTAGATGAAGCATCACAAAGAAGCTTCAGGTTTGATGCCATAGGTGTGGCCATGGCCATGCAGTCCATCATCTCGGACCTCTTCAGGATCTCCACTGCATACTTCCCTTGTCCAAGGAAGATTCCATTTGTACTCTACCACACCTCCATACCTAGAAAATAGTGCATCATCCCCAAGTCCTTCTTGGTATCAGAAATCAAGCTATCATTTCCTATTACAAACAGATCATCTACATACAACAGTAGTATCACAGGATTTCCTTCCTCAACCTTGTTGTAAAGGTTGGAATCTGCTTTACTCTTGGTAAAGCCCAAACTAGATAGAAAGCTGTCTATCCTACCATACCAAGTCCTAGGAGCTTGCTTCAAGCCATATAAGGATTTCTTCAACTTGCACACATATGATTCCCTGTCATGTGTCTCAAAACCAAGTGGCTCCTCCACATACACTTCCTCCTTGACTACACCATTCAAGAAAGTTGTCTTGACATCCATCTGGTGTATCTTCCATTTCATCACTGCAGCCAGGGAAAGTATTGATCTGATGGAAGTGTACATGGCTACAGGAGCAAAATTCTATTCCCTCTTTCTAAGAGAAGCCATGAGCTACAAATCTTGCTTTGTATTTTTCTATGCTACCATTTGCAGCATGCTTGATCTTATAGATCCACTTGGAAGTAACAATAGACTTCCCTTCTGGTTTTGGGACTGCATCCCAACCATCATTATTCATGATTGACTTGTACTCCTCGATCATGGCATTCTTCCCGAATCTTGGGAACTTCAATATTTTTAATATCTTCAATAGATAACTTTGTTGTTGAACAAATGTTGTAGTCCTTCTTTTGTAGGTGATGGTATACGATCTTTCCTACAAAACAAGTGAAATTGCATGATTAGAAAACATCTCATAGTTTTCAAAACAAAGTCTTATACATAAATAAATATGTCATACAGTCATGCAATTATCTTAGCCAATGCTTCAATACAACATTTATCCATATCCCATAACTTTCTAGATTCCTTCCAATCTCTACCAGAACATTGTTAAGAGTGTGCACAACTCTCAACATGTCAGCAAAGAGGTTTCATTCTAGATAAGTAGCAATGGAATGTTGTACAGTGCCATAGGCCACTTACCCATGTATATTAGTAGTATACTGTTCATCAATGCAACTATTCTAATATGCACAACCTAATTCTAGGAACATCAGTATACACATTATTGAACAGTATTATTTAAACAATCAAATATGCAAGAAATGATAATTCAAATACTTATCTTTGTTTTTTTGTTGGGTTGACTCCCTCTCAGACTTTGCTTCCTTTCTATAACTCCATTCTGATGTGGATTGTTAGAATCCTACTTTGTTAGGATCTTATGTAAGTATACCTATGTATGAAATGATCATGACCATACATACTTAAGATTATTTACAATCATAATGTTTTGATAGTATTGAGATTATACTAATGAATGTATGATTGTGTATGAGATCATGAGAATGACACTAGTGCACACTTAAGCATGCATAGTGGTACAAAATGGATAGAAGTTCAAAGACATATCATGATGCTATCATAAAGAGAAAATAGAGATCAAGTGGGAGGCAACAACACAAACATAAAGATAAGTATTTGATTTTTTATTTGAATCTCCGAATAGTCAATGATATTGCTCGTAATAGTTGTATGCATATTTGTATTCCTAGATATATCATGCATAGTGTAAGCATTCATATAGCATTGAACAGTATACTACTAATATGCATATGATTGGTAAGTTGGACAAACATTCCATTGTTGCTTTTCTAGAATGAAACCTCTTTGTTGACATGCTGAGGGTTGTGCACGCTCTTGATAGTATGTTCTGGTAGATATGGAAGGCATCTAGATAACCACTATATGCATACAAGATATGGAAAAGTGTTGTGCCAAAGTATTGGTCAAGATAGTTGCATAACTATGTGAATCATATCTGTATGCATAATAGGTTATCATGTCAACATGATCTGATGATTATGAAGTATTACTAATCATGTAATTAACTTTGATTTGTAGGAAAGATCATGAAGAATGATGAAAACTGAACAAGTGATGGATGTTCAACAATAAGACTTACAAATAAAACATACTATAGAAGGCTCGTGGCTAGAAGATTCTCTTAGAAAGAGGAAGAGGATCATGATGAAATGTTTGCTCCAAGTGGCTAGATAAGACCATTCTCTTAATGGTGTAATTGAAGAAAAAGTGCGAATCTAGAAAACTCCTAGGATTCAATTGAAGAAAGCTCTGTATGGGTACCCAGGATCGATAGTCATTTGATGAGCTTAATGATCACCATGGGTGATGCGGATTTCAACCTTTTCTACAAGGTTGAAGATGGTGTCTATATACATATGACATTCTTCTCTTAGATGGATGCAAGAAGGAACTCACCACAGAGTTTGAATGATCTTGAGGCTCATATTAGTAGACCCATCTGATGGGAGATGGCATGGATAGATATGCAGAAGATCACTCAATGCAGAGTGTGAATGATGTTCATTTATAGAGGGAGAATTGATAGCTTCTTGACAAGCTTGGGCTTTACCAAAAGTAAAGCTGATCCTAACCTTTATATTAAGGTTATGGATGATGAAACTGTCATACTATTACTGTATGTGGATGATCTCTTTCTGACAGGGAATGAGAAATAGATCATGGAAAGCAAGAAGAAGCTAGCTACAAAATTTGAGATGAAAGATATCGGATTGATGCATTACTTCTTAGGTTTGGAAGTATGGCAAGGCCCAGAAGGAATCTTTCTCAACCAGAGAAAGTATGTTGTGGAAATCTTGAGAAGATTTGATATGTTGGAATGTAAAGTCGTGACCACTCCCATGGATTCCAACTTGAAGCTATTAGCTGATAACTCATCAGAGTTAGTGGATGTGACGCTGTACAGACAGATTATTGGGTCATTGATATATCTGACGAATACCAGGCTAGATATATGATTTTCTGTTAACACCTTGAGTCAGTGGAACCTAGGCGTGTTCACCTGATAGCTGCAAAGCATGTGATGAGGTACCTAAAAGGTATGATAGACTTTGATCTATAATATCTTGGAGATCATGACTTTAGATTGTATGGCTACACAGATGCTAATTGGGAAGGAGGTGTATCAGACAGGAAGAGCACATCAGGAGGATGTTATTGTTTGGGATCTACCATGATCTCATGCTTTAGCAGGGAGCAGTCTAGTGTGGCTCTCAGCACAGCTGAAGCATAATATATTACTGCTTACTCTGCTAGTTGTGAAGTGATATGGCTTCAGAAGTTGTTATCAGGATTGTTTGACTTGGAGATGGAACCCATTGTGATCTTGTTGTATCAAGATGAATAAGAATCTAGTGTTCCATGATAAGTCAAAGCACATAGAGATACGATATTTCTATATATGGGATATGGTGCAGAAAGGAGCTATAAATCTCGAGTATGTGAGGACTAACGAACATGTTACTAATATATTGACCAAACCTCTGTCTCGAGTAAATTTTGAGTATTTCTGAGACAATCTTGGTGTAGTTCAGAAGGACCCTCCTCGAAACAGGGAGTGATATGGTTGCTGATGATGAGATTGCCTGCATTGACGGTAAGGTCGATGATGTGGATACTTGTATCGATGATGTGAATACTTGTATCGATGATGAAGTTACCTGTTCTGACGATGAGGTTGACGATGAGGTTATCGGTTTCAACGATGAGGTCGATATATGGTCCTTAGACTTTGTCTAAGTGGACAAGGAGGGATTGTATCATCCCTAGACTTTGGTCCCTGAATTGATCCATAGATATATGTCTCCGAGAAATGGTCCCTAGTGGATGAGAGGGATTGTATCATCCCTGGACTTTGGTCCCTGAATTGATCCATAGATATATGTCTCCGAGAAATGGTCCCTAGTGGATGAGAGGGATTGTATCATCCTTGGACACATGTCCTAAAAGAGATCCGTAGACATATGTCTCCAAGAAAGTGGTCCCTAGTGGACGTGATAGGACTGCATCGTCCCTGAACATTTGGTTCAAAATGTACGTGATAGGACTGCATCGTCCTTGAACATTTGGTTCAAAATGTACGTGATAGGACTGTATCTATTGATGTATATGTAACTTCGAAATGTATTTCATCTATGTATTTCAGATATATTTATTGTACCGTTATAAGAGATGTGTTATTCCTCTATAAGGAAGTGTCATCATGTGTATTGACAAGTGTCACAATTGTGTGTACTTGGCAAAGGGTTATTAGACCACCATGTGTGGGGTTGGCCCTGAAATATATATTATATGGTTGATATACCTAGCTAGACAAGTCGGCCCCATAAGGTCATTGGGCAATCAGACTAGTATAAATAGAGATCGGGAGATCTCTATTTGGATTACTCGGAAACGTATACTTCTCTCACTCAGAAAGTGGCGCACTAGTGAGGAGGAGGAACATCTGCTACTAGGAGACTATCTCAGTGTATTTTGGTTGTACTTTGGTTGAGCCATTGTTCTCTTTATCTCTGAGGAAGTTGTGGGGTTTTTTACATTAGGGTTTTCCCCACAAAAACTCTGTGTCTCTTGTCTCTCATGCTTTTGATTCTTGTGATTCTTGTCATGCTTATTGTGATTGTTATGCATTGATATACTGTATATGTTATTATCTTAGTAAAGATCCTAGAGTATTGAATTAATGCTCAAAATTTAACATGGTATCAGAGCTAACCTGAGAAGAAGACATTTTGCAGTGATGGAAACTTGAGTTTCTTGTTTATTGGGTTTATCTCCACAGATTTTGGAAAAGCAGTATAGTAGATTGACTCTACTCATCAAGGAGAATCTATCTGTCCAATCAAAATTCAATTATGAGCATTTTTCAGATTTGGCCCTAAAAATTAGGGTTTCCACAAAAATAGGAATTTCTGAAATCTGAAGATATAGTTGGAAGCGCCTTGCAAAAATCGAATTTTAGAGATTTGGATCGAGATTTTTGGCTGGGTAGATCTCTGGGAAACTCAAACCCTAATTCAGGGCTCTCCCCAATGAACCCAGGAGGACAAAAAGGCAAATCTGAAGGGTAAAGCTTTGCTGATCTCAAATTCTTAATATACCAGGCTGATCAGCTCATTAAGGTGCATCTTTCTATCCTTTCAGAATGTTGAAATTCACATTTTGAATTTTTAGGGTTTTTTCAACAAACCCTAATCCGGGACCAGATCCAGTTTTCAGCATTTCAACTGGTAAGACCTAAATCTTTTCTATTTCCATTTGAAGTACTCTTTAATATGTCTCACCACACCAAGCTTGAGGATAAGCTTGAAGGGGATGATAACTTCTGAGCTTGGAAGTATAGGATTGGGTTAATCTTGGAAGAGAATGAGTTGGACTCATACATAAAAGAAGACATCCCTATTCCAGAGGATGAAGAGGCTAAGGTATTGCATAACAAGAACTTGGTCAAGGAAAAGAGAATCATTTCTGATTCCATCAAAGACCATCTCATACCCCATGTGTCTTCTCTAAAGACACCCAAGGAGATGTTTGACTCTTTGACCAAGTTATTTGAAGGGAAGAACATAAATCAAAAGATGAATCTGCAGAATCAATTGAAAGGGGTCAAGATGTTGAATGGAGAAACCGTTCAATCTTACTTCTCCAAGGTCTCTCAGATCAAGGAAATACTCTTTAATATATCTCACCACACCAAGCTTGAGGATAAGCTTGAAGGGGATGATAACTTCCGAGCTTGGAAGTATAGGATTGGGTTAATCCTGGAAGAGAATGAGTTGGACTCATACATAAAAGAAGACATCCCTATCCCAGAGGATGAAGAAGCTAAGGTATTGCATAACAAGAACTTGGTCAAGGAAAAGAGAATCATTGCTGATTCCATAAAAGACCATCTCATACCCCATGTGTCTTCTCTAAAGACACCCAAAGAGATGTTTGACTCTTTGACCAAGTTATTTGAAGGGAAGAACATAAATCAAAAGATGAATCTGCAAAATCAATTGAAAGGGGTCAAGATGTTGAATGGAGAAACCGTTCAATCTTACTTCTCCAAGGTCTCTCAGATCAAGGAACAACTTGAAGCTGTGGATGAAGTAGTGGATAATGGTGAAGTTGTTATGACCACTCTGAATGGCCTTCCTAGGTCATGGGACTCCTTTATTCAAGGAATGTGTGCAAGAAAGAAATTAATCTCTTTCAGTAAACTGTGGGAGGAATGCTCTCAAGAAGAAGCTAGGCTTGTAGCTCGTGAAGAAAAGATGGGAGGTGAAGATCAAGCTCTCGCAGCTCACACCAAAAGAAGCAAGCCCAAGAAGGAGCACTCTCACCATAGAAGATCCTATCACAACCAACAAAAGAATAAGAAGGATATGAGATGCTTCACATGCAATGATAAGGGTCACTTTGCTTCAGAATGTCCCAAGATCAAAAGGGATAACATCAAACCCAACAAGAAGAAGAAGGGCAACAAAAGAAAGTTCCATGCTCATGCTGCCAAAGATGATGAACCTCCAAAGAAGAAGGATAGGGAAGAAAGTGATGATGACTCATCAAGTGAAGAAGAGTATGCTCTAATTTCTGCTCTCACAGGTACTATCTCCCATGGTTGTAATGATTGGTTAATTGACAGTGGGGCTTCCAAACACATGATTGGGTTTAAGGAATCTTTTGGGAACCTATCTGAACATGAATCACCCCATAAGGTGAAACTTGGGGATGATTATCAATACCCAATCAAAGGAAGTGGTGAAGCCTCCTACAACCTAGATTCTGGAAAATCTTTGAAGATGAAAGAAGTCCTTTATGTACCTGGTCTCAAGAAGAGGTATGAGGGTTGCATTTGTGGATGGCCAAGTCCTAATGTGGCCAGAGGGAAAGACCACAGATGATGCAGTAGTGATTGGAGAGCAAGAGGGAGGTTTGTATAAATTGAAAGGACAACTTGAACATGCCATGGTGCATGAATCCATGGAGCCAAGTGAAATTTGGCATAAAAGGCTTGCTCATATGCACTATAGGGCACTTCCAATTGCAAGCAAGGCTGTAGAGGGTCTTCCTGAAATCAAGACCAAACATGAAGGTGTTTGCAAAGGATGTGCAAAAGGTAAGAACATTAAGAAGGCTTTCCCAAACAGTGAAAGCAAGGCAAAAGGTATCCTGGAAATCATCCACTCAGATGTATGTGGTCCTATGTCATCCAGTTCTCTGAGTGGGTATGTTTACTATGTCTCATTTATTGATGACTTCTCCAGGAAGACTTGGGTATACTTCTTGAAGAACAAAGATGAGGTGTTTGATAAGTTCAAGGAATTCAAATCCTTGATGGAGAATCAAACTAACAAGAAGATCAAAACATTTAGATCCGACAATGGTGGAGAATTCACCTCAGGTGACTTCAAGAAGCTTTGCAGTGATACAGGGATTAAGAGGGAGTTGACTGGTCCTTATAATCCTCAACAAAATGGAGTTGCAGAAAGGAAGAATAGAACAATCATGGAAGAAGCAAGGGCAATGCTGCATGACCAGGATCTACCTATGCATCTATGGGAAGAAGCAGCTAGAACAACTGTATATGTATAGAACAGAACACCCCACAAGATATTGGACAACAAGACACTGGAAGAGGTCTTTTCTGGTAAGAAACCTGAAGTCAGGCATCTTAGAATATTTGGTTGTCCAGTATACACTCATGTCCCAAAGGAAAAGAGGACAAAACTAGATCCTTCAGGAAATAAGGGTATCTTTGTGGGTTACAATGAAAGCTCGAAGGCTTACAGAATATACTTTCCAGGATTCAAGAAGATTGATGTAAGCAGGGATGTAACATTTGATGAAAACTCAGCATTCATCAAATCAAGGAAGTCACCTATTGAAGTTTATGAATAACCTAAGGAAACTAGATTTGAAGACACTACCATGACTGAAGCAATTCCATAAGTTGTTCGTGAGTTTGAAGATTCGCAAGAACCTGTAGATCCACCCCGTGAAGATAACTCTCACAAGAGGAAACCTGCATGGGATAGAGAGCTCATTCAAGATGCAGAAAGATTTGGCATTCCAGAAGAAGAACATAGAGCAAAGAAGAGAACCAGATCACATACCAGCTATGTTGCTTTACTCTGTCACATTATGAACAAAGAACCTTCCAGTTATGAAGAAGCAGCGGAAAAGAAAGAATGGAAGGATGCCATGGTTGAGGAATACCAATCAATAATGAAGAATGATGTTTGGGATGTTGTCCCAAGATCTAAAGAGAAGTCTGTTGTGACTTCCAAATGGATATACAAAATCAAGCGTGCTACAGATGGCAATGTAGAGAAATACAAGGCAAGATTTGTAGCTCGTGGCTTCTCTCAAAAGGAGGGAATAGATTATGAAGAAACTTTTGCACCTGTAGCCAGGTATACTTCCATCAAAAAAGTACTTGCCCTAGCTGCAGCAATGAAATGGATAAGGATTGATCATCCATAGACATGAGACTTGTATTAAATTGATAAGGATTGATCATCCTGGAAGTAGATATGGATTGTATCGTCCATAGACATGAGAGGTGTATTAAAGTGAGAGGGATTGATCATCCCGTAATTAGATCATTTGTGTTGAAGGGTATGGTGTTATGATGCTGTTGATAGAGAGATCCATATGATGCTATTTCTCTAGAGATCCAGATGATGTTGTTGATAAAGAGATCCAGATGATGATGCTATTGATCTAGAGATCCAGATGATGTTGTTGATAGAGAGATCCAGATGATGCTGTTGATCTAGAGATCCAGATGATGCTGTTGATAGAGAGATCCAGATGTTGATGTTGTTGATCGAGAGGATCCATATGTTGATGCTGTTGATCAAGAGGATCCAGATATTGATGTTGTTGATCAGGAGATCCAGATGTTGATGCTATTTATCGAGAGGATCTAGATATTGATGTTGTTGATTAGGAGATCCAGATGTTGATGTTGTTGATTGAGAGGATCTAGATGTTGATGATGTTGATCGAGAGATCCAGATGATGATGTTACTGTAGCTGTTCAAGTGCTGCAGAAGATGAAGACTCAGTACTGAAGATGTTGATGTTCCAGTATTAAAATATCTTGAAGATATTCCAGTAACCGGTTGAGTTACTGATGATGTATGAAGAAAGCTTCCAATGATTTATAGGTGTACCATGTATCATGTATTTGATGACTCCTTGCTCCTGCAGATGTTGTTATAATATCCTTCTCGTTAAGGGGGAGTGTTGAAATATTATAACTTCTAAGAATATTATATTTGTACTTTATTATTCCGGAGATGTTTGATTCCTCCGTGAAGACCTTATTGTATATCCATAGATGTTTTATTCCTCCGTGGAGAATGTTGTAACTTGGGTTATTAGACTTCCCTAGTGGGGGTCGGCCCTGTATGAGTCATGTGGGTTATGTTGATGTATATGTAACTTCAAAATGTATTTCATCTATGTATATTGTACTCCCATAGAGATGTGTTATTCATCTATACGAAAGTGTCGTCATTTGTATTGACAAGTGTCGCAAGTGTCGTAGCTTGCCGATGGGTTATTAGACCACCATGTGTGGGGTCGATCCTGATTAAGTTAACCATGGGTTATTAGGCTAAGCTAGACAAGTCAGCCCCATTAGTTTATTGGGCAGGACATAACAAGTATAAATAGAGATCGGGAGATCTCTATTTGGACATCTCATTATTCACTTGTACATCACTCAGAAAGTTGCGCACTAGTTGAGGAGGAGGAGGAGCTGCTAGTATAAGACTATCTCTTGTACTTTGGTTGTACCTTGGTTGTATTATTGCTCTACCTATCTCTGAGGAAGTTGTTGGGTTTTTCACCTTAGGGTTTTCCCCATGGAAACTCTGTGGGTCTATTGTCTCTTATGTTTGCCTCTTGTTGTGATTGACATGATTGACATGCTTGATATGATTGATATGCTGTACATGTTGTTCTCTCAGTAAAGATCCTAGAGTATATTGAATTAATGCTAAAAACTTAACATGGTATTAGAGCTTCCGTGAGAAGAAGACATTGTGAAGTGGCAGAAAATAAGGTTTCTAGTTTATTGGGTTTCTCTCCACAGATATTGGAAAAGTGGTAAGGTAGATTGACGCTACTCATCAAGGAGAATCTATGTGTCCAATCAGAATTCAATTCTGAGCACTTTTAGTTTCGGCCCTAAACATTAGGGTTTCCACAAAATAGTAATTTCTAAAATCTGAAGAGATAGCTAGAAGCTACTTGGAAAAATCAAAGTTTAGAGCTTTGGATCGAGATTTTTGGTTGGGTGAAGCTCTGGGAAATTCAAACCCTAATTTAGTGTCCTCCCAAGTGAATCCAAGAAGACTAAAAGGAATTTTCGAAGGGTGAAACTTTGCAGATATTAAATTCTGAATATACTAGGATGATCAGCTCATCAAGGTGCATCTTTCTATCCTTTCCGAATTTTGAAATTCACATTTTGAATTTTTAGGGTTTCTCTGACAAACCCTAATCCGGGACCAGATCTAGTTTTCAGCAAATCAAGTGGTAAGACCTAAATCTTTTCTATTTCCATTTGAAGTACTCTTTAAGATGTCTCACGACACCAAGCTTGAGGATGAGCTTGAAGGAGCTGATAACTTCCGAGCTTGGAAGTATAGGATTGGGTTAATCCTGGAAGAAAATGAATTGGACACCTACATCAGCTCTGAGGTCCCTATCCCAGAGGATGAAGAGGCTAAGGCATTGCATAAGAAGAAATTGGTCAAGGTAAAGAGAATCATTGATGATTCTATCAAAGACCATCTCATACCACATGTGTCATCTCTGAAGACACCCAAGGAGATGTTTAACTCTTTGACCAAGCTATTTGAAGGGAAGAACATAAATCAGAAGATGACTTTGCAGAATCAATTGAAAGGGGTCAAGCTATTGAATGGAGAGACCATTCAATCTTATTTCTCTAAAGTCTCTCAGATCAGGGAACAACTTGAAGCTGTAGATGAAGTGGTGGAGAATGGAGAAATTGTGATTACCACTCTCAATGGCCTACCTAGGTCATGGGATTCCTTTATCCAAGGAATATGTGCAAGAAGGAAGTTAATCTCCTTCAGTAGACTGTGGGATGAATGTTCACGAGAATAGGCTAGGCTTGTATCCTGAGAAGAAAAGATGGGAAATGAAGATCAAGCTCTCACAGCTCACACCAAAAGAAGCAATCCTAAGAAGGAGCACTCTCATTACAAGAAATCCTCTCACACCCATCTAAAGAATAGGAAAGATATGAGATGCTTCACATGTAATGAGAAAGGACACTTTGTTGTAGATTGTCCCAAGAAAAAAAAGGACAACAACTTCAACAAGAAGAAGAAAGGAAACAAGAAGAGATATCATGCTCATGTTGTTGAGGATGATGAACCTCCCAAAAAGAAGGCTAGAACAGAAAGTGATGATGATGGCTCATCAAGAAAAGAAGAATATGTTCTAATCTCTGCTCTCACGGGTACTATCTCTCATGGTTGTAATGATTGGCTTATTGACAGTGGGGCTTCCAAACACATGACTGGGTTTAAAGAATCTTTTGTAAATCTATCTGAACATGAGTCACCGCATAAGGTGAAACTTGGGGATGACTATCAATATCCTATCAAAGGAAATGGTGAAGCCTCCTACAACCTAGACTCTAGGAAGTCTTTGAAGATGAAAGAGGTTCTATATGTACCTGGGCTCAAGAAGAACTTACTCTCCATATTTACATTGGATGCAAAAGGCATGAGGATTTCATTTGTAGATGGCCAAGTCCTAATGTGCTCGAAAGGTAAAACTATAGATGATGCAGTGGTGATTGGAGAGCAAGAGGGAGGATTGTATAAATTGAAGGGACATCTTGAACATGCCATGGTACATGAATCCATGGAGCCAAGTAAACTTTGGCATAGAAGGCTTGCTCATGTGCACTATAGAGCACTACCAATTGCAAGCAAAGCTGTAGAGGGTCTTCCTGAAATCAAGACCAAGCATGAAGGTGTTTGCAAAGGATGTGCAAAAGGAAAGAACATAAAGAAGGCATTTCCAAGCAATGAAACAAAGGCAAAAGGAATCTTGGAAATTATCTAATCTGATGTATGTGGAACGATGTCTTCCAGTTCTCAGAGTGGGTATGTTTACTATGTCTCTTTCATTGATGACTTCTCCAGGAAGACTTGGGTTTACTTCTTGAAGAACAAGGATGAAGTGTTTGATAAGTTCAAGGAATTCAAATCCTTGATGGAAAACCAAACTGATAAGAAGATCAAAACATTCAGATCTGACAATGGTGGAGAATTCAATTCATAAGAATTCAAGAAGCTATGTAGTGATTCAGGGATTAAGAGGGAGTTGACTGCTCCCTACAATCCACAACAAAATGGAGTTGCAGAAATGAAGAATCGAACAATCATGGAAGCAGCACGGGCAATGCTGCATGACCAAGATCTGCCTATGCATTTATGGGAATAAGTAGCCAGGACAACTGTATATGTGCAGAACAGAACACCACACAAGATATTGGACAACAAGACACCAGAAGAGGTCTTCTCTGGTAAGAAACCTGAAGTCAGCCATCTCAGAATATTTGGTTGTCCAGTATATACTCATGTCCCAAAGGAAAAGAGGACTAAGCTAGATCCTTCAGGAAAGAAGGGTATCTTTGTGGGTTACAGTGAAAGCTCGAAGGCTTACAGAATATACTTTCCAGGGTTCAAGAAGATTGATGTTAGCAGGGATGTAACATTTGATGAAAACTCAACATTCATCAAATCAAGGAAGACACTTGTTAAAGATCATGAAGAACCAAAGGAAACCATATTTTTAGATACTACCATGACTGAAGCAATTCCAGATGCTGATCGTGAAATTGAAGATCTGGAAGAACCTGTAGATCCACCTCATGAGAAGGACTCTCACAAGAGGAAACTTGCATGGGCTAGAGAGCTCATTCAAGATGGAGAAAGGTATGGTATTCCAGAAGAAGAACACAGAGCAAAGAAGAGGACCAGATCACATACTAGCTATGTTGATTTACTCTGTGATATCATGAACAAAGAACCTTCCAGATATGAAGAGGTAGCGGAAAATAAAGAATGGAAGGATGCCATGTTCGAGGAATACTAATCAATAATGAAGAATGATGTTTGCGATGTTGTCCCAAGACCCGAAGGGAAGTCTGTTGTGACTTCCAAATGGATCTACAAGATCAAGCATGCTGCAGATGACAGCATAGAGAAACACAAAGCGAGATTTGTAGCTCGTGTCTTCTCCCAGAAAGAAGGAATTGACTATGAAGAAAATTTTGCTCTTGTAGCTAGATACACTTCCATCAAATCAGTACTTGCTCTGGCTGCAGTGATGAAATGGAAGATACACTAGATGGATGTCAAGACAACCTTCTTGAATGGTGTAGTCGAGGAGGAAGTGTATGTGGAGCAACCACTTGGTTTTGAGACACATGACAGGAAGTCATATGTGTGCAGGTTGAAGAAAGCCTTGTATGGCTTGAAGCAATCTCCTAGGACTTGGTATGGGAGGATAGACAGTTTTCTATCCAGTTTGGGCTTTGCCAAGAGTAAAGCGGATTCCAACCTTTACTACAAGGTTGAGGAGGGAAATCCCGTGATACTACTATTGTATGTGGATGACCTATTTGTTATAGGTGATGACAGATTGACTTCCGATACCAAGAGGAAACTTGTAGCCGAGTTCGAGATGAAGGACTTGGGGATGATGCACTATTTTCTAGGCATGGAGGTGTGACAGAGTGCAGAGGGAATATTCCTTGGACAAGGGAAGTATGCAGTAGAGATCCTGAAGAGGTTCGGAATGATGGACTACAAGGCCATGGCCACACCTAGGGCATCGAACCTGAAGCTTCTGTGTGATGCTTCATTTGATCCAGTTGATGTCACTATGTATCGTTAGATGATTGGGTCCTTGATGTACTTGAAGAACACGAGACCAGATATATGCTTTGCGGTGAACACATTGAGCCAATTCCTAATGGATCCCAGAGGTGTTCACCTAGTTGTTGTAAAGCATATTTTGAGGTACCTTAAGGGTACAATTAACTATGGGCTCAAGTATGATGCGAATCAAAAGTTTAACCTGCAGGGTTATGTTGATTCGGACTGGGCAGGCAGTGTTGTATATAGAAAGAGCACATCTGGGTGCTGCTTCAGTATGGGATCAGGTGTGATCTCTTGGTTTAGCAGGAAGTAGTCCTACGTAGCATAGAGTACAGTCGAAGCAGAGTATGTTGCAACTTGTTCGGCTAGTTGCGAGGCAGTATGGTTCCATAAGCTACTTTCTGAGTTATTTGATCTCCCGCTGGAGGCTACTGGTATCTTTTGTGATAACCAGAGTTGTGTGAAGCTGTCTAAGAACCTGGTTTTCCATGACAGGTCAAAGCACATTGAGATCAAATATCACTATATCAGGGATATGGTGCAGAGAGGAGCAGTGAAGCTCCTGTATGTTGTGATGGACGAGCAGATTGCAGATGTGCTAATGAAACCACTAGCCAGAGTGAAGTTCGAATACTTCAGAGAGAGGCTTGGTGTTCTTCAGATTGACGACACTTCAAGGAAGAATTGATGGACACATTTGCTGGATCCATTCCAAGCATGATGAGAGGAGGATCCTTCCCATGGCTATGGATGTAAGCGCTAGATGATGAGCATCAAGACGATGTTCGAGTTTATGCTCTATATGATTAGTTGGATCGCTTATATGTATGTATGCATCATGTTGGATGCTTGTTATGATCAGTTGGATCATTCATATGTATATGCATCATGTTGGATGCTAGATATGATCAGTTGGATCATTTGTATGTATATGCATCATTTTGGATGTTGGACATGATCAGTTGGATCATTTCTATGTATATGCATCATGTTGGATGCTGGATATGATCAGTTGGATCTTTTGTATGTATATGCATCATGTTGGATGTTGGACATGATCAGTTGGATCATTTGTATGTATATGCATCATGTTGGATGCTGGATATGATCAGTTGGATCATGCATATGTATCTGTGTATGTATCATGTAGATACATTGAATGATCAGGTGGATCATGTATGTTGATATGTATTAGGTATGATCAGGTGGAGCATGTATTTGTATATGTATCAGGTGGATACATTGTATAATCAGGTAGATCATGTATGATGATATGTATCAGGCATATACTGTGTATGCATCAGGTGGATGCATTGTATGATCAATATGATCATGGATGATGAGCTTCAGGATGTTGCTCCAGATGACATGCATCAGGACAATGCAGTGATGATGATCAGGATGATCATGTGTACATCAGGATGATGTATGGTGAGTATCAGGTTGATACTCTGTGGCCGTGGAACAGGTTGTGCAGATAAGCATATAATCTAGCCCTGGGAGTTTTGCAGATAGTCTTTCGAGGTTTTTCCTATGGCATGTAATGTGGCCCTGGGATATCTGGAAAATGCTCTTTCGAGGTTTTTCTTTGGGAGGAGATATAATCCAGCCCTAGGAGATCCGATAGGTTGAGCCGTGTGCTCGTAATCAGTCCTGGGATGTTCTTTCAAGGTTTTGTCCTATGGCATATAATCCATCCCTGGGAGATCCTATAGGTCGGAGTTGTGTACCTGTAACAGCCTGGGATTCTCTTTCGAGGTTTTTCCATAACCACATATAATACAACCCTAGGAGATCCTATAGGTCGGAGTTGTGTTCCCATAACATCCTAGGATGCTCTTTCAAGGTTTTGTGGTGGGGTCACATATAATATAGCCTTGGGAGATCCGACAGGTAGAACTGTGTGCTCGTAACAACCTGGGATGCTCTTTTGAGGTTTTGTGACGCACGTAATAAGTCCTTAGGATTCCACAGTATGGCTAGTGATGATGAAGACCTGCAGGTGGTGGGCCTACATCCAATATGAAAAAGGACTGGATTTGTAGAACTTCCTATGATGAGTAGATTCAAAGATTGATTGATATAGTAGTAGCCATGACAATGACGATGATTCGAGGATGATGATTTGCTGATGATGATCCAGAGAAGAAGACTTGTGCTAGTAGATCTGTGTTGAGAAATACCTTCCTAGTTAAGAGGGAGTGTTGATGTATATGTAATTTCGGAATGTATTTCATCTATGTATATGGTACTCCTATAGAGATGTGTTATTCCTCTATACGAAAGTGTCGTCATTTTGATTGACAAGTGTCACAAGTGTTGTAACTTGCCGATGGGTTATTAGACCACCATGTGTGGGGTCGACCTTGATTAAGTTAACCATGGGTTATTAGGCTAATCTAGACAAGTCGGCCAAATTAGTTTATTGGGAAGGACAGGACAAGTATAAATAGAGATCGGGAGATCTCTATTTGGACATCTCATTATTCACTTGTACATCGCTCGGAAAGTGGCACACTTGTTGAGGAGGAGGAGGAGATACTAGTAGAAGACTATCTCTTGTACTTTGGTTGTACCTTGGTTGTATTATTGCTCTATCTATCTCTGAGGAAGTTGTGGGGTTTTTCACCTTAGGGTTTTCCCCAGTGAAACTCTGTGTGTCGATTGTCTCTTATGTTTTCCTCTTGTTGTGATTGACATGATTGACATGCTTGATATGATTGATATGTTGTACATGTTATTCTCTCAGTAAAGATCCTAGAGTATATTGAATTAATGCTAAAAAATTAATAGGTTAAAGGGTTATTAGACCACCCTAGTGGGGTCAGCCCTGTCACATTATGTTAAGTGGTTAAGTTGGGGCCGACCTAGTTAGTGTAAAAGTCAAGTCAGAGTTGTGTATAAATAGAGGAGGTGTGTTCCTCATTTAACCCACATTCATCCACTTGTGATTGGTGCATAGGAGAGAGAAAGATATTTTATGGAGGAGAAGGAGCTCATGTTTGGGGATTACATCTTTGTATTTGCTGGTCATCTATATTGAGCAAGCTTTGCTGGGTTTTCTAACCCATGAGGGTTTCCCAAGATAAATCTGTGTCTCTTGTGTTTATGCTGCGCTTGTTGTTCTTTTAGTGATCCTTTATATGCTATTGTTGTGAAATGGAATGTAATACTGATATTTTCTATCTCAGCATATTGAATCTTAACAAAAAGAACCATTGCGCATGGAGTCACAACTAAATATTAAAAGACCAACAACATTTAAGCAATAAAGGTTTTGGAAAAGGAAAGGTAGTTGTTATTTCACAGTCAAGTACCTATTTGGTAGGTGTTATTTGAAAGAAAGAATGATAGTCCATCAATATTAGGAATTAAACATGGATGAATCCAACATTGATTTTAGAGGAAAAATATGAATGCTTTGATCCAATTAAAACAGAGCATGATTACATGAATTCTGAATTAAACAAAACTTTCATCAAAGCATGAAAATAAAAACATAATGAAAGAGTTTCACAGGAAAATACGAATCACATAAGGGAAGGGAAATACAGACTGTAACAAGAACAACATAGGAATCTTTTCTCTTCAAAAATGCACTTCAACTCTGCATGGCTATCTTTATTAAAACTGAAGTAATATCAATACAAAGTGTCTCTCTCTTCATAGGTTCCAACCCTTCTTTACTCTTATACAATTAAACATAAACCATATAGGTCGTTTTCCAGCTCACCATTTCAAATCCCATTCCTTTTCCCAGAATAGAAATAGTTAGAAACAAAAATGACATGTTTTTAACTTATTTCCTGAATTTTAGGAGGCAAATTTCTAAAAAATAGGCTTCAAAGCCCCACCTCCAGGGCGCAAACCGTAAAATATGTGTAAAAACCAGGAAATGATTTTTCAAATCATCTCGTTCCCCAAAAAACACATGTTTCCTTTTTTCTAGATTCATCTCTAGCTCCTCGAAATCCACGCTTGAAGTTAATGACTAAACCGGGAAATTAAAATATGGAAAAAGGGGCTGTAAAGATCAATTTTAATCTCCCAAAAATTTACACCTGTGAAGAAACTGAGAGAGTATTTTGTATATGACCCCATGTTGAAGAAAAGCCTCTTTTGATTTTTAAAAATTCATTTCCATTTGATTCTTCATTTCCGGACTAATCTCCTAAAAATATAATGAAGATAACTTTCATGACAAATGGGATTGATGATTTTGATTCTGTGCCTGAAATACTTTTTCAATCTGAAGATGTATGCTTCGCTGCCACACACTCTGTAGTTCCATTAAAATCAAATTTAAATGTGATTTATCCATATCTACTTTAGAATTGTAAAAACTTAATATTTGGGAACAAAATATTTCCAAAATCAATTCTGAAATTTTGCCACATCCACTTCTGAAAAATCCATTTTCAATTATTTGGAATCAATCAAAATATCCATTAAAATCAACTCCTCCCTTAGTTTTGGAAAACCACATCTTCCATTAAAAACCATGTCTTGTATTGTTTCTCCATTTTTCCATTTTGCATTTAACTCTATGAATTTCATAAAATGAAATTCTTTTTTTTTTCTTGAAATAAATGGCAATCCATGAACAATTTTTCATTTTCCCGTGAAAACCATCCATTGGTTTTTTCCCCATGGTTTTGATTTCTTCCAGTGGTTTTGTATTTTCAAATCTCGGAGAATATTTTCATTTAGAATATTTCCAATATTTAGCATTCTATTTTCACGTGATTTCTTCAAATATATTCTGGAACATTATAATAGAAGGTCAAAACTTTGGGAAAAAGCATTATTTTCTTGTGCGGAGAAAATTTCACAAGTTGAAGGGAGTGGTTTACCTTACCACTTCTTCCCTCAGTGAAATTTTGTAGTGGTGACACATGGTAAAAATGAAAACCATGATAAAAAATTTCGCACCACTCTTGTCTCGTTAACCATCAGACCTTTTCACTAGCAAAATAAATGCCCACCGTTGATTCTAAACATTATAAATTTTTGAGATTTGTGCCAAGGTTATAATACGATGTGGATTTTTTTATTTAAAAATTAATATAAATATTTTATATTAAAAAAAACCCTTTTTCATTTTTGTTAAGCACTTGGGCATATGAGGTTTATAATATGACCATGTGGATGATATACAAGCCCCTTAAATTTTAAAAGGGTCTTGGAAAATTATCAGAGGTTCCACCATTATTTGGTCCACTTGGCCAATTTTAGAAGCTCCGCTAATTCACTTATCAGTTTCAGCTAAATATAGAAATTTTCTCCACTAGCTCTTGGTCACACCCTTAGGTCCTATTGTAAAACTTGGTCCTTTGATTTAACCCCCTCTAAGCGGTTTCGCATGGCACCTGGGTGGTTTTCTTTACCGCTTTTTCAACTTGCGAAATGCCTAGGTGTTGACACATGGATGGCAGTTTCAAATTTCGCAACTGCTCATCTCTTCACTTTGTCGTGCAACTTGGTGGTGCGAAATGGATTTGAGTCATCGATTTGTTGATTGCGAATTGATCAACGGTGAGACTTAGTCAACCTTTAACCCCCTTTACTTTTACTACTCCGATGGTGTCTTTGCTATCTTCCATGCTTCTTTCGCAGTAGAACCTTACTCTCTTTGTCGATCTCCCAAGATTTGATCTCGACCCTAGGATCATCTATCCCTTGACCATCGCTTCTATGGTTTTTTTTGGAAAACTACCTCCACTGTCGGATCCTATCTCTGCTTTAATCAAGACCATTGATCTTTATTATATGGTCTCTCAAACCATTTTGTGAATTTTTCTTAGCTCTTTGATTTCGGCCAACGGTCACCTGGTGTGTTTTTGTTTACGGACTGGGTGCTTTCCCCCACAAATCTTGGGTTATACCAAAACAAATTTCCATTATCCATTTCTCATTCAAATTTGAAAAATATTGTGCCAATCATCATCATCATAATCATCATCATCATCATCATCATTATCATCATCTTCATCATCATCATCATCGTCGTCGTCATCTCCCTCTTCCTCATCTACATCTTCATCATCATCATCTTCATCATAATCAACATCACACTCTTCCTCATCGCGATCTTCATCATCATCATCTTCATCGTCTTCATCATCATCTTCTTCTTCATCATCGCCATCACCCTCTTCCTCATCAACATCTTCATCATCATCATCATCATCATCATCATCATCATCATCGTCTTCATTATCATCATCATCATCATGAAGATGTTGATGATGATGAAGACAATGAAGATGATGGTCATGATGATGGTGATGATGAAGAAGATGATGATGAAGATGTTGATGAGGAAGAGGGAGATGATGAAGATGACGATGATGATGATGATTATGATGAAGATGATGAGGAGGAAGATGTTGATGAGGAAGAGGGTGATGGTGATGATGAAGAAGAAGATGATGATGAAGACGATGAAGATGATGATGATGAAGATGACGAT
>BSBM01000876.1:1635000-1962500 GCA_027924585.1 Larix kaempferi | reverse complement strand
TGAGACATTGTTCATGGCCTTGGAAGTCTAAATGGTTTCTTTATGGCTAAATGCATGATATTCTTCCATTTTACATCATTCCAAAAGCCTTGATTAGGAACATACATATTGCTCAAAACCACTTCATGGTATCGACATCCTTAATCATAGGCCAATGATACGAGTAAGAGGTCATGTGGGGTTATTGGATGAAATCATCATATGTCCTTCTAGATAGAATATTCCTTTAGGGCCCAAGGTTCAGGTCTCTCTCTCTCTGACTATATCTCTAAACTGGCTATGGGTTATAGGTTTTAAAGGTTGGGTGTTTGATGATAGAGTTTAAGGTTGATGAGAATTAGAGGTTATAAGGGTTAAGGGTTAATTTTTATTTAACTAGACACTTTAGAGGTTAGGATTATGTGGTTAGGGTTATAGAGGTTAAGTGATATATATCATTATGTTTTAGTATTTAGGAGTTTTAGGGGCTATACTATTTTAGGATTATAGTGGGCCAAGAGTTATGATGGTTAGTTGTACTAAGGACTACGGATCGCAGTGGCTAGGGCATAATCGTCAAGGGTTTGGGGATTGAGATATGGGGGTCATGGATTTATGGTTACAAGGATAAATATTTATATGTACATGAGAATAATGAGAGTTAGTGATTTTGTGTAATAATATATTTTCCCCTAAACCTTTTGTTGAAGGAGATAAGAGAGGGGTGAGGGAGGGTGGAGGGATTGGGTAGAGTGGAATAGAGGGGGGGATTGGGTGGATAAGAAGATAAGCGGGGTGGGGTTATAGATAGGGGGGGAATGGGTGGATAGGAAGAGAAAGGGGGTGGGGTTATAAAGAGGGGGATGGGGGTTTAACGAGATATGGATAAAAATTAAGGTGTAAAACATAAGGTGTGCACACTATAACGCATGCACGCATCTCCATGTGCACACACAAAAATGCATGCGCGCCTCGACGATTGTGTTGATGTATATGTAACTTCGGAATGTATTTCATATATGTATATTGTACTCCTATAGAGGTGGTATTATTCCTCTATACGAAAGTGTTTGTATTCCTATAGAGATGTTATTATTCCTCTATACGGAAGTGTCATCATTTATATTATAAGTGTCGTAACTTATACTTGATGGGTTATTAGACCACTTTGTTGGGGTTGGCCCTGTATAAGTCATGTGGGTCGAAGGGTTATTAGACCACCCTATTGGGGGTCAGCCATGTGGGTCAAAGGGTTATTAGACCACCCTATTGGGTGTTAGCCTAGTCAGCATTATGTTATGTGGTTAAGTTAAGACTGACCTAGTAAAACTTATTAGGCAAGTCAAGTCAAGTATAAATAGAGTGCAGGAGGCACTCTATTTTATCATTATATTCTCTCTCACACTATCGGGAGAGTGGTGCACTTGTGGAGGAGGAGAAGATTCTGCTAGGAGATGTCTATCTCTTATGCTTGGGTTGTATCATTGCTCTATCTATCTCTGACGAAGTTATTGGGGTTTTTTACCTTTATGGTTTTCCCCAAGTAAACTGTATATCTCTTGTGTGCTTCCATTATTGTGTCCATGATTGATATGCTGTAGATATGTTGTACATCTTGTTCTCTCAGTTAAGATCTTAGATTAGATTGAAGTAAATTCTGAAAAATTAACATGGTGTCAGAGCTAGCCTAAAAGAAGGCATGGTATGGCATGTATGACACTTGTTGCAATTGCGAAGCTAGGACTTGATATAGAAAAAACCAGTCATCGTAGAACTTTCTCTATAAATAAATTTTGGCGAGGTTTCAGGGTATGAAAATCATACAGGGCGAAGCCAAGATCCCCATGTACCTTGTATCCAAAGGAAAACCTCTAATTCGTTGTACTTTGTGATTTATGATCTGTACAATATAGGGTTTCGGCCTCTTCCAGATCTCAGTCATAAAAAGGTGACCTTGGGAAAAAGGTCATAACTTGGGCTAGGAAGCTCCAAATGAAATTTCGTAAAATGTGACAAGTAGTGAAAGGACTGTACTTTCTCAGGTAACGTTTTTAGAGGCCGAAACGGAACCAGTGACACATGTAACTCCACACAATTTTTCTCTCCTGGTTTATCCCATAAACAGGTCACGCTGGGACACTTGGCATAACTCCTCTCATAGAATCCATTTGAGGTTAGACCTGTGGGGTTGGAAAGATGATAGGTCGGCTATTGTAAGAAATGTTTTCAGAACCTGTGGATCGAAACATTCGGAGTTACACCAGAAACAACAAGGTACATATTTATATCAAAATAGAATTATTTTTGAGCACCTTCATTCATGGCTTCCGAAATTTAGGGTTTCAGAGAAAGTTGGAATTTTTGTAATCGGAGACTATGGATGAATGCCACTCATCAAAATCGAAATTTAGAGACCACGATCAGAATTTTTGGTTGGGCAGAAGGTTGGGCTTGATCAGACCTTAGTTTGGGACTTTGATCGGAAAAGTGGAAAATTAGGGCTTCTGCAAAAATGGAAATTTTTGAAATTTGTGACCACGGATGGAATCTCCTCAGAAAATAGAAGATTAGAGCTTTGGATCAAACCTTTTTATTGGGCAGAAGGGTGGGCTTTTATCAAACCCTCGTTCGGGGTCATGTCTAGTGAATCTGGAAGTTTCAAAGGCAAATTTGAGGGGTTGAAACTTTGCAGTTTTCAAATTATGAGTATACCAGCTTGATCAGCTCATCAAAGCGCATATTTCTATCATTTTAGAAGTTTGAAATTCAAAGTTTGAATTTTTAGGGTTTCTCTGACAAACCCTAATCCAGCTCTAGATCCAATTTCCTTCAAATCAAGTGGATTGTGTTAATCCTAGAAGAGAATGGATTGGTCACCTGCATAAGTGAAGAAGTTCCTATTTCAGAGGGAGATGAGGCTAAGGCCTTACATAAGAAGATACAAGCAATCTCGATAGGTATGACTTATCCAGGTATGTTTCGAGATTTGTTCATGATTAAGTTTATTGTATGTTTGTCTTCATGTTATTACGATTAGTACAATATTGATTAAATTTAGACTTGTGGTATCACCTTAATAAAATTATGAATGCATGATAGAAGATATTCATTGATTAGGGTGTTGACACTTATGATTGTACTAATGCATTATGGTGTTGTATGAGGTTTATGTTGTCCGCTAACATGAAAGGTACACCAGGAAAGACAAGTCATGTTCTAGTTCAATAACATATGATCATGATGACATGAGGACAAAGATTCATCCATTGTCATGGATCACTTAGAAGATCTATTTACGAGGTATGTATAACTTGGTTCTATAATCGTTAACCTAAGAGATATGCAGGTTACTAGCACAAGTCATTGAAGAGAACAAGAAGACATCATGTGGGTATGTTAGACATAACTAGCTAACATACCAATCTAGGTATGTTTTTCCTATATCAAGTTAGAATCCTACCTTGTGTTAGGATCCCTTATATAAGTATACTTGGTATGATTGGTCATGTTTAAAGTTAGAAATGTAAGTAATCAAGGGTTTATGCATATTATGTCTCTTATCTTGATTGATGATTTAACTAACCAGAAGAGTCCTATGATCAAATAAGAATATGCATGAGTAAAAGAAGACTTCCCTGAAACCTTGAATACTAATGTTTATTATCTGTGTTTGAAATGATCATGACTATACATGTTTAAGATTATTGTGTTTTGATAGTATTAAGATTATACTAATGAATGTGAGATTATGTATGAGACCTCGAGGATAACACACTGATGATACTAATAAGCATGCATAGCGATTAAGGATGGATATAAGTTCAAGGACAAGTAATCCAGGAAGCAAAGATCAAGAGGGAGCACACTCCAGTTGTTTCTGCAAGGAAGCAAAGATCAAGAGGGAGCACATTCCAGTTGTTCCTGCAAGGAAGCAAAGATCAAGAGGGAGCACACTCCAGTTGTTCCTGCAAGGAAGCAAATATCAAGAAGGAGCACACTTCAGTAGTTTATGGAAGGATGCAGATATTCAGAGGGAGTTGACCACTTCTCACAATCCACATCAGAATGGAGTTGCAGAAAAGAAGCAAAGACTGAGAGGGAGTCAACCCAACAAATAAACAAAGATAAGTATTTGAATTATCATTCCTTGCATATTTTATTGTGTAAATAATACTGTTCAATAATGTATATACTGATGTTCCTAGAATTAGGTTGTGTATTATGCAATTAGAATAGTTGCATTGATGAACAATATACTACTAATATACATGGGTAAGTGGCCTATGGCACTATACAAAATTCCATTGCTACTTATCTAGAATGAAACCTCTTTGCTGACATGTTGGGAGTTGTGCACACTCTTAACAATGTTCTGGTAGAGATTGGAAGGCATCTAGAAAGTTATGGGATAAGGATAAATGTTGTATTGAAGCATTGGCTAAGATAATTGCATGACTGTATGACATATTTCTTTATGTGCAAGAATTTGTTATGAAAACTATGAGATGTTTTCTAATCATGCAATTAAACTTGTTGTGTAGGAAAGATCATGCACCATCACCTACAAAAGAAGGACTACAACATTTGTTCAGCTGAAAATATTGAAGATATTGAAGTTCCCAAGATCTGAGAAGAATGCCATGATCGAGGAGTACTAATCGATCATGAAGATGTTTGGGATGTAGTCCCAAGACCTGAAGGGGAGTCTGTAGTGACTTCCAAGAGGATCTACAAGATCAAGCATGTTGTAGGTTGTCGCATAGATACTTTTGCTCCTGTAGCCAGATACACTTCCATTAAATCAGTACTTGCTCTGGCTACAGTGATGAAGTGGAAGATACACCAGATGGATTTCAAGACAACTTTCTTAAAAGATGTAGTTGAAGAAGAAGTGTATGTGGAGTAGCCACTTGGTTCTGAGACACATGACACGGAGTCATATATGTGCAGAACTTGGTATGGTAGGATAGACAACTTTCTATCCAGTTTGGGATTTACCAAAAGTAAAGTGGATTCCAACCTTTACTACAAGGTTGAGGAAGGCAATCCAGTGATTCTACTTTTGTATGTGGATGACCTGTTTGTTACAGGTGAAGATAGATTGATTGCCGACATTCAGCGGAAGCTTACTGCCAAGTTCGGGATGAAGGACTTGGGGATGATGCACTATTTTCTAGGTATGGAGGTGTGGCAGAGTGCAGATGGAATCTTCCTTGGACAAGACAAGTATGTAGTAGATATCCTGAAGAGGTTCAGGATGATGGACTGCAAGGACATGCCATACCTATGGCATCGAACCTGAAGCTTATGTGTGATGCTTCATTTGAGCCAGTTGATGCTACGATGTATCGTTAGATGATTAGGTCCTTGATGTACCTGACGAACACGAGACCAGATATTTGCTTTGTGGTGAACATATTGAGCCAGTTCCTGACTGATCTAAGGAGTGTTTACCTGGTTGCTGTAAAGCATATTCTAAGGTACCTGAAGGGTACAGTTGATTATGGGCTCAAGTATGATGTGAATCATAAGTTTAACCTGGAGGGTTATGTTGATTCGGATTGGGCAGGCAGTGCTATTGATCAGAAGAGCACTTCGGGGTGCTTCTTTAGTATGGGATCTAGTATGATCTCTTGGTTTAGCAGGAAGTAGTCCTACATAGCACTGAGTACAGCTGAAACAGAGTATGTTGCAGTTTGTTCAACTAGTTGTGTGGTAGTATGGATTCGGAAGCTACTGTCTAAGTTATTTGATCTCCCATTGGAGGCTACTGGTATCTTTTGTGACAACCAAAGTTGTGTGAAGCTGTTTGAGAATCCGGTGTTCCATGAAAGGTCGAAACACATTGAGATCAAATATCACTATATCAGGGATATGGTGTAGAGAGGAGTAGTGAAGCTCCTATACGTTGCAACGGATGAGCAGATTGCAGATGTACTGATGAAACCACTAGCCAGAGTGAAGTTCAAGTACTTCAGAGGGAGGCTTGGTGTCCTTCAGATCGATGACACTTCGAGGAAGAAGTGGTGGAGACATTTGCTGAAGCCATTCCAAGCATGGTGGAAGGAGGATCCTTCACATGGCTATGGATGTAAGCGCTGGATGATGAGCATTAGGATGATTGTAGTGCTCTGGTTTTTACAACAGAGCACTATGTAAAATTTTAGGTTTAATTTTCTACGTTTTAAACTTTATCAGTTTATGGAAGTAAATTTCTAAGAATTACTATGTGCCTAAATAATATTTAGTGTACTGTCGTGTTTTCACTAACCTTACATTCGTAATTTAAAATAAACAAACATATCGTTATTTTCTTTTCAACAATCATGTTCCAGCATAAGAATAGGTTTCACAACTTAGTAAATCAGAAAATAGGTTTCACAACTTAGTAAATCAGAAAATAGGTTTCACACTTAGTAAATCAGTAAATAGGTTTCACAACTTAGTAAATCAGTAAATAGCAAGTTATGCATGTTTACAGTAAATAGGTTTCACAACTTAGTAAATCAGTAAATAGCAAGTTATGCATGTTTACAGTAAGATTTTAGCATAATAATCAAATAACGTAAATGATAAGGATTTTAGCATAATACCATCTGTAGTGCTCTGGTTTTTTACAGCAGAGCACTATGTAAAATTTCAGGTTTAATTTTCTAACGTTTTAAACTTTATCAGTTTATGGAAGTAAATTTCATATAATTACTAATTCACTTATTTACACATTGACATCCTAACCATTCATTACCTAAGTTGATTGATGTATCCTTAACTGAGTTATCTATGACATTTATACTACTATTCAAGCATGACAAGTATGTTATACACCAGTAATATTGTACACATACAATGTGTGCATGCATGGCCAGTGTATGCACATGTCAGATATGTACTATAAACAGACCCATTCCGCCTATGCATACTTGCTAACTAATAATAGTATCTACCCCCATGCAGAAGAGCAAGCATAATATATAGTATAATTTACTTTAACATCCTCGGTTATTTAACAGTTAACCCTTTACGATTTAACATCATTGTCTTTATGTTTATATTAGTTTAATCAATCAAGTACAGGAAGGGTGCCTACTTCCACTAACTCGAAATCAAGGAATACTAAACCCTCAACAGTACTAACTAACACATCCTCCCGTCATAACCTACGTCCAGCATCCTCCCTATCCTCCCTCTGCTAGTACAACAGTGGATGTCGGACTCACCGATCTGACCACATAGAACTTGAGAGCGATAGCGTCGGCTGAACAGCGGACCTATCCTCCCCTAGCAGGCATCCGACCATCGTCATCACAACAACATGGGGAGCGTGTCTCAGCACGGCCCTCCCACGACCTCGGGTCTCATGGAACCATAGGGTGGGAAACACATCCATCCCTCTCAACATATTGGGCCTACGCCCTTATCAACTCATACTTGCTGCTATCGGGATTATCAGTTTGTGTTATCGTATCCTCATTTTGGCTGCTAAGGTTTGCTGTATGAACATGTTTAAAGTGAGTATTTATTTATTTATTCATTTATTCATTTTTATTTTTTTTATCAACCTCACTAATTTCTTATAATTAAATTCCGTTTATACTAAAACATAATATATCGACAAGAAAGAAATTGAATGAGCATTTTGTTTTATGCTAAAAAAATAATTTGATATTAAGGTTGAATTAAATATGGAAGGATGTTGAATTAAGTTGGGTTATATATATAGTTTGGAATATCGAAGTTGACTAGGTATTAAATTTTGAAGTATTTAATTTTCAAATTTAAGTATTAAACATCTCAAATTGATATTTTGAAATTTAGTATTAAGATAAATAAATGAACTAGGTTAATATTAAATGTTAAAATGTTAAAATAAAGTAACTACTTAACCATAGATAACATTCATAGTTAGCTCAATTAAAATTCGACACTAGTTAGTTTATTCCTTGTTCTAAGAAGACCCCTTACAGAAACTTGGACTTATAGTCGAAAATACGAAATGAATAAGGAATAAAAATATAAAAAAATATTTATAAATAAATAAAAAACAAGACACCTTTGAGATCAGCGTGACGAGCTCAACACTAGGACTTAATCAAGATGAACTCGAGCAATAAAATATAAAAGTATGGAAATTGGACCAATGAGCATTGCAATGAATAAAGTTATGATGTTTAAATCCTTATTATAGGATGGAAGAAACCGATAGTCACATTAGAGATAAAATTGTTGTTACTTTTGAGAGAGTGAGACAAATAAAAAGCGGAATAGGATGAAGAAAGGTAGATATGTTTGTTTTCATGTCAACATCTCATAAATCGAGAACAATGCTTGATTCCATGTGAATGTATTGGGTTCATATTAGTACCTTGTGAGGTGGTCATAATGCATAATGGGTATAAGTATCTATGGGTTTCACGTAGGATAATAAGTGTATGTATACCCCATTTAAGCAATTTTAAAGTCACCTCTATATTTAAAGGACTGAGCTGAATATTTCCAGCCTCTAAACCATGAAGCAACAATTTAACTTTAAAAAGTACAATTAAACATGAATACTGCGATAAACACTCGTAAAGCACCTTTACGATTTTGAGAGTAAGAACACAATTAGTTATAAATTTCTTAAAAATAAGTACGCAATGGTTTCCCTTTGAATTATATTAGATTAAAAGTAGGGTACAATAAATGACTTAAAAACATTTGCATTCTGATAAGATATAGTTACTAAAGACATTCTAATGAATAGTAGTTCTCCTAATTTAATATGTAATGCAGTACTTATGGTTATCAAGGATACAGATTCCTTATTAACACTAAGGTAATAATAATGTCTGACCTTAGGATGGAATAACAAGGATATTTTCTCCTAGGAGAGGTATGTAAACCTTAAAGATCCTTGTAGTTGCTTGTTGAATAATTAAAGATTATGAACTCTCAGCTCTCCATTTTAAACATTGATTATTCTATGCTAAGTTAGATCAATATATGCTTATGAAGAAAAATTGGTTGTGTGATGAGTAAATGGGTCTGGATAGTGTAAATTAAAGGGTATTGTTAAAAGGTAAGAAGTAGGATGCGAAGGTGGATAACACTATATTATAACCTTAGGCATTCTAGATATAATATTGAGATTCGATAGAAGGATTAATCTAAATGTTCTTTAACTATTAGAACACATATCATGGGATAAAAAAAAAAAAGAAAAAAGAGTGAAACCATAAGATAACATCGACATATTTGGTTAAGTTAAAGCTTAAGTAGGACAAGTATGGCCACGACTTGCTACTTGCAAGAAAGTAGAGACAATGCATCGAGATTTTCCCTCGCTATTTTGACCATAACTTCGGGACGAAGTTTCCCGAAGGGTGGGTGTATGTAACGCCCATATTTTGATTCGGCATATTTATTAGTTAGACACACCATACTTTATTTCTTATATATTTTGTCGAACTCAGCTCGACTGAGTAAACTATATTGGACCTCATTATATGATGTTACTCTGTCTTATGATTTCACCATGATTATGATGTTACTATGTTATGCAGTTATGATATCATGATTATCATATGATTTCCTTATTTTACGATTGCAGTATATGTTTATATGTTTTCCTTAATGAAATGTGAAATATATGATTCGGTACGTGGATACCATCTTCTTATATGAATTGCTGAAATGTTATATGTCATACGCATCTATGATGAGCTAAAAGGTTACATGAAATAAAATGATAACATGGATCAATTGGCGATCAATGGAAAATGCTTTCTATAAATTGTATTTTGCAAAACACTAACCTACAGGACACAGGGGCTATGGGATAGCCAGTTACTTGATCTGATATATATTGGGAAGGAAAAACATGTTCATACAGCAAACCTTAGCAGCCAAAATGAGGATACGATAACATAAACTGATAATCCCGATAGCAGCAAGTATGAGTTGATAAGGGCGTAGGCCCAGTATGTTGAGAGGGATGGATGTGTTTCCCACCCTATGGTTCCATGAGACCCGAGGTCGTGGGAGGGCCGTGCTGAGACACGCTCCCCATGTTGTTGTGATGACGATGGTCGGATGCCTGCTAGGGGAGGATAGGTCCGCTGTTCAGACCGACGCTATCGCTCTCAAGTTCTATGTGGTCAGATCGGTGAGTCCGACATCCACTGTTGTACTAGAAGAGGGAGGATAGGGAGGATGCTGGACGTAGGTTATGACGGGAGGATGTGTTAGTTAGTACTGTTGAGGTTTTAGTATTCCTTGATTTCGAGTTAGTGGAAGTAGGCACCCTTCCTGTACTTGATTGATTAAACTAATATAAACATAAAGACAATGATGTTAAATCGTAAAGGGTTAACTGTTAAATAACCGAGGATGTTAAAGTAATTATACTATATATTATGCTTGCTCTTCTGCATGGGGGTAGATACTATTATTAGTTAGCAAGTATGCATAGGCGGAATGGGGTCTGTTTATAGTACATATCCGACATGTGCATACACTGGCCATGCATGCACACATTGTACGTGTACAATATTACTGGTGTATAACATACTTGTCATGCTTGAATAGTAGTATAAATGTCATAGATAACTCAGTTAAGGATACATCAATCAACTTAGGTAATGAATGGTTAGGATGTCAATGTGTAAATAAGTGAATTAGTAATTATATGAAAACATTGTAATAATAAACTAAGACAAGTGTCGTCAGTTAACATTGTCATAGGAGAACTGTTGTGAATAGGGTAATGATAGTGTCTAATTAATTAGTAAAATTGTTTAAGCCCTCACAAGTGCTTTGTTTATAAGAACAAGGATGCTATGTTGATGATAGGGCACTCATGTGATAAACAAATAATTAAGAATACTATGATTGATTCACCTTTTATTATTGTTAAAGGGTGATTTAATTATTATTATTAATTAATAAATGGGGATCTAATTGTTATTATTACTTAATTAATAATATTCCAGCAACATTTATATCCCTATCGTAACAAATGCAATATAAGTAAGATCTAAAATATTGATTTATAAATTAATATTGTGTGATTATTTCCATTTCAAAAGTTAGCCATAATAGGATAATCCTTTTTGGAATGAACGTGATGTGATGGAAAATGGTTATTTAATTATTCAATGTTAATCTTGGAATTTAAACCTCAAGCTAAGTGGACTCGACGGATAAGGTGGACCATTAAGACACATCATGTCCAAGTTGAAAAGGGGCAACTAATTATATAATATTTTATTAAAAACCTTAATAACAATAAATACAAGGTTTAGTGAAAAGACTTGTAATTAATAGACCTTGTCCTGAATGGATAACATTTGGGTGATAATTCCCACCGTAATAAATAATTACGACCGTCAATCCAAAACCAAATGAATTTTTCCATGAGAGTAATTAATTATACATTTTTATAATGAGACGTGGATGAATGAACTAGGGAAAGGAGTAAAGGTTTGAGGGGCTCGAGAGGGGGAGTTTGGGGCGGTGGAGTAAGCGCAAGGTCTTCTCGAGGATGGACATGTATATAGAGGGGGTTTTGGGGGTTTGGAAAAAGGAGGAAAGAAGGGGGAAGAACAGAAAGTTTGGAGAACAGAAAGGTTTGGAGAACAGAAGGAACACTGCTCTCGGGATTATCAGATTGTGGGCTCGGGGGCTTGGAAATCCTTTGATTTCCAAGGGCCAGCAAGATAATAGCTGGTCGATAGGGTGGACACTTCATTTTGGCTGCCTAAGAGGTTATACAACCTGCTACAACTTACGGTTAGCATCAGCATCAGGTAATTTTCTTGATTATTTATTTTATTAAATTATTATGTGGAAACGAACTCTGAAACCTGCTTATACCTTCTTCCCGATTTATGATTTATTACTATGAACATATTCTTATGCAAAAACTACAAGTTGTTGAAGGAAAATATTGATATATTAGTTATTCTATTAAAATGCGAATGTATGATTATTGGAGACAACACAGTATGCTAAACATCATTTAAAAACGTAGAATTTTCTTCAAAAATTTACTCACACATACCTGAATGAATTACTACATGGGAAATTAACTTAGAAATTTACTTAGTGCTCTGCTGTAAAAACCAGAGCACTACAATGATGTTCTAGTTTCTGCTCTGTATGATCAGTTGGATCATTACATCATGTTGATGCTGGATATGATCAGTTGGATCATTTATGTATGTATGCATCATGTTGATGTTGGATATGATCAGTTGGATCATTTATGTATGTATGCATCATGTTGGATGCTGGATATGATCAGTTGGATAATTTGTATGTATTTTGTATATGCATCATGTTGGATGCTTGGACCATGTATTTGTATATGTATCAGGTGGATACATTGTATGATCAGGTAGATCATGTATGATGATATGTATCAGGTATGACCAGGTGGATCATGTATTTGTATATGTATCAGGTGGATACATTGTATGATGAGGTCGATCATGTATGATGATATGTATCAGGAAGATACTGTGTATGCATCAGGTGGATGCATTGTATGATCAGGATGATTTTGGATGACGAGCTTCAGGATGTTGCTCCAGATGACTTGCATCAGGACGATGCAGCGATGATGATCAGGATGATCATGTGTACATCAGTATGATGTATGGTGAGTATCAAGTTGATACTTTGTGGCCGTGGAACAGGTTGCGCAGATAAGCATATAATTTGTGCCCTGGGATATTTGCAGATAGTATTTCGAGGTTTTTCCTATGGCATGTAATTTGTACCCCGGGATATCTGGCAAATGCTCTTTCGAGGTTTTGCTTGGGAGGACATATAATTTGTGCCCTGGGAGATTTACAGATAGTCTTTCGAGGTTTTTCCAATGGGATGTAATTTGTGCCTTGGGATATCTGGCAAATGCACTTTCGAGGTTTTGTCCTATGGCATGTAATTTGTGCCCAGGGAGATTTTATAGGTTGAGCCGTGTGCTCATAATCAATCTTGGGATGCTCTTTCAAGGTTTTTCCATGACCACATGTAATTTGTGCCCTGGAAGATCCGATGGGTTGAGCCATGTGCTTGTAATCAGTCCTGGGATGCTCTTTCGAGGTTTTGTGATGACCAGATGTAATTTGTGCCCTGGGAGATCCGATAGGTTGAGCTGTGTGCTCGTAATCAGTTCTGGGATTCTCTTTCGAGGTTTTGTCGTGGAGTCACATGTAATAAGTCCTGGAGATCTGGACAGGATGAAAAAGGCCTCAGATGCTCTTTAGGGTGTATTGCTAGTCAAGAGACTCTTTTAAGGTTTTGTGACGCATGTAATAAGTCCTGAGCATTCCACAGTATGGCCAGTGATGATGAATACCTACAGGTGGTAGGCCTACATCCAGTATGAAAAATGACTGGCTCTGTAGAACTTCCTATGACGAGTAGATTCATAGATTGATTGAGATAGCAGCAATAGTGACGATGACAATGACTTGATGACGATTATTCAGTGACGATGATCCACAGAAGAAGACTTGTGCTAGAAGACCTGTGTTGAGAAATTCTTTCCTAGTTAAGAGGGAGTGTTGATGTATATGTAACTTCGGAATGTATTTCATATATGTATATTGTACTCCTATAGAGATGGTATTATTCCTCTATACGGAAGTGTTTGTATTCCTATAGAGATGTTATTATTCCTCTATACGGAAGTGTCGTCATTTATATTGTAAGTGTCGTAACTTATACTTGATCGGTTATTAAAACACCTTGTTGGGGTCGGCCCTGTATAAGTCATGTGGGTCGAAGGGTTATTAGACCACCCTATTGGGGGTCAGCCATGTGGGTCAAAGGGTCATTAGACCACCCTATTGGGTCTCGGCCCAGTCAGTATTATGTTATGTGGTTAAGTTAAGGCCGACCTAGTAAAGGTTATTAGGCAAGTCAAGTCAAGTATAAATAGAGTGCGGGAGGCACTCTATTTTATCATTCTATTCTCTCTCACACTCTCGGGAGAGTGGCGCACTTGTGGAGGAGGAGAAGCTTCTGCTAGGAGATGTCTATCTCTTATGCTTGGGTTGTATCATTGCTCTATTTATCTCTGAGGAAGTTATTGGGTTTTTTCACCTTTATGGTTTTCCCCAAGTAAACTCTGTGTCTCTTGTGTGCTTGCATTATTGTGTCCATGATTGATATGTTGTACATGTTGTTCTCTCAGTTAAGATCTTAGATCAGATTGAAGTAAATTCTGAAAAATTAACAGCGTGCACACATATATGCATGGGCGCATTTTTTCGCATGCGTGTCTGGATTTAAATTGTTTTTGGCGCCCTTGAAATTTTGGTATTAGATTCATATTTCCAAACCTTGAGGCTCGGTTTGATTTATGGCAAAACACACCAATTTCTATAACTTCATGTTTTTCATGCTTAGTTCCGCATATGCTCCACCAGTGCACTACTGATGAAATTGCACACACTTGTCGAGCTCTGTGTGCAGATTCTAACTATATATTTTTTGAATAGATATATTATTGTTTTCTATTTTTAATTCATTTTCAACTGCACTCATGTCAAAATTGTAAAATACATAGGTTGTTTATTTGGCCTATAACTTTTGATTGGCTTACCTATTTCGAGAACGGAAAAGAATCCGCATAAGAGTACAAGAATACCTACAAGCGAAAAAAAAAGCTTTTTGATTATGTTCAAACCATGATATCGTGGACCAACACTTGACCATGTCATTTTAAGGATTCACTGGCTTTCGTAATTTAAAAAAATATAAAATTAACTTTTAAAATTTTGGAAAAATAGCCCTGCACAAAATTCGTTTGTTGCATACGCCTCTACATATTTTTTTCGTCATAAATTGACAATTTACATAACAAACCGGTGGACCAACACAAACATATGCATTATGTTTTAGAGAAAAAATAATGTACCAATATTAAAATAATGACATTTTGGGGTGGCTATACCACTTTTACTTAAATCAAAATTATATATTCCAGAAGGTGATCCGTTTTTCTACGTTTTATCTTTTTACACCTAATTCTAAACATTTTTGTAGGTACCTCTAATAATTCATTTTAATGATAAGATTTATGTTTTTCTAGCATGCCATTGCAACTAACGTGTCATAAGTGGGTATCATTACTTTGCACCAACCCATAAATCAAATAAATCATTTTAGGAAAGAATGTGAATGAGATGCGTTAAAATCTTTTAGCAACAAGTTGTAACTTGAAAGTATTGGAGGTGTACAAAGTGGGATTGGGACAACAAAACCCTATTTCCATGCCAAGATTCCTATATAGGTTGTAGTCTTTACTGAGCTCAATATATAAAATAATAAAAACAATTGTTTATAAAAAGAATATTTTCATTAAAATATATTTTTAGATTATTATCAAATTTATCAAGAAAATAGAAAGAGCATCTTACCACAATTCATAGATCCAAATGAGCACCTTCACACACTCTAGAGAAATGGGTGTGCTAATGCTTGGTTTCAAAGTACATAATAGGAATGGTGCCATTTTACCTGTGAAATTGACCATCATTATAACTTGCAATCACCCATAACTTTTATATACAACAACAATTTGTTGTAACTTCACTAAATCTTATACAAGAATGGGGATTCAAGTGATACTACTGATGTGACCAATACTAGATTAGACTTATGCAATGGATTAATTAACACTTAAAAGAATTATTAAATTAATATATAAAATTTTCAAAATACACGATAATATAAATTATTTCTTTATTTTAAATAAATTTTAGTTTTGTGACAAATATATTATAAAGGTAAATAAAATTTGTAAATTTAAAACCAAATAATAGTGGAAAATTAGAAATATTTAATGAAATCAATTTTTCATTTTTTAAAATATTAATTTAATAAATATTATATTTAAAACGTTATAAAAATTTCATATCAATATACTACATAGAGGCATTGTATAAATATTTGACCATATAACCCATCTCAGATATGAAAAATTGTGAAATTGCAAATGCTAACTAATTAATAAATTAGATTATATTTAACCCAAAATGCTATTAAATTAAATTAAATGTCAAAATTGCATGTATTTAATATCAATTTTACTTGAGATTCAGTTGCCCAAATTAAATAAAATCAATCAATTTTCTTCAACCTTATCATTGTAAATTCATTCTCAATTTAGTGATTTTATTCCAAGTGATCCGTAATAAGACTAGTCTGATTCTTTAATTTATGGATCAATTGATTTATTAAAGATGATTTTTTGTGAATATCTTAAATGGTTGATTTATTTAAAGACACCAAAAATAGACATTCTCTTTAAAATAGAGTTCTCTCAGTTTCAAATTCCCCTTAGCAGAGGTACCTGTCGTTACTTGACATCGACAGTGGAATCACTTTAGGTTCAACACAAACAAAAAAGTAAACCATACAGAACTTGTAATCAGTAATTATATTAATCATACTTTAATAGGCTATGTGATTTCCACAAGCCACCTAATATGAAGGTTGCGTAAAGATTCAAGATTGCACTTGGTGATAAATTAATTACGCCGAAGGCTTAGGGGAGAGGCGCCAAATGTGGTGCGGGGTCCACACGAGCACGCGAACGGACACCCGGCAGTCCACGTTAGTTGTACGCCAGGTGCCCATTCGGATCCGCCGCGTGTCCAGCACATGTGTTGGGGTTTTGTTAGGGTTTACGTGACAGGAAGGGTTTCATTTCAACGTTTCGCCCGGGCTGCTCTACCACCCTGTGCAATGTTGTTCGGGACCGATGTGTGGCCGTTTCGGCACCCCGGTAGTGGTCCGTCGGGGCTCCATTGCGCGCGCAGGCCTGCGTCCATGGTTGAGAACCTCGTTGCTGTCAGTGGAGCTGGTGTGAACCCTTCGACGCGCGCCCTTGTCCCCGTTTTGGTCGGCATTCCTCCTACTCCAGTTCAGATGGGATGGTTTCTAGAGTTGTTTGGCTGGTGGTTTCGTTCGGTGGGCGTTCTCCTTGGTGCACCGGTCTCCGTGTTGGCGTTCCTGATCACGGCATTATGCGCGTCCTCCTGTGCCAACTGCGGGGTCATGAAGGTTGGCGACGGCGGTTTCTACCTTCGGCAATTATACAGGTAGGGTTTCCCTACCAGCGTCTGAACAGTGTTTATAAACACTCCACCTCGCTTCAAGGATGTCGTTAACCCTGCGGCTCGTTTTCTCGGTGGTTGGATGTGTTTGCTTGTCTGTTTTGTGTTTTCCTCGGCTCTGCGTATTGTGTGTTTGCCTCGGCTCTGCGTATTGTGTGTTTGCCTCGGCTCTGCGTATTGGGTGTTTGCCTCGGCTCTGCGTATTGTGTGTTTGCCTCGGCTCTGCGTATTGGGTGTTTGCCTCGGCTCTGCGTATTGTGTGTTTGCCTCGGCTCTGCGTATTGTGTGTTTGCCTCGGCTCTGCGTATTGTGTGTTTGCTTGTCTGCAGGGTTTCGTATGGGATTATTTGTTTTTCTGCAGCTTATATTGGGCGTTTTTGGGCACATATATGGCGTTTTTCAGTTTCTTGGTATATCTGGCCTTGCAGGGTTTCGTTTCTGGGTATATCTCGCCTTGCAGGGTTTCGTTTCTGGGTATATCTCGCCTTGCAGGGTTTCGTATGCGTTATTATGGATATGCTTACTGTAGGGTTTCGTTTCTGGGTATATCTGGCCTTGCAGGCTTTCGTATGCGTTTTTATGGATATGCTTACTGTAGGTTGAATTATGGATATGCTTATTGTGTAAGTTTGCAGGTTGAATTATTGTGTAAGTTTGCTGGTTGAATTATTGTGTAAGTTTGCTTGCCGATATGAAAAATTTGCAGTGTAGGTTTTAGGTTTTGATATTCATCTTTATTTCCCTTTACTGTTTGAGGCTACATAAGAGGTAAAGGCTTGAATGCTTTAGAGGAAATTGCAATGGTTGGTTGGTTGAATGCAGGTTCAATTATGGGTATGCTCGCTGTAATATAATGTGTGAATGTTTGTTGGTTGAATGTTGGTTCAATTATGGCTCAATTACGATTTTGGTTATGTTTCTGGGAATTATGGCTCATTTATGAGTTTGGTTATGTTTCTGGGAATTAGGCAGCAGTATGTTTTTGAACTTGACATCCATCTTTATATTACTGTTTGAGGCTGCAAGATAAGCAGAGTATGTGGATATTCGGTTTGGCATGGCCCCTCGTGGATATGAAAATGTTGTGGATTTGAAATATAGTGTGAATGTTGGTTTAAAGCTGGTTCAATTATGGTTATGCTTGCTGTAATATATAGTGTGAATGTTTGTTGGTTGAATGCTGGTTCAATTATGGCTCAATTATGATTTTGGTTATGTTTCTGGGAATTAGGCAGCAGTATGTTTTTGAACTTGACATCCATCTTTATATTACTGTTAGAGGCTGCAAGATAAGCAGAGTATGTGGATATTCGGTCTGGCATGGCCCCTCGTGGATATGAAAATGTTGTGGATTTGAAATATTGTGTGAATGTTGGTTTAAAGCTGGTTCAATTAAGGTGATGCTAGCTGTAATATATAGTGTGAATGTTTGTTGGTTGAATGTTGGTTCAATTATGTATGATAGATTTTGGTTATGTTTCTGGGAATTTGGCAGTAGTATGTTTTTGAACTTGACATTCATCTTTATATTACTGTTTGAGGCTGCAAAATAAGTAGATATTTTAGTGAATATTTTTGATTTTTGAGTGACTGTTATGGGAGGGACACCAATTGTGGTGCGGGGTCCACGCGAGCACGCGAACGGACACCCGGCAGTCCACGTTAGTTGTACGACAGGTGCCCATTCGGATCTGCCGCGTGTCCAGCACATGTGTTGGGGTTTTGTTAGGGTTTACGTGACAGGAAGGGTTGGCATTTGAACGTTTCGCCCGGGCTGCTCTACCACCCTGTGCAATGTTATCCATCTCGGTGCTGTTTCACATAGTAAGTAGAATGGCATTATTAGAGCATATATGACCTACTATTTTGGCATTATTAGACTTGAATCTACAATGAAATTTTTTTAGACAAAGTAGAATGATGTATGCTCATGTTGTATATCTACTTAAATGGTATATGAGTATAGAGAATTTGACCCAACTTCTCCATTAGACCTTACTTTGTGCTCTCCACAATGTCAAGTTGTGTGTAACACCAACCTCAATGCTTATGGTTAACTTCCTTGTTTATGGAAAAAAACATAAATAAATAAGAACTGCTCATTTATAATTAAACAACTGCACTTTATAGCAATAGTACTGAAATACAAATACAATAACTCTATCCGAAGTAGATGTCGAAACAATGCCTCTGTCTGAAAGTAGAAGTCAAAAAGAAAATGCCTTGATCACAAACTACCATTTGGTTGGTCTATACACCGCCTCTGTCTGAAGTACAGGTCAAAACAATGCCTCTGCTTGCAGTAGATGTCAATGACTGGGATTTAGGTTATATCAAGCCCTCACCATGCTTGATTGGGGTTGCACAAAAAGAAAATGCCTTGATCACAAACTACCATTCAGTTGGTCTTTACACCGCCTCTGTCTGAAGTAGAAGTCAAAACAATGCCTTTGCTTGCAGTGGATGTCAATGACTGGGATTTAGGTTATATCAAGCCCTCACCATGCTTGATTGGGGCTGCACAAAAAGAAAATAAATTTATCACAGAATACCACTTGGTTGGTCCATACACCTTCTACCCTATTCTTGAAGAGGTTCGTCACCTCCCACATCATTTTCTGTAGGGTTTCCAGCTTGAGACAAGTGGGGTGATCTTACCGAGCATGTTTGATTAGGAAGGGTGGGGTTGGTGGAAACAGATTGAGGCCAATTTACTCCTTGCAACCAAGGAGGAATTGAATAGCCATAGGCCTGACTTGTGCATGGGACCCCTGGAATATTTGCTGGTGTTCGATAAGCTAACTAAGGATGGGACCCTGCAGTAGTAGGAATAGAGCTGGGGTGTAAACCTGCAGGATTATAGCGGGGTATCTGAATGTTAATAAGATCCTGGTAGAATCGTGCACTGCTTGCAAACGCTTCTAATGATCCTTGCATCATGTCCCTTTCACTGGTTGTTCTTAGAGTATCAGCCATCACATTCCTTTCCTCCATTTCTGATGCACTATTTTGGTTCATCTGTTGCACCTTCCTCGCTTCCTTTGCTTGCCTTGCCAACTGCTTCTGGTGAGCTTTTTCTTGTCGATTAACCTCTCTTGCAATCCTTTCCTGTGCCCGCTGTCCAGCTGCAATCATCCTTGCTTCCTTCTTTTCCTTTGCAAGATCTTTCTTCCTTTGTTTTAATTCCTGCAAATCTTTCTTCTTTCGTTCAGAATCAACCAAGATGCTCATGTACTCTTCTGAAGTGAGCAGTTGTGAACTCCGGCCCAATCGGAGAATGTCTGTCTGTCCTTCCCTTCCTTTCGTTGACACTCTCTCCATTGGCAACTTTAGGAATCTGCCAAGCCTTGGTGTGTTCCCTAACAGTGGTTCTTCAGCTATGAGAGGTTCTTCTGCTGCGGTATATTCTTCAGTTGCATCCTCGTTGTCTGTGCTAGGATCTGCTACCAACCCACCATCAACATAAAAATGGACAATCTCATTTGGCTGCGAAGGCATATTCATGCTTTCATCGTTGGTGGAATCACCAATGTGTCTGTTCAAGTTCATCATGGACTCTGCCATCCATGATGGTTGAGATACTTGGGTTGGCATTGACAATGTGTGATTGGGGCTGCCTGGACTACGACAACCATCGACCACATTTATATTTGCCCCAGCATCCACTTGTGTGCTGGCTGGACCACCTAAACCCATGTTATCTTCTGCTGCATCATCATTGAATTGTGTTTCATAGACCTGTTCATCATGGTCAGAAGCACCAACTCCTTCGCAATTTCCTTGAGAAAGGGACATGATGTTGTCCACAGCATCTGCCTCTTGTTGGCCATCCAATTGGTCTTCGACATCCTCAAGATCTTCGCCAGCTTCTTGGCCATCCACATCAAATGCTTGGCTACACTGAGTGTCATGCATAAGAGCATCATAATTCAATGGCCAGATACCTGTTTGCCTAAAGCCAACCTTGATATTGGAGGGTGTGAGAGCCCTTTTGAAAGCCTTGCTTGCAAGCTCAGCTAACTCAAACCTCTTTACCTCTACCCCTGGGTTCTGAGCCATCCATGCAGCACGTTCCGACCTGAAATAAGCCTTGAAAGGCCGAAACACACTCACATCCAGGGGCTGCAACCTGTGAGTGGTGTGAGCAGGAAGTGTTAACAAGTCAATTCCCAACCTGTTTGCCTCCTCGATGGTTTGCACAGCAATGTGGCTGCCATGGCCATCTAAAACCAACAGGTGTCTGTTTTCAGGCGAGACACCGCCTGGTACGGATGTTGCAAAGTGGAAAAGCCAATTCAGGAAAAGTTCTTTAGTCATCCATGCATGGGGATGTGCAGCCATGCACGCCCCAGGTTCACAGTTTTGGATATAGTTTTGCAGCCGAGTTTTGCCCTTGAACAAATAAAACCCCGGGATTGCTGAGCCAATTGCATTCACACATGATAGAATGGTTATCCACTCCCTGCTCTTGGGCAGAATCTTCGGCACATTCCTGCTCCCTCTCTTTGCAATGACCCGCATGCCACAATTCCTTCCTGCCTGTAACCCTGTCTCGTCGCAGTTCCAAATATGGTCCGGACTGTAAGAGTGTTTCTCATATGCAGAAGAAAGAGTGTCATAGAACTTGGAAACAACCGTGGGGCGTAGATTCAATGCCCTATCTCTGTCCAAACCCTCTGCAGTTCGTAGCACTAGCTCTGGATGCCTTTTTTTGAAACCAGCCCACCAAGACTTACCTGGGAACCCATCTTTGAATGGGTTTGGCCTCCCCTGACAAATTTGAGCAACAGTTGATTTCAGTTGTATCAACTCTAGCCCATGTCCCAATTCGGCCATCTCCTTGCACCACACCACTACCTCCTCCTCCTCTTGTTCAGTCATGACTGTAAGAGGGCCTCTCCTCTTGGTATGGGTCAGGCCATTTATCTAGTAATGGATTGACGTGGGTGCAATCCCATGTTTTTTGGCCGCTGCTCTAACAGAAAACCCCTTGAATTCGACATCGTCAATTGCAGCCAGCATGTCTTCTTTGGTCCATCCTCTAATTGCACTGATTTTCTTCGTTGAAATGGCACCTTGCACTGTGGAAGATGGTGGGAGAATGGGCTCCTCTGGAACTGGTGGTGGTGATGGCTCTGTCATTGATGGTGGAACCACAGCATCTACATCTTCCACAGGACCATTCTCAGAATTTGATGTAACAATGTTGTCATTTGGAACACGGGCCCTTTCGTCATCCGATGATGTGCATTGTATCTGGGTACCCCGCTTCCTTGTGTTCCTTGTGCGACGTGCAATATTGACTCTTGGCATGGCTATGAGAATCTGCAACATGCAGATAAATAACATGTGAGTATTATAGATCCCTATGCAATGGAATTACAAACAAATCCACAAAATTGCTCATGTTTAAGATTTCAATGCTGAATGAAATTCTTGCACTTATCTGGGGATTCCATTTTTTTAGGGAAGCATGCTTTGAAAGATTGGAGAAATGTGATTGCTATCATGAATCATCATATCATAAAGTCTCCAATCAGCATCATAGCAGAAAGCCCACAAAGAAACCTTAAAATACAAATATTAACTAGCAAATATTGATTTCATTTTGGTCTCAAATTCAAATGGTTCATTTATTGAACCTGACTGGAACTTATGTCAAAAACACAGGTTCACTAAAGTCTTCAGAGTTCAAGCAAGGGAGCAGAGTGTTTCCATGAAATAGGTAATCTCATGCAACCAGAGAAGTATCTCAAAGGCCATTGAAAACTGAGAAATAAAATTAATTAGATGTAAATACTAAATATAACTGCAATTGAAAGATCCTTAGTACTTGCTTCATCTTCAACACATCCAATAGTCACTACATTCCATTCACTTCTCGGCACTCCACACATCAAAGTATAAATTTATATAAAACAAACCATTCAATAATACCAAGCTAAAAATTATAAATGTCACCAGCCAAATTCCTCCAACAAGATAAAGTACCAAATGTGTTTAACAGCTATACAAGAGTCTAATCCTTCAAATCTTCAATATAAAATTTAGAAAAGAAAGGAATGTAAATACAAAAAAGGATCGTTATATCTTCTTCCATCTCCATTGCACAGCCAAAACAACCAAAAATGTTACCCAATTTAGATCAAACCCTTCCTTGACACAATAAAGCTAGATAATAGAGAGCTAAGCAAAGGGCCAAGACACCATGCCAAGTAGAAGTAAGAACAAACAATATCTTTGAGTAGAATCAAGGACCTAGAACTGCATTTCAAATACTAGAGTGCAGAACAACAAGGTGGAAAGAGCAAAGCCAGCATAAAAACTAAGTCAAAACCATCAATTTAACTGGGAGGAGAAACATGCATTGGCAATTAAGCTTACAAACTTAAAGCAAAACGTCATAGAGTAATGACAAAACAAAGGAGCAGAAAAAATGTATGATGATGCGAGTAACACAACTATCACACTGCTATCATGTCTGTATGTTGTTGGCTGGGGTTACAAACTGGTTTTCAATTGGTGATTTTATTGTTACTATTACTACTATTAGTAGGGTTGCCATTGCTGCTACTGAATATTTCCCTGTAGTTGAGTTGTTATACCCCTGTATAGATCTGATTAGTATTATATTTCTGCTTCTTAAGTGAAATATGAGGTTTGAAAATTGAGAAAATGTGGACTTGTTAAAGAGAAGCGAGTAACACTACTATCACACTGCTATCATGTCTGTATGTTGTTGGCTGGGGTTACAAACTGGTTTTCAATTGGTGATTTTATTGTTACTACTGTGATATCAATGGAACTGTACAAAAGCATAGAGATTATGTAAATAATTTTCATACTTTTATGGATATTAAAAGTAATTGAAATAGTTTTCATGTTCCTTTCAACAAGTAGGTTACTGTACATACCTGTCACACAGTGCACACACTGCTGGGTTGTTGGGTTGTTGATGTATGGCTGACACTGTGCACACAACCTTTGCGCTATTGTTGAGTCCTGCCTGTTAAATGCACTGCTTGGCTGATAAACGCACTGCTTGGCTGAGTCCTGGCTGATACATGCACGCACTGCTGGGCTGTTGATGAATTGAATGGATGCAAATGGGTTCAATTGTGTGCAAACAGGTTGGTTTATAGTTTTTTATGTTGAAAAAGATTGCATAGGGGAAATGGCATGGATTGAAGGGTTAATTCTGGGAATGGGAGGCTCGGATTGATTTGGCACCGATCCAATGGCTAGAGATTTGGGTTTGCATGATCCATGTGCTCTTTGCTGCTGGACAACTGCTTGGGTTCAGTGCAAGCTTGATTTGATGTTCAGATTAATGGATGAAATGAATTTTTTTATTTGCAGAGTTTATGGCATTCGTAGAGGATGGCAGTTCGATTTCTATGAGGGCATTCGTAGAGGACAGCAGTTGGAATTCTGTTTGCTGATCTAATGGTTTAATGGGTTTTTAAGATTATTTTATTTGTAGAGTTTAATGCATTTTTGCTTTTGGGCATTCGTAGAGGTTGGCAGCTCCTTTGGATTTCATGAATTTTAATGGGTGATTTGATTTTTTCAGTGGGTTGGGGCATTTATTGAGGTTGCATGTGTGAGTTGTTGAATAACTCTGTACCAGATGCTGACCCTCCTTTCTCCTTGCAGTGTGCAGGTGGTACTGGGTGATGGAACACTGGATCCTGCTGCTTGATTGTTGCTTCTCCAGTTGTGGTTCATGAGGGCTGATGTGATGCCCAGGATGTACTTAGTAGATTGAGGCTGAGAGGGTTTTTTGATGTTTAATTTGTAATTAATGACAAGACAGAGTGGATTCTCAATTGGACTGGATGGTTTTTAATGTTGGCATTAAATGGACTGAATACTATGAGCTGGGTCCCAATCAGTGTTTACTCCTATTTTGGACTTAATATAATATATATATGTGCAAAAATAAGTTGTTTAATGTTTTTTAATCTGCTTTGTCATGTGCAAGATTTGGGTGGTTGATGTGACAGGAACCATGACCACTACTGGTTCCTGCACAACAATAGGAGCCTCTCCCCTATATTAAGGGGGCGGCTCCCCTAGGGCCATCGTCATCTGTCGACGGCCTATGAGGAGCTGCCCCGTGTCATATCAGTGATAAATAAGGTGAGCTGCCCCTCGAATTGTCGCACGTTTTTTTAAGGATTGCGGCCTCTCTGTGGCTTTGTTAAACAGCATAACACAGCCTCAGATCCGTAGGGTACGTTAAAACAACCTACGCATCCTGCACGCCCCCAGCCCCGACCTCAGATCCATACGTTCGACGCTTTGTTGCAATTGCAGTTTTGTCTTGGTCGGCAGGGACACCACCTCGGCTGCACTAATGTGGTTCTTCTCGCTACTCACTTCACATCCCCATGTCGAGGAAGCAATACACAAAGAGATAGCCCGCGTCATGACCGTCAAATCAGAATCCAAATGGGACGGAAATTCCTTGGTATTTTCATACGAGGATCTGCAGAGATGCATTACCTGCACGCCTCCATCTGTGAATCCATGAGACTTTATCCGCCGGTCCTCTTGGACTCCAAGCACGCCCTGGACAACGACGTCCTACCGAATGAGACTTTTGTGGGCAAAGGAACCCGCGTGACTTACAACCCCTACGCCATGGGTCGAATGGAGGCCATCTGGAGCGCCGATTGTCTTCAATTCAAGCCGGAGAGGTGGGTGAACTAGGATGGCCATTTCGTCCCGCAGAGTCCCTTCATGTTTGCAGTCTTTCAAGCTGGTGTGCGGTCATGGCGTTTATTCAGATGAAGTATGTTGCGGTGACAGTAATTTCGATGTTCAGATGGATGCGGGCTGTTCACAATTCGGCTTTGGTAATTGCAAAGCTCATTCATAGCTTGACTGCGCGCATTCATATGGTATGAATATGCTTATCAAAGAGAAAAAGCACGTCAACCTCATAGCCAGAAGGGAAGAATTTAAGGAAATTTTGAAAGAGATTTACATCCCACGGGACACCTGAATAAATCTAGTGGCAAATATTGCACCAAAAGAAAGGACAATGTGTTCCAAACTTTATTGCAAAGTAATATTGAATGTCAATTAAAGTGAATGTGAGAAGCCATGAAAATTTGAGTATTTTTAAATTCAACATATGTGAGTGTGTGTTGACACATTAGAGAAGAAACAAAGTTTTTAACTATATAAAAAAATATTTATATAGATGAACAGTTTAAGATGAGAACTAACACACAAATCAAGGATTGGAACACCATGTTTTATATGGTTAAAATGATGAAGGGGATAGTCCACGACACTTTGACAATTAATTAATCCATACAATAATGTAAAATTATGTCTCTATCAATAAATGACCATCCTCACTCTTTAAATAGAGATCATGAACTATCAAATGTTATTGATTAAGTGTCATGAATATCAAGGAGATGTTTGAACCATTAGATCCCTCATGTGTAAGACATGATTGTGACCATCAGATTAATAAAACACAAAAACATACTTTAAACCTAACCCACTAGACATATTGTGAAAATATCCTCGCATCCCCTGATAAGAACAATATGGCATAAGATTGAAGGATTCACAAAAGTGACAAAATGAGAAGAAATAAGGCTTAAGAGCATATCCTCTTCAATGGAAACTTGTTGAACTCATAAAATACACTCATGCTTTAAGAATTTGGCTTTTATGGAGGGCTCTATGAAAATGTCGAGCACTGGATCATATGTTTTTGAATATCTAACTCGTCACTGGATCATAAGTTTTCTATCAATAAAATAAATCTGAATGAAAAGAAATTTAGTATAGTATATTATTTATTATAATTTGGATTTTATATAGGGCTCTATGAAAATGTCAACCAGTGGATCATATGGTTTTGAATATCTAACCCCTCACTGGATCATAAGTTTTCTATCAATAAAATAAATCTGAATGAAAAGAAATTTAGTATAGTATATTATTTATTATTTTGTAGTTTTACAATGAAAGGAAGTGTGTTTGTCTCATCTTTCCTAGAGTTATATTTATATTTAGTTTTTATTTGATATTGTATTTAAAACATGTGTTATTTAACAAATTTTTTTATATTTTATATTTAACTGTGAATAATATTAATAAAATAAAAAAGATTGATTATATAATATATCATAAAATATTTATATAGGTGAACAATTTAAGATGAGAACTAACACAAAAATCAAAGATCGAAACACCATGTTCTATATGGTTAAAACGCTGAAGGGGATAGTCCACGACACTTTGACAATTAATTAATCCATACAATAATTTAAAATTATGTCTCTATCAATAAATGACCATCCTCACTCTTTAAATAGAGATCATGAACTATCAAATGTTATTGATTAAGTGTCATGAATATCAAGGAGATGTTTGAACCATTAGATATCTCATGTGTAAGGCATGATTGTTACCATCAGATTAATAAAACAAAAAAACATACTTTAAAGCTAACCCACTTTAGACATATTGTGAAAATATCCTAGCATCCCCCGATAAGAACAATATGGCATAAGATTGAAGGATTCACAAAAGTGACAAAATGAGAAGAAATAAGGCTTAAGAGCATATCCCCTTTAATAGAAACTTCTTGAACTCATAAAATACACTAACGCTTTAAGAATTTGGCTTTTATGGAGGGCTCTATGAAAATGTCAAGCACTGGATCATATGTTTTTGAATATCTAACTCATCACTGGATCATAAGTTTTTTATCAATAAAATAAATCTGAATGAAAAGAAATTTAGTATAGTATATTATTTATTATAATTTGGATTTTATAGAGGGCTCTATGAAAATGTCAACTAGTGGATCATATGGTTTTGAATATCTAACCCCTTATTGGATCATAAGTTTTCTATCAATAAAATAAATCTGAATGAAAATAAATTTAGTATAATATATTATTTATGATTTTGTAGCTTTACAATGAAAGGAAGTGTGTTTGTCTCATCTTTCCTAGAGTTATATTTATATTTAGTTTTTATTTGATATTGTATTTAAAAAATGTGTTATTTAATGAAATTTTTTATATTTTATATTTAATTGTGAATAATATTAATAAAATAAAAAAGATTGATTATATAATATATCTTAAACATTTAAGTTTAAGTTAAAGCAAATGAGATAAGAATTGAAGTTTGGTGTATCAAGAACATTCCACTTGATAGCTATGCAGTGTACTTAATGAGAGACCATGGCAACATATTTGGTAGTCATCCTCACTTCAAATACTACTTGTACAATTTGATTATGAGCCACAAGAGTCAAGCAACAATCATTTTCTTTGTGAATCAGAGCCAAGTGAATAACACACCAATCACAATTGAAGAGTTGCATGCACATCTACAAGAAATTCCTATAGACAACCTCCCAGAACATTTCATGCGCTTCGGAGTGCACTTGCATCGGACCAAATAATTCTGGACACTACGCAGGAGTGAGCTAACAAATATGATCACATAGTTGCAATTCCCTACATTGTCCTTCACTCTCAGTGCAACATACACAAAATGGCTAGACCTGCATGCACTTATGCAAGACAATTGCCCTTCTGACCCAACAACCCACTAGTAATGCCATAATCATAACATCATTGATAGGCCCCACACTATGGTTGTATACACAAGTTCTTAAAGATTACACTTAATACACAAATTGTTTTATACACAAATTTTTCATTAAAGACTTACATCACAAAAACAACTTTAGGCATGCTATGAGCATTTTTTAGGAAAATACGTGGAAAGTTAGTAATGGGCATTTTTTGAAAACAAACACACTCACATTGCAACCAATACACCATGATGTTAGTAGGGAGAAACACTCTCTTGTTATTGCCCTCATTTGCATAAGGATCTGTGATATATTGGGCCTTATGTTTTTGTGGACTACTTCTATCAACCAATATAAGATATTAATTTTTTATAGAGAGATATTTTGTCATAAAAACAATTCCAAGAAACATATGTTAGGCATGTGAAAGAGGAACTTTGTAATATTGTAAATGAGAACTTTTCCAACAATACTCAATTATATATCTCACACTAAAATACAAAATATATATTTTTAATGAAATATTTAAGGAATAAGGCTAAGTGTTATACAATCTCAACATTTTGTTGTTTGTCATCATTGGAATCTGATCATGCACTGTTTACTAAAATTGTAGTTCTCAGTTGTTGAGGTTAATTTTGACATTTCCTTGTTTTCCATCATTGGAATCTGATTTGCAACAAACAATATTGCAAACAATCATAACAAATGCATGCTCCAAACATTGGCTATGCCTATTGCACGATCTTTCACGGATTTCACCAATGGTTTAGATAAACACCATCAACTAGAAAACCAAATATTGTTGTTTAGGGAAGCGAGTAATGCTATCCTACAATTTATGGGTCCAATCAGGATTAGTAAATGGTGCACTTGTATTCGTCATGCAAATTGTATACAAACCTGGATCTATCCCTCTTAAGTTACCAACCTATGTTGTCATGGCATTTGATAATTACATTGGTCATCCATGGGACCAATCTCAACCGAAGAAAATACTAATTCCACCCATAAATCGAAGTAACAAGAAACAAATCCCCCTCAAGATGGCTTGGGCATTGACTATCCATAAATCCCAAGGATTGAGCTTCACAACAAAGCCACATACTACAACATTAGAAGGAATCTGAATTACACCATCGTTCTCCTTCAAACGCTATGCAAAGATGAAAGACACTTCATAAGTCTCACATCGAAAAAAGAAAAAGCCATGCCTTCATTCTCTGCCCGTTTCACACTTAAAATTGCAATAATCAATCCTTGCACTCCCCCTACCAAATGAAAATACCAATGTTGATTTCCAACAATATATTTAGAGTCAAACTTTATCACTACCTAACCCTGTATTGTTTTACTCACATATGTATACTTTTTCGTATGATAAATTAATGTACAATTCATTTTACTTGCCATCGATTACATGGGTTTCTATTTATTGCTTATTAGTAATGTACAATTCATTTTACTTGCCATCGATTACATGGGTTTGTATTTATTGCTTATTAGTACTTGCAAAAGAGTTTCCCTTTCAATTTCATCGACTACTATCCCTACCATAAATTAACTAGACTTGTTTTTAAACACATAAAATTATATTGTCTACGTACACACAACTTTCTCTCTTTTACAACATATTGAATTTCTTCTCGGTGTTTCATTTCCCCCGTTTTGGGGGTATGCTAGTTATTATTATTCAACCGTATCAACACATTGTGTCTGTTATGAAGAGAACCCTATAAACTTGTTTTAAAAAATTAAAATTGATAAATATTTGAGTTTTTATTTTTATTTTTGGATTTTGGTTGGAGGGAACATGTCGGATTAAGCCATCTTTCAATTCCACGTCTTCATACAAATTAGGGTTTCTTCATTTATGAACATTAAATAATTAATAAAAAGAATGCACATATCCATATGTGCAAAATAACATGGTGTCTACTATGAGTGATACATGATAGACACTATAATTTACCACAATATATAGTGAATCTTAATATTCCTTAAACCCTTAAACACATATAACACTTAGAACGCTATAATCAATAATCTTATGATGTTTTAAAGTATTATAATTTACCCCAATATGCAGTGAATATTAATATTAGTTAAGATATAACACTTTGAACGCTATAATCAATAACCTTATGATGTTTTAAGTATTATAATTTACCACAATAAATATATACTGTTCATATTAATATATAGTGAATATTAATATCATTAATGATATACTGAATAATTTTCATAATGATTATGGCGTAAAGTATTATAATTCACTATTGGTTAAATCATAGATGGTTGTTGTCTTCTCTTAAATGCAAATAAGTACACACTCCCCACACATATATATGAGATTGGATTTTAGTTTATACATTATTGACATATGTGTTTTCTAAGTTATTGCTTTGTTGCGGAGTAGTTGTATATATATTTTTTTGGAGTTGAGGAGGTTAGTTACTTGTATTTTACTATCACAGTATTAGCACACCATACAATTGATGGGAAGTGGATTAGTTTCTTTAGGATTTTTTTTTATGTAGATGACTTTCTTTAATAATCTAGATTCATTAGGTGATTTATTATTTATTACTATACTTTTTTTTGTTATTTTGGATAGATGTAGTAGTTGGTTGCAACCCTCCTAGGTAGATCACTAATGTGTGGATACACATGTGGCTACATGTTGCCAAGAGGAGCCACATATGGTCCATTGTAGAATAGTGGGTGAGTTTAGTATTTTTATGTTACTTAGTGAGAATGATTGCATCCTCAAAGTTGTGTAATATTCATATGTAGGAATGGATTGGCAACAGTGTCATGGGTGTTATTTACTACATCCAAACCACCAAATGAGAGGTAATATTATCATGATGTTTTGATTATTCTAGTTGTAGAGTTTTCTAACATATTTAATCCACTTATTATTGATTATAATAATTGTTTAATTGTTGTCTACTATTTTGAATATATTAGCTTGTATGATGTTGATGGGCCTCCTCCCTAGGTTGATGTGGAGATGGTTGAGATTGAGGAGATGACTTGGAAGTATAGATATTAAATTTGATAGATTTGACATGTTCTTTGATCTTGTTACTAATTTGGTATTTTATCGAAGGAAAAATTAGAGTTATTCACTTGTAGGGCTCAATCTATGGCAAGGTCACACATTGGTGGTTTGGGGTCCAGAACATTCCAAAAGTTATTTACTTTGATGACCTGATATAACACCTCCAAAATTTCATCAAAATTTAAAATTTTTCTGAGCAATTAAATGGTAATTTATTACTATGCGGAAAGTATATCTGTGAACGTTTAACTCTTATTTAAGTGCTTAGCTTGTAACTCTAATTACGACACTTACTTGTTTACAAACAATTATCAATTCTTAATTATGTCTTAACGACATTAAAATATATAAGTGATCCTATGTCTATAGTTAATATGGTAGCTGTCCATAAGGCCAGCTCATTACTTGTGGAAATTCTTTTAACTTGTTATTCGTATAAATGTCTCATGCATTCATTGATGTAGTTATTACATACATTCTTTTAATTCGTGGACTAATAAACTCATAATGTGATTATGTCGATATTCAGTTTGTCGGGAACAACTCTCATTGTCTTAAAGTAATATGTTTATCCTAATAATTGATTATGTTTGAAACCTTTTTATTTGGCAAGAGAGTTTCGGAGCATCCCCGAGGCTTACTTAGGTATTGAAGCTAATGCATGTTAACGTTATCCTTTCCAGGTTACATGTAGGACTCTACATGCACGATTTGGTTGATGTTTTTCATAGATTCAAAGATTAAGGTTTTAACCTAGCTATAGAATTATTTGGCATGGAAATAATTATTATAATCCTAACTAAGGGTTGCTTTGTTCTAGCCCTAATGGATTCTATCCAAGGTGATGGCGTATCATAGTATCGCATTAGTATTAAATGTTAAAACCAAAATATAAAGTCTTGGGCGCATTAAAAAGAAGCTCGATGGTTATGGTAAAATATCAAAAGGGTAGTGGGGGCCAACCAAGATCCTTTATGAGCCCACGTGAAAGTTGGTGAAGAGCTACCATGATTGGGACAATACCCTAGCTCTTTGCTGAACTCGGCATTGTTACCTGTTGTTTGCTGGAGGGTTTGGAGAGCCAAGCTCTCCTGGTTGCCATGGCCATTTGGGCGCACCTGCATAGTTCCAACATTAAGCTTTTAATGCAGAGTGGCACTTCAAGGTTTCAGGATTGTTAATGTAATGCTAACACTGTGGACTAGGTTGCTAGGGTGAGCTACACTCATGGCACTTCAACTTCTCTGTAAGAGGTAAGAATGGTACCAATGGGGACTTGTTTTCACTATTTTAAGTTGTTTTGTTTATACAAAACCAAATGTTATTTATTAACTATTTCGTATACCTTGGCAGGAGGGTTTTGTTTCCTAGTGCTCTCAGTTCTCTTCTTAAGCTCACGACTACATCAATGCTATCATAAAGGCATCCCCAGTGGTTGAATACCATAGTAAGCCCTTAGTTTCTCCACAACGTCTCCTTTTTCAACCTACTTGATCAACATTGATGTTTATATTACTATAATCCTTTGGGATTTCACATGGATTATTAGCTTGTATGGATTGGAGTTGGGATTCGACCAATGTTTTAATAAAACAAACTATAGTGTTGTGCTTCTTGCAGTTTGCATCTATGTCTCCATCGAGACTGTTACTATTTGTCTCTTGGTTACATAATATGTTTATGTTTGTGTAAGAGTTGTAGGTTGAGATCCAGTATTTTAATTTACAATGTTTTGTACTTGAAGCCTTATGTTGAAATTAGTGAGTGAAATGAATATATGGAAAATATTATTGTGTGAAGAAATTCGTAAGCTATCCAAACATTTTATGGGTTTTTAGTTTTTAGGCTTGGAATTAATGACTCTGTTCCGACAATATCATTTTTGGATACAAAATGTAACAGAGCTGTCTCTATAGGCTATTTCGATAGTTTTAAATTAAATGATGAATATGTATTTGATTTGGGCCAAACCCTAAATTAATTATGCGTTAGCTTATAAATTTATTTGTTTTGTATTGAAAATGATATTCGATTCTTTAGTAATAGGGTTCGACCCTATACCAAACCCGTACTGGGTTTTGGATTTGCTAGTAGATGTATTTAATTCTTAGGTAAACTTTAGAGTAACTATTGCGATCCTCAATTGATTTAATTGAATGGATACAATAATATTGTTATTACAAGATGCATCTTTAGAGATGACATCGACTTCAGGGTTTACACCTACTGTAAAGCGTACTTTTGGTTATGAGTTGTAATGTTAAATAAGTTTGGTTGTTGAAGGGTTTTAAACCCTAAACCTTGCATGTTCATATATGATGTAAATAAATGAATACAGGGATGAGCTCTACCGAGACTCGAACCCTTGACTTGTAATTACTACTATGAGTTTAATTGATGTTAACAGTTCAAGGTTCATACAAAGCCTTAGCCGACGTAATGCTCAGGCTTGAACTTCTTAAATTATTTTTAAACTATAATGCCATTCGTTCTGAGTGAAAATGCAGGCCTTTTTCTTAGATGTTGGCATAAGATATTATATGTTTACGATTGTTGATTACATTCTAGGCTTGATACTTATACTAGAGTAATGATGTTTACCTTCATACTCAAATGATTTATATCGTGTTTGGAATAGATAAAGGTTCTCTACAAATTAAATTATACATGTTTATTGATCCTATTCATTATGACAAGGGTAACAAATATAATAGTTTTGTTTATATGATTGTAAAATATTTACGAAAAGATTTTGTTGATGCTATAAGTCTCTCGAATGTATTCTGTTCAATTTATGCATAGATAGTATAAATGATAACATAGAATTGAAATGTTTACCTATTTAGGGTTTATAATTGTATTTATTATGTATAAACTTATAGTTATTTAAATATGGATTTTGCTACTTGATTTTCAATATTAACTGTTTATAAACAATATATATATACTAATGAGAGAAACAATTAATAATGAATTCTATATTTGATATATTATACAGAGTATTATTTTGCTTAGAATCTTCATATCATTTCTAATCTATGTTAATTAAACATCTCCCTGTACTAGAGTACATCACCTATGGTGAAAGGAAAAATAAAGGAAGGATTTTTATTTCATCATACTACATATCTTAGATCTCTGTACACTACATTTATAGATGAAGTAAATATAATTCTATCTATTATCATTCTAATAGCTAACTGATATATAGGAAACATCTGAAAACTATGATAACATATAAATACAGTTTTTAGAAATATATCAACAGTTTAGAAGTAAATAAATTAAAAACAAAGTAGAACCTGATAACTGATAGGGTGGACAAACACCCAAAGAGGACCATTCCTCCCAAACTTCTCCAAAAAGCAGCCAAATCACTTGCTTTTGGACCCCTGAGCCTGATCATTGAACCACCAGGACGAAGATACTATGTAGAAGCAACACAATATGTTTGTACTTCAACAATCATGAAGACTTGCATACAAAACACTCTCTTTGTACTTCAACAATCATGGAGACTTGCATACAAATCACTCTTATGCACTTCAGCAATCATGAAGACTTGCATACATAACACTTTCTCTCCAACTCGACAACATAAGACAGTCTTACTATGCAACTCATTAGATAGCATCCCCTCATCGAATCTCTTGTGTGCTCAACATAGTAGTTTCTAGCCAACACAAGGAAAAAGTTGTGAGCCTCTGCTCAATTTGATGGTTATAAAAGGTTGCCTAGGTCTTTTGGGTCAGTTTCACATTTAATGATCCACCTGCTCAGTTCCACCATCCTTGGGGAACATGACCACATTTTTAGGGAAGTTGCCCCCTACAACAGCTAGTAATTGAGTGCATATGCCACCATTTGTCCATTTCCTTCTACACCAGTTTCATTCCTCCTAGTGGGTCAGTGAACACTCTTCAACAGTCTCTTTGGATGAGTGTCTCCTATTTTAGTTTATTAAATAATAATATTATTCATTTACAGTCATCCTTGACCATCCTTGGCCAATAATATAAAACTTTACAATAAAATTTAAAGTAATGTTTTTCCACAAACATAAAAATTTTTCAAGTCTTAGGTAGGTTACAAAAACCCCTCTTAAGTTCAACATCGTCCTCGATGTTTCTTAATCATCATCAGAGTCTTCCTGGAACAAAATTGGATATGCTTCCCACATATGACTCTCCAATTCCCAGGTTACTTCATCTAGACTAAAGTGCATCCATTGCACCTTTACCTGTCCAATGGTGCGATTCTAGATTAAAATTTATCTCCTGTCGAGGATACAATCCGATTCCACCTAAAAATCTCCTTCTGGTTCCACCCGTATGTCATTCCAATCGATTACATGAGTAGCATCATGTACATACTTTTTCAAAATAGAAATATGAAATACATTATGTATTTTTAGACTAGGTGGCAAAGCTAACTGATAAGCCACTGGTCCAATTCTTGATAGTATTTCAAATGGTCCACAATACATGGTTGCTAATTTAGCATAAATTCCCAACTTAAATGAGCTCTTTTTGGGTTTTACCTTGACAAACACATGCTCACCTACTTGGAATTCTTTCTCGGTTGTTTTTAGATCTGCATGACTCTTTTGTTTGTCTTATGCAATTTTCAAATTGTTTGTACTTGCTTCACGGTTAGTTCGATCTCTTTCAATAATTCAGGTCCTAACATCAATCTATCAACTAGATTACTCCATGAGATAGAAGTATTACATTTCCTACCATACAGAATTTCAAAAGGACTAAGTTTAGTTGAAGCTTGATAGTGATTATTATAAGCAAATTCAACTAAGTACATATATTCTTCCCATTTAGTTGGCTGATATTTAACATACATTCTTAACATATCCTCAAGAATTTGATTTACTCTTTCAGTTTGCCCGTCAGTTTGTGGATGAAAAGATGTGATGAAATGTAATTTAGTATCCAAACCTTTAAACAATGATTTCCATAAATTTTCAGTAAATTTATAATCTCGATTAGAAATTATTACCTTAGGGATTCCATGCAAACGGAAAACTTGCTTCATAAACACATCAACAATGTTAGCATCCTAAAAAGTAGTTTTGAAAGGTATAAAATGAGTTGCTTTTCTAAGCTTATCTACTACTACCATTATTGAATCATTCTGCTTTTCATTTTTAGGAAAACCAAGTATAAAATCAATCCTGATAATTTCCCACTTCCACTCTGGAATTGGTAATGGCTGTAATAAACCAGCTGGGTGTTGATGTTCAGCTTTAACTTGCTGACATTAAAAGAACCTAGCTATGTATTAAGCCACCTTATTCTTCATATTTGGCAAAAATTAATCTTTTCTCAACATTGTTATCATCTTTTGGTAACCAGGGTGTCCTGAATAAGGAATTTTATGTACTTCATTTAAGATCAACAACCTAATTTCTAGTACATTAGGCACATGCAGTCTATTTTTATACAGTATTAAACCCTTTTCATTTAAATTGTAATCTATTATTAAATTTTCAGAATGATTTTCTGCAACTTTTTCCTGTAATTTCTGCTAATTTTTATCCAATTTTATTCCTTCTTCAAGCTGATTTTCTAAATTTGTTTTATAAGTACTGATTACTGCCGTAAATTTCAATTCTGCATTTCTGCTTAAGCCATCAAACACCTTATTTTCTTTACCTTTTATGTGTTGGATATCGAAATCATATTCGCTAAGGAACGCTAACCACCTAGCTTGCCTTGCATTTAGATTTGGTTGATCCAACATGTATTTTAGACCTTTATTATCTATCGTTAATGAAAACTTCCTACTGATTAGATGATGGCGCCACATCTTTAAAGCATTTATCACGGCATCCAACTCTAAATTGTAGGTAAAGTAGTTCTTTTCATGAATTTTTAGCTTTATTGACTCATATGCTATTACATGACCTTCTTGTGTTAAGACTCTGCCAAGTCCATCATTGCATGCACCAGTGCATACAACAAAGTCTTTTTTTGGATCTGCAATTTTTAGAATAGGTGTGTAGTAGTTAACAGTTCTTTTAACTTCTTAAAACTTTCTTCACACTTTTGATCCCAAAAAAATTTCTTTCCCTTTTTCTGTAAAGAGGTTATGGGATTTGCGATTCTTGAGAATCCTTCTATAAACTTCCAGAAGTAACCTGTGATTCCCATGAATGATCGTACATCTATCAGATCTTTAGGGACAGGCCATTCGTTAATTGCTCTTATTTTATCTGGGTCAACTGAGATTCCATCCTTGGATATCACATGACCTAAATACTGTATTTTATCTTTGAAAAATTCACACTTACTAAATTTAGCGTACAATTGATGTTCTCTTAAGACTTGTAAAATTATTCATAAGTGTTCATCATGTTCTTCCTTAGTATTTGAATAAATTAAAACGTTGTCAATGACAACAATTACGAACTTATCCAAATACTTATATAAAACATTATTCATTAGACACATGAAAACTGATGGAGCATTAGTTAGCCCAAAACGCATAACTACAAGTTCATAATTCCCATAATGTGTTCTAAAAGCAGTTTTGAAGATATCTTCATCTTTAATTTTGACTTGATGATATCGAGATCTCAAGTCTATTTTTGAAAATATCATCACTTCACGTACTTGATCAAACAGATCATCTATGCGGAGCAAGGGATATCTATTTTTAATCGTCATTTTATTTAACTGACGGTAGTCTATGCATAAACGAAAAGTACCGTCCTTTTTAACAAAGATGGCAGGTGCTCCCCAAGGAGACACACTTGGTCTTATGTAGTTTTTATCTATTAATTCTTTTAACTGTGATTTTAGTTCGTTAATCTCTAGGATATTCATCCGATAAGGAGCTTTTGAGTTGGGTACCGCACCAGGTACTAACTCAATGGTGAAATCCAATTCTCTTTTCGAAGATAATCCTGGAATTTCTTCTGGGAATACGTCTGAAAAGTCTCTTAGGATTGGTATATCTTCAAGTTTTAGTTTATCTTCCTTAATATGTTCATCATTTATTACATTTACATCAAAAACTCTACATCCCTTACATACAAACCTTTTCATTTGTAATGCATAAATCTTTCTAACTGAAGTTTTTCTAGGGATTCCTTTTATTGTTACTATTTCTCCTATATCATTCAAGCACGTAAATGTCTTTTCAAAACAATTTAGAACTACCCTATGCTTTTCCAGCCAATCCATTCTGATTAAGACACCATAAGACCCTAATGATAGTACATTCAACTTTACTTGTGTCTTTAACTGACTCATAAGCAAATAACAATTTTTAACAAAATCAACTACCGTCCTTTTGGTTCTTGTATCTAACTGAACCAACCAAGACTTTTCAAACTTTTCTACCTTCAATTTACAACTTTTCACTATATCAGGTGATACATAACTCAAACTAGCACCTGGGTCAATTATAATAGAGATGGGTTTGTTCTGTAGCATACCTTCGATTTCGACCATTGAGGTTTGATGATCAGCCTGTCGATTTTCCAAGGCTGCATTGATCCTAGGCATTTCCATCGCTAAGTCACCAACTGTTGGCTCTTCCTGCACTCTATGGATGTTGCTGACAGGTCTCTTCTTGTTAGGACAATTTATTGAATAATGTGGTCCTTGACATTCCTAACATTTTACGGGTGCCTTTTGTTCATTATTTCTAGCATAATTATTAGGCATGTTTCTTGCGATTGTAAAATTCTGTGCTACATTGCTTTTAAAATTATTTCCTTGAAAATTTCTGCTATGGAAATTTCGCTTGTTATTTCCAGCATTCCTGTTAAATTTAAAACTTTTCCTTCTTTGCTCAAATTTGGTTTATTACCCTTCAAACTAGATACAACTTCTCTTTTTCTGTTCTGTTCAAAATAGAAGTTTGCCTTTCTCATAGATTCCTCAAGAGTCTTAGGATTGTCATACTCAATTCTGTCTTTGATATTAAAAGGTAAGCAACTCAAAAATATTTGTATTTTAGGCTTCTCGTCAATAATGTAAGGTACATCTCTTAAAACACTTAAGAATTTACTGTTTAATTCTTTCATGTTCATAGAGCCCAATTTTAAATCATAGAATTATTTAGCTTTTTCTTTGTAGTACTGTTTAGATAGGAACTTTTTCTTAAAATATTTCTTAAATGTACTCCAAGTTACACTCTTTTCTTTAATGCTTTTTACCCTTTTATATCCTGCCACCAAATATCTGCTTTCCTAGTCAGTGTTGATGTATTTGTAACTTCGGAAGATATTCACTTGTATATTGTATGTATTACATTTGTACTTCATTGTATCCCCAACGGAGATGTGTTATTCCTCCGATTGGAAGTGTCGTCATTTGTATTTGCAAGTGTCGCAAGTTATATTGTAATTGTTGTAACTTATATTTGATGGGTTATTAGACCACCTTAGAGGGGTCGACCCAATATGAGTTAAAGGGTTATTAGACCACCCTAGTGGGTGTTATTTTTTCAACATTTAATTTAATCTAATCTAGGATCTTAACTGAGAGAACAACATGTACAACATATCAAACACAAGAGACAAGAGACACAAAGCATTTCACCAAGGAAAACCAAGAAGGTGAAAAACCCCACAAATTCCTCAGAGATAGAATGAGCATCAATACAAAGATCAAAAGGATCAAACCCCACAACAAGAGATATTCTCCTAGTAGCTCCTCCTCGTCCACTTGTGTGCACTACTCCTCTCTATCACTAATGCGAAGTGAGTGAGTATGTGAATGAATAAATGAGAGAGTCAAACTCTCTATTTATACTTTACTTCACTTGAATTTTAACTCTAACTAGGTTGGCCCCAGCTTAACCACTTAACATAATGCTGACTGGGCCGACCCCACTAGGGGACTTAAACACCCCATCACAACTGACTCTGGGCCGACCTCCCTTAGGAGAGTCTAATAACCCACTACCACTTGACATTGGGCCGACCCAACTAGGGTGGTCTAGTCACCCATCAAATATAAGTTACGACACTTACAATATAACTTGTGACTCTTGAAAGTACAAATGAAAACACCTCCAATCGGAGGAATAATACATCTCTGTTGGGGATAAAATAAAATACAAATGTAATACATACAATATACAAGTGAATATCTTCCAAAGTTACAAATACATCAACACTCCCTCTTAACTAGGAAGGTATTTTATTGACATAGGTCATCAATACATATAGGCACAAGTCTTCAATACTAAAGCTGGATCATTGTCACTCGATCACGAAGCATCATCGTCAATGCTGCTTTACTAGTCATCTAAATCACTGGGCTATCTCTCAATTCTTTTCATCATAGGAAGTTCTATAGAGCCAACCTTTTTTCATGCTGGTTGTACGCCTAGCCTCCTGTAGGTCTTCAACATCTCTGTGAGATTCCTGATAGAGGTGGAACCTCAGGATTGATTACATGCATCTACAAAACTTGGAAAGAGCATCCCGGGATCCTTTATGTGCCTAACCATGACCGAAAAGATCTCCCAAGACTAATTACATGCATCCCTTTCACAAAACCTTTAAAGAGCATCCCAAGAACATTTATGTGCCTAGCACGACTGGAAAGATCTCTAAAGAGCATCCCAGGACTTTTACAAGCTTACTGATCAACCTCTTGGATCTCTAGGACTGATTACATGTGAACAGGAAAAACCTTAAAAGATCATGCCGAGAACGTTTATGTGCCTAGCACAAAAGACAAGATCTATAAAGAGCATCCCAGGACTTTTACGTGCCTAGCACAACCTATCGGATCTCCAGGACTGATTACATGCCTCCCTCACAAAACTTCGAAAGAGCATCCCAGGACTGATTATGATCTTACTGCTCAACCTATCGGATCTCCCAGGGAGCTATTACATGCTATTGCATAACCTGACACATATCTACGGCCTCGAAGTATCATCCTGACACTCATGATCCACCTGATCATCCTTGCTCAAAGCATCATCCTGATTCTCATCATCATTGCATGATCATCCTGATCATCGTCACAGCATCGTCTTGATGCATATCATCATCGCATGATCATCCTGATAATCGTCGCAGCATCATCCTCATGTATATCATCTAGAGCATCTTCCTAATGCTCATCATACATGATCATCCTGATCATAATATATAGCAGTAACCAGAGCATCGTCTTGATGCTCATCACACAGTGCTTACATGCATAGCCATGGGAAGGATCCTCCTACCACCATGCTTGGAATGGCTCCTGCAAATGTGTCCCATCACTTCTTCCTCTAAGTATATTCTATCTGAAGAACACCAAGCCTCTATCTGAAGTACTCGAACTTCACTCTGGCTAGTGGTTTGGTTAACACTTCTGCAATCTGCTCATCTGTCACAACATGTTGGAGCTTCACTGCTCCTCTCTACACCATATCTTTGATATAGTGATATTTGATCTTGATGTGCTTCGACCTGTCATGTAACACCGGGTTCTTTGAAAACTTCACATAACTCTAGTTGTCACAATAGATACAGGTAGCATCCAACTGGAGATCAAATAAATCATACAGTAGCTTCCTTATTCATACTGCCTCACAATTAGTTGAACAAGCTGCAACATACTCTGCTTCGGCTGTACTCAGTGCTATGCAGGATTGCTTCATGTTAAACCAAGAGATCACACCTGATCCCATAATGAAGCAGCACCCCGAAGTGCTCTTCCTAGCTGCAACACTGCCTTCCCAATGTGAATAAACATAACCCTCCAGGTTAAACTTTTGATTCACATCATACTTGAGCCCATAATCAATTGTAACCTTAAGGTACCTTAGAATATGCTTTACAGCAATCATGTGAACATGTCTAGGATCTGTCAGAAATTGGCTCAAGGAGTTCACCGCAAAGCAAATATCTGGTCTCTTGTTCGTCAGGTACATCAAAGACTCAATCATCCGACGATACATCGTGGCATCAACTGAATCTGATGAAGCATCACTCAATAGATTTAGGTTTGATGCCATAGGTGTGGCCATGGCCTTGCAGTTCATCATCCCAAACCACTTCAGGATCTCTACTGCATACTTCCCTCGTCTAAGGAAGATTCCATTTGAACTCTGCCACACCTCCATACCTAGAAAGTAATGCATCATTCCCAAGTCCTTCATCTCAAACTTGGTAGAAAGCTTCCTCTTTGTGTTGGCAATCAATATATCCTCACCTGTCCCAAACAGGTCATCCACATACAATAGGAGTATCATTGGATTGCCTTCCTCAACCTTGTAGTAAAGGTTGGAATCCACTTTACTCTTGGTAAATCCCAAACTGGATAGGAAGTTGTCTATCCTACAGTACCATTTCCTAGGTGCTTGCTTCAGGCCATAGAAGGATTTCTTCAATATGCACACATATGACTCCCTAACATGTGTCTCAAAACCGAGTGGCTACTCCACATACACTTCCTCTTCGACTACACCATTCAAGAAAGCTATCTTGACATCCATCTGGTGTATCTTCCACTTCATCGCTACAGCTAGAGCAAGTATTGTTTTGATGGAAGTGTATCTGGATACAAGTGCAAAAGTCTCTTCATAATCTATCCCCTCTTTCTGGGAGAAGCCACAAGCTACAAATCTTGCCTTGTATTTCTCTATGCTGCCATCTGCAGCATGTTTGATCTTGTAGATACACTTGGAAGTCACAACAAACTTCCCTACTGGTCTTGGGACCACATCCCAAACATCATTCTTCATGATCGACTGGTATTCCTCAATCATGACATCCTTCCATTACTGCATCCCGGATCCTGGGAACTTCAGATTCTTCAACATCTTCAATAGATAGTTTTCTTTGAACTTCGTTGCTGGAACAAATGTTGTGTCTTCATTGCTTGTTCTTTGAAACAAGTCTCTCTTGTACATGATGGTACACGGTCTTTCCTACAAGACAAGTTCAATTGCATGATTGGAAACATCTCATAGATTTCAAAACAAATTCTTACACATAAAGCTATATGTCATATAGTCATGCAATTATTTTAGCCAATGCTTCAATACAACATTTATCCATATCCCGTAACTTTCTAGATGCCTTCCATCTCTACCAGAACATTGTTAAGAGTGTGCACAACTCCCAACATGTCAGCAAAGAGGTTTCATTCTAGATAAGTAGCAATGGAATGTTGCACAGTACGATATCCCACTTAGCCATTACTTGCATATTAGTAGTATCTTGTTCATTAATGCAACTTATCTAAAATGCATAATATACGTCCTAAATCTAGGAACATGTACATGACTGGACAAAATCATTTAAGTAATCAAATATATAATAAATGACAATTCAAATACTTATCTTTGTTTGGTTGTTGGGTGGACTCCCTCTCAATCTTTGCTTCCTTTATGATATCATCATGATTATATGTCCTTGAACTTCTATCCATCCTATACCACTATGCATGCTTAAGTGTGCAATAGTGTCATCATTGTAACATCCTCAATATCACATACATAATCATACATGCATTAGTATAATCTCAATTCTTATCAAAACATTATGATTCTAAATAATATTAATCATGTATAGTCATGATCATTTCATACACAAGCGCTAGTATTCAAGGTTTCAGGGAGGACTTCTTTTACTCATGCATATTCTTATTTGACCATAGAACTCTTCTAGATTGTCATGTCATTAATCAAACTAAGAAGCATAATATGCATAAACCCATGGTTTCCAAAACTTATAACTTCATGAATTATCAATCATACCAAGTATACTTGTATAAGATCCTAACACAAGGTAGGATTCTAACTTGATATAGGAAAAACATACCTAGATTATCATGCTTGCTAGTTATGTCTAACATACCCACATAATGTCTTCTTGTTCTCTTCAATGACTTGTGCTAGTAACTTGCATATCTCATAAGTTAACCATTGTAGAACCAAAGTATACATACCTCGTAAGTAGAGATTCTATGTGATCAATGGCTATGGATGAGGCTTTGTCTTCATGTCACCATGGTCATATGTTCTTGATCTAGAACCTGATTTATCTTTCTTGATGTACCTTTCAAGTTAGAGAACAACATCATCCTCATACAACACCATAGTGCATTAGTACAATCATAAGTGTCATAAACCTAATCAATGAATGTCTTCTATCATTCACTTGCATTCATACTTTTACTAAGGTGATAAGACAATTCTAAAATTGATCAAGATTGTACTAACCTCAATAATATGAAGACAAACATATCATAAACTTAATCATGAATATATTTCAAAACATACTTGTATCTCCTCAAGTCATACCTATCAAGATTGCTTGTAGTCTTCTTATGTAAGGCCTTAGCCTCATCTCCCTCTGGAACTAGAATCTGTTCACTTATGTAGGTGTCCAAATCATTCTCTTCTAGGATTAACCCAATCCATTTTGATTTGATGAAGCTATATCTGGAGCTGGCTAGGGTTTGACAGAGAAACCTTAAAAATGCAAACTTTGAATTTCAAACTTCTGATTGGATGAAAAGATGCACCTTGCTGAGCTGATCAAATTGGTATACTTCAATTTTGAAATCTACAAAATTTGACCCTTCAAAATTGCCTTTGAAACTTTTGGATTTTCTGGTCAAAATCCCGAACTAGGGTTTGATAATGCTTGGGGTTCTGCAAAGCCAAAAAGTTTGATCTTGTGCTCTAAACTTCAATTTTTCTAAGGAGCATCTAGCCGTGGTCACATATTCCAAAAATTTCAACTTTTACAGAAACCCTAATTTTCCACCTTTCCAATCAAAATCCTGAGCTAGGGTTTGATGATGCCCAGGGTTCTATCCAACCAAAAAATTTGATCTTGGTCTCTAAAATTTGATTTTATTGAGGAGCGTCCAGCCGTAATCTTGTATTCCAAAAATTCCAACTTTCTCTGAAACCCTAATTTCCTGCAGCAGTGACAAACCAAAAATGAAAGTGCTCAGAATCGAATTCTATTTGGACATAAATATATGCCATATTGTTTTTGATGTATCTCTGAAATTTCAGATCCTCAAGGTTTGAAACTTTAGCCTATGGTAGACTGACCTGTCATATTTCCAACCCCATAGATATGAGCTCAAATGAATTCTCCAAGAGAGAGATATTCTAAGTGTCGTAACGTGACCGGTTTATGGGATGAAACAATATAGCGAACTTGTACAGCATACCATGTGTCACTGTTTCAAATTCGGCCTCTCAAACCAGGACCTATGAAACTAAAGTCCGTTCCCTAACTGTTAATTTTTATGGAATTCCCTTTGGAGCTTCCTATCCCGAGATATGACCTTTTTTGCTCAGTCACCTATTTAGTACTACATTCTGGAAGAGGAAGAAACCCTAACTTGTACGGATCATATCTCACAAATTACAACAAATCTTAGGATTTCCTTTGGACACAAGGTACATCGACATTTCATATTCGACCTGTAGAAGTTTAAGATCTTGAACCTTTTCAAAAACTGAGTTATAGTGAAAGTGACATGATGACTAGTTTTTACTATACCAAGCCCTAGCTTCCAATTTGTTGCAAGTGAAACAAGTGTCATAAATGCCATACAATGTTTTCCTTCAGGCTAGCTTTGATACCATGTTAGTTTTTCAGCATTTAATTCAATCCGATCTAGGATCTTAATTGAGAGAACAACATGTACAACATATCAAACACAAGAGACAAGAGACACAAAGCATTTCATTGGGGAAAACCAAGAAGGTGAATAACTCCGCAACTTCCTCAGAGATAGAATGAGCATCAATACAAAGATCACAAGGATCAAACCCCAGAACGAGAGATACTCTCCTAGTGGCTTCTCCTCCTCCACTTGTATGCAGTCCTCCTCTCTCTCACTAATGTGAAGTGAGTGAGTGTGTGAATGAATAAATGAGAGAGTCACACTCTCAATTTATACTTTAATCCACTTGACTTTTAACTCTAACTAGGTCGGCCCCAACTTAACCACTTAACATAGTGCTGACTGGGCCGACCCCACTAGGGGACTTAAACACCCCATCACAACTGACTCTGGGACGACCTCCCTTAGGAGAGTCTAATAACCCACTACCACTGGACACTGGGCCGACTGCACTAGGGTTGTCCAATAACCATTTAACCCACATGACTCATACAGGGTCGACCCCATACTGGTGGTCTAATAACCCATCAAATATAAGTTATGAAACTTACAATATAACTTGTGACACTTGCAAGTACAAATGACGACACTTCCAATCGGAGGAATAATACATCTCCGTTGGGGATACAATAAAGTACAAATGTAATACATACATTAAACAAGTGAATATCTTCTGAAGTTACAAATACATCAATAGTGGGGTTGACCCAATGACAAGTGGTAATGGGTTATTAGACTCTCCTAAGGGAGGTCGACCCAGTTAGAGTAAAAGGAAAGTAAAGGTAAAGTATAAATAGAGAGGAGAACCTCTCTATTTATCCATTCACTCACTAACTCACTTCGCATTAGTGGGAGAAAGGAGGAGTGCACACAAGTGGAGGAGGAGAAGCTACTAGGAGACTATCTCTTGTTTTGGGGTTTGATCTTTGTGATCTTTATATTGGTTCTCATTCTATCTCTGAGGAAGTTGAGGGGTTTTTCACCTTCTTGGTTTTCCTCGGTGAAATGTTTTGTGTCTCTTGTCTCTTGTGTTTGATATGCTGTACATGTTGTTCTCTCAGTTAATATCCTAGATCATATTGAATTCGATTGCGAGCATTTTCATTTTTAGCTTGTCACTGCTGCGGGAAATTAGGGCTTTTGACAGAAGTGGAATTTTGGAGTGCTCTCAGCATAATATTGCTCTCCTTAGCAAAATCGAAATTTAGAGACCAATATCGATGTTTTTGGTTGGGTGGAACCCTGGGATCTATCAAACCCTAGTTCGGATTTTGGACCAGAAAAACCAAAAAACTAGAAAACCAGATTTTGACAGAAGTTGCAGATCCGAAATTCATAGGTCATTTTTGGAGGATCAATTTTTGGAGTTTTAAAAATATGAGCACACCAACTTGCTCGCCTCAGTCCATTGCATCTCCCTATCTAGATAGAAGTTTGAAATTCCAAGTTTGGATTTTTAGGGTTTCTTTGTCAAACCCTAGCCAACTCCAGATCCAGTTTCAGCAAATCAAAGTTGATTGGGTTAATCTTAGAAGAGAATGAATTGGACACTTACATAAGTGAAGAAGTTCCAGTTCCAGAGGAAGATGAGACTAAAGAAGACTACAAGCAATCCCGACAGGTATGACTTGAGGATATACAGGTAACTTTTGAAATCTGTCAATGATTAAGTTTGTCTTCATATTATTGAGGTTAGTACAATATTGATTAATTTTAGACTTGTCTTATCACCTTAGTAAAAGTATGAATGCATGTGAATGATAGAAGACATTCATTGATTAGGGTTATGGCACTTATGATTGTACTAATGCACTGTGGTGTTGTATGAGGATGATGTTGTCCGCTAACATGAGAGGTACATTAGGAAAGACAAATCAAGTTCTAGATCAAGAACATATGACCATGGTGACATGAAGACAGAGACTCATCCATATTCATTGATCACATAGAAGCTCTACTTACGAGGTATGTATAATTTGGGTCTACAATGCTTAACTTATGAGATATGCAGGTTACTAGCACAAGCTCTCTAAATCATTGAAGAGAACAAAGAAGACATTGTTTGGGTATGTTAGACATAACTCGCAAACATGATAATCCAGGTATGTTTTCCTGTATCAAGTTAGAATCCTACCTTGTGTTAGGATCTTATATAAGTATACTTTTGTATGATTGACAATGATTATTCATGAAGTTATAGGTTTAAGTAATCATGGGTTTATGTATATTATGCTTCTTACCTTGATTAATGATATAACAAACCAGAAGAGTCCTATGGTCAAATAAGAATATGCATGATTAAAAGAAGTCCTCCCTAAAACCTTGAATATTAACACTTGTGATAAATTACCTGTGTATGAAATGACCATGACCATACATGTTTAAGATTATTTAGAATCATAATGTTTTGATAGTATTGAGATTATACTAAAGAATGTATGATTATGTATGAGATCTTGAGGATGACACAATGATGACACTAGTGCGCACTTAAGCATGCATAGTGGTCTAGGATGGATATAAGTTCAAGGATAGATAATCGAGGAAGCAAAGATCAAGAGGGAGCACACTCTAGTAGTTCCTACAAGGAAGCAAATATTGAGAGGGAGTCCACCCAACAATCAAACAAAGATAAGTATTTGAATTTTCATTTCTTGTATATATGATTACTTAAATAATGTTGTTCAGTCATGTACATACTTATGTTCCTAGATTTAGGATGTATATTATGAATTTTAGAAAATTTGCATTAATGAACAAGATACTACTAATATAGTAATAGGTAAGTGGCCTATGGTATTGTACAACATTCCACTGCTACTTATCTAGAATGAAACCTCTTTGCTGACATGTTGGGAGTGGTGAACACTCTTAACAATGTTCTGGTAGAGATGGAAGGAATCTAGAAAGTTACCATATGAATACGGGATATGGATGTATGTTGTATTGAAGCATTGGCTAACATAATTGCATGACTGTATGACATATGTCCTTATGTGTAAGATTTTATTCTGAAAACTATGAGAAGTTTCTAATCATGCAATTGTATTTGACTTGTAGGAAAGATCATGTACAATCACCTACAAAATAAGGACAATGACATTTGTTCCAAAGAACAAGTGAGGAAGTTCAAGATAAACTACCTATTGAAGATATTGAAGAATCTAAAGTTCCCAAGATTTGGGATGCAGTAATGGAAGGATGCCATGATCAAGGAATACCGGTTGATCATGAAGAATGATGTTTGGGATGTGGTCCCAAGACTAGAAGGGGTGTATTTTGTGACTTCCAAGTGGATGTACAAGATCAAGCATGATGCAGATAGTATCATCGAGAAATACAAGGCAAGGTTTGTGGCTCGTGGCTTCTCCCAGAAGAAGGGATAGATTATGAAGAAAATTTTGCACCTGTAGCCAGATATACTTCAATTAGAAAATACTTGCTCTGGCTATAGTGATGAAGTAGAAGATACACCAGATGGATGTCAAGACAACTTTCTTGAATGGTGTAGCAGCCACTCAGTTTTGAGAAACATGACAGGGAGTCATATGTGTGCAAGTTAAAGAAAGCCTTGTATGGCTTGAAACAAGCACCCAGGACATGGTACGACAAGATAGACAGCTTCCTGAACAGTTTGGGATTTACCAAGAGTAAAGCGGATTCCAACCTTTACTACAAGGTTGAGGAAGGCAATCCAGTTATACTCCTACTGTATGTGGATGACCTGTTTGTGAATGGTGAGGATAGGTTGATTTTTGACAAAAAGAGGAAGCTTGCTGCTGAGTTCGAGATGAAGGAATTGGGTATGATGCATTACTTTATAGGTATGGAGGTGTGGCAGAGTGCAGATGAAATATTCCCTGGACAAGGGAAGTATGCAGTAGAGATCCTGAAGCAGTTCAGGATGATGGACTGCAAGTCCATGGCCAAACCTATGGCATCAAACTTGAATCTATTGAGTGATGCTTCATCATAGTTGATTGATGCCACGATGTATCGTTATATGATTGGGTCCTTGATGTACCTGACAAACACAAGACCAGATATTTGCTTTGCTGTGAACACCTTGAGCTAGTTCCTGACGGATCCTGTACATGTTCACTTGATTGATGTAAATCATATTCTGAGGTGCCTGAATAGTACGATTGATTATGGGCTCAAGTATGATGCAAATAAAAACTTTAACATGGAGGGTTATGTTGATTCAGATTAGGCAGGTGGTGATGCAGATAGGAAGAGCACTTCGGGGTGTTGCTTCAGTATGGTATCAGGTGTGATCTATTGGTTTAGCAGGAAGCAATCCTACATATCATTGAGTACAACTGAAGAAGAGTATGTCGTAGCTTGTTCGGCCAGTTGCGAGGAAGTATGGATAAGGGAGCTATTGTCATATTTATTTGATCTCCAATTGGATGCTACTTGTATCTTCTGTGACAACCCGAGTTGTGTGAATTTGTCAGAGAATCCAGTGTTCCATGACAACTCAAAGCATATCGAGATCAAATATCACTATATCATGGATATGGTGCAGAGAGGAGCAGTGAAGCTCCTGTATGTTGCGACAGATGAGCATATTGCATATGTGTTGACCAAAATACTAGCCAGAGTGAAGTTCGAGTACTTTAGAGAGAGGCTTGGTGTTCTTCAGATTAAAGATACTTCGAGGAGGAAGTGATGGGACACATTTGCAGGAGCCATTCCAAGCATGGTGGTAGGAGGATCCTTCGCATGGCTGTGGATGTAAGTGTTGTGTAATGAGCATCAGGATGAATCTCTAGATGATGTTATGTATGATGATGATCAGGATGATCATGTGATGATTATATGCATTAGGATGATGCTATGATGATGATCCAGATGATAATTTGATGATGATATGCATTAGGATGATTTTTTGATGATGATCGGGATGATCATATGATGATGATATGCATTAGGATGATGATATGCTATGATGATGATCAGGATGATCGTGTGATGATGAGCATCAGGATGATGAACTGTATGATGATGATCAGTATGATCATGAGCATTAGGATGATTCTCCATGAGAAGATGATCATTGTGATCATGAGTATTAGGATGATACTTCGTGGTTATGGACAGATTGTACAAAAGCAAGTAATCAGTCCTGGAGATCCCATAGGTTGTGTTGGGCACGTAAAAGTCTTGGGATGCTTTTTAGCGATATTCCAGGTCGCAAGATGCTCTTTTAAGGTTTTGCGAGTTCACATGTAATTAGTTTTGGAGATCCCATAGGTTGTGCTGGGCACGTAAATGTCCTAGGATTCTCTTTAGAGATCTTGCAGGTGGCAAGATGCTCTTTTAAGGTTTTGTGGAGTTCACATGTAATCAGTCCCATAGATCCCATAAGTTGTGTTAGGCACGTAAAAGTTTTGGGATGCTCTTTAGAGATGTTGCAGGTCGCAAGATGCTCTTTTAAGGTTTTGTGGAGGTCACATGTAATAGATCCCTAGGAGATCCTATAGGTTGAGCAGTAAGCTCATAATCAGTCCTGGGATGTTCTTTCGAGGTTTTGTTGATGCACATAATCATCCCCGAGAATTCCACAGGATGGCCCACTCGTAGAGATGATGAAGACCTACAGAAGGCTAAGCCTACATCCAGCATGAAAAAGGGCTAGCTCTATAGAACTTCCTATGATTAGAAGAATTAAGAGATAGCACTAGTGATCAAGATGACGAGTACAACAACAATGACGATGATGCTCCAGTGATCCAGTGACGATGATCCAACTTTAGTGTTGAAGACTTGTGCCTATATGTATTGATGAACTGTGCCAAGAGAATACCTTCCTAGTTAAGAGGGAGTGTTGATGTATTTGTAACTTTGGAAGATATTCACTTGTATATTGTATGTATTACATTTGTACTTTATTGTATCCCCAACGGAGATGTATTATTCCTTTGATTGGAAGTGTCATTTGTATTTGCAAGTGTCGCAAGTTATATTGTAAGTGTCGTAACTTATATTTGATGGGTTATTAGACCACTTTAGGGGGGTCAACCCAGTATGAGTTAAAGGGTTATTAGACCACCCTAGTGGGGCCAACCCAGTGACAAGTGGTAATGGGTTATTAGAATCTCCTAAGGGATGTCGAACCAGTTAGAGTAAAAGGAAAGTAAAGGTAAAGTATAAATATAGAGGAGAACCTCTCTATTTATCCATTCACTCACTAACTCATTTCACATTAGTGGGATAAAGGAGGAGTGCGCACAAGTGGAGGAGGAGAAGCTGCTAGGAGACTATCTCTTGTTTTGGGGTTTGATCTTTGTGTTCTTTGTATTGGTGCTCATTCTATCTCTGAGGAATTTGTGGGGTTTTTCACCTTCTTGGTTTTCCCTAGTGAAATGCTTTGTGTCTCTTGTCTCTTTTGTTTGATATGCTATACATTTTGTTCTCTCAGCTAAGATGCTAGATCATATTGAATTAATGATGAAAAATTAACAGTCCGATTATAAATGGCCATATTAGCTTTCAACTTATCTGAGTAATCATAAATTTGAAAGTATTTCTTCATACCTGACGGCCATGCTTCGGATGCTTCTCCCTTTTCATTTTCACCATTAAATGTTGGGGGTTTTATCTTCTTGAACTCCCTTGAAATCTATTCATATGGTTTATAACTTCTCCTTTTTGGTCTACAGTCACTTTCAATACTATCACTAGAATACTTATGTTTCTTTTTATGTATTTTAACATTAATTTCAGAAGAAGAGTTACTTTCATCTTTAGAGAATTTTAACTTCTCACCTTTGTGTTGATAAGACATAGTTCCAGATTCATAATTAAATTCTGTTCTTTTGTCTTTTCCCTCATTATGAAATTTATCTAGTAGTATGTGATTCAGCTCTTCCCGTGCCTTCCGAATTCTTTCATTTACTTCCTTGACAGTTCTTATTTCAGTTTTTAAATATTTAACTATTCTAAGTAGTTCGGATGAATTATCGTTTAATTCCATGTAAATATTTTCTTCGTTAACATGTTCATGTTCATTATTATTTTGTTCATCATGATGAGACCTATCCTCAATAGATTCTTTTGGTCCTTCTACACCTGCAAATTAGATACCAAATGTTCTGTACAGAAACAAATTAAAACAAAAATAAGTAACTTTATATTTTCTGTTTTATTGGAATGCGCGAGTTGAGCCACTTTCAGGCCTAGTGTTTGAAATTGCGCTCTAATACCACATGTAACTCCTCCAAAGTTTCATCAAAACTTAAAAAATTTGTAAGCAGTTAAATGGTAATTTATTACTATGTGGAAAGTATATCTGTGAATGTTTAACTCTTATTTAAGCTCTTAGCTTGTAACTCTAATTACAACACTTACTCATTTACAAACAATCATCAATTCTTAATTATGTCTTAACGACATTAAAATATATAAGCAATCCTATGTCTATAGTTAATATGGTAGCTGTCCATAAAGCCAGCTCATTACTTGCATAAATTATTTTAACTTGTTATTCGTATAAATGTCTCATGCATTCATTGATGTAGTTATTACGTACAATATTTTAATTCATGGACTAATAAAATGTAAAATTAGTCACAGCAGATCTAATGAACAAGTAAATCAATCATAACATATGAACATAGAAAATATGGTGTAAAACTATGCAAAACATGCAGCAGTGCTCAATATCTTAGTAAGGGTGAATGATTACAATAGAATGTAGTAACAATGACAGAGCAATTCGAATTTCCTAAGGAGGTCATTTGAATCACTGAATGGAGTAGCTTGACTCCAACTAGGAGTCCTCATCATCAATCGGTGGTGGTCATCAATGCACAAGAACCAGTCATCCAGGTGTCAATCTGAGTCTAACTGAGTGTAACAAGTGTAAATGAAGTGTGTAGCACTGATTAAGGGAAGGAGGCTCAGTGGAGGGCACATGGGATGCTAACTGAAGTCAGAACAAGTCATCTAGTCAATCTGGAGGTCCAACGGAAGTGAAACAGTCAGTCAGGAGTGAAACTAGCCTCAAATCAGGGAGAATCGGAGCTAACTGAGTGTAACTGAAGTGGAACTGTAGTGGTAGGTGAAGAAGTGCGTCCTTCTCTGGAAGTAGGTGAGAAGTGGGTGCCTTCCAGACTAGGAGGACTAAAACTCTGAAGTAAGTGGCACCCGGGTGGTAGAATAAGGTGGCTAAGGTGCTGGAGGCATCAACCTGGTGACTGGGATGCATGCAAAGTGCATGCAAACCCTAATTGCATGCAAGATCCTGAAAAAGATGATGTGGATATCCGAACACCCCCCCTCAAGCTAGACTATGATGTGCAAAAAATAATGTGGGGCCCTGGTAACTAAGACCAAAGGTCACCCCAATACAATAATCCAAAAAATGCTGAAAATAAACTAAGTGAGGAAAGAGGGAAAACCCAGTGGGAAGAAAGCCCCCCTCAAGCTAAAGCATAATAACGGATCAATCTGTCTCCACCATGATGGAACTCACCCCCAACAGTGAACGGAGGTAAGAGAACTTCTTCTCAGTGAATCTCTTGGTAAAGATGTCTGCAATTTTCTCATCAGTAGGGCAATATTGCAAAATGATGGTTTGGTCATGCACTAACTGTCAAATGTAATGCATATGAATCTCAATGTGTTTGGTCCTCTGCTGTTGAACTGGATCTGTGGAGATCTTGATAGCACTGTGATTGCCACAAAATAGGACAGTCGAAGTAGTGCCACCAAAACCAAACTCAAAAAGAATACCCTGCAACCAAACTGCCTGAATGCAGGCATTGACTGCCCCTCGATACTCTGCCTCTGCTGAAGAAATTGCAATGGCTGCTTGCTTTTTGCTGGACCAACAAATAGCACCATGACCAATCATGAAAACATAGCTAGAAGAGGACTTTCGATCAATGCTATCACCTGCCCAATCTGAATCAGTAAAACCAATGAAATCAAGCTCAGAATCTGCAGCATAATGTATGCCAAACTGTCTCGTACCTTGCACATACTGCAAGATCCGCTTGGCTACTCGCCAATGAAGCTCATGGGGCTGCTGCATATACCTTAACACGGCACTCACGACATATGAAATATCAGGCCTTGAGTGTGTCAAATAAAGTAGTGAACCAATCAACTGTCGATACATACTGCAATCTGCAAGCGGTGTAGAATCTCCCTCCTCAAGACTGATTCCTGAGAGGAATGGGAATGGGGCTGCCTTACATTAAGCCATATTAAACTTCAATCATAGGTCGGAAGCATATTTTTTTCTGATATGTAGTGATCCCATCAAAATTTTGAGCTATCTCCAAGCCCAAAAAGTGACTCAGCAAGCCCAAATCGCTCATGTCAAAAGCTAGATTTAAGGCAGTTTTTAGCTTGTTTATTGAAGTAAGAGTGCTACCAGTAATGAGAATATCATCAACATAAAGTACAATAACCAAAAAATTACCTTTAACTCACTGAAGATACACATTTGGATCAAATTTGCATCTTTGGAAATTCTGAGAAAGAAGGAAGGAGTCCATCTTTGCGTACCAAGCTCTTGGGGCCTGTTTTAACCCATACAAAGATTTCTTTAATATGAAAACTAATGATGGATCTGATGTGTAGCCCTCTGGATGCTGCATATATACCTCTTCAGCAAGGTCTCCATGTAGAAATTCACTCTTCACATCCATGTGGTGCACTTCCCAGTGCTTGGATGCGGAAAAAGCCAAAACAAGGCAGATGGAATCCATCTTTGCAACCAGTGCAAAAGTCTCAGTGTAGTCCACTCCTTGGAATTGGGAGAAACCTTTTGCCACAAACCTTGCTTTGTATTTGCTGATAGAGCCATCATCAGCAACTTTCGTTCGGTAGACCCATTTACACTTCACTAATTTTCTTCCAGGTGGAAGAGAAACTAGCTCCCATGTATTGTTCTTTTGAAGAGAACTGTACTCTTCATCCATGGCACTTTTCCATCTCGGATCTCGGTGGGTAGAGTAGTATGATGTGGGATCTGAACCAGCCATCAAATAAAAAATCTCAGGAAGTAATGGATCAGCAATATAAAGAGCCATACCTACTCTTTGAAAGTCTGCTCTTGTTCGTCTCGGATCAGCAGGATTTCCAAGGTTTGAACCAGCAGATTGAAGAGTGTTTTGGGCCCACTTTGGTGACTGAGGAGGATCATAATGGTCAGATTCCGAACCTGATATGTCATGATCATCATGTGCTGCTAAAATATCAGAAATATCAGAACTCATACCTTCATTATCGCTGCATGGATATTCTTCTGGTGAAGGCAGTGAATCGACAATCTCTTCCTCAACTAGTTGCAATTCTTGAAGCGGTTCTTCAAATTGCACACTGCGCTCTATGGATATATTTTTACATCTGATATCCATGAGTTTATATGATTTTGATTCTTCCCCATATCCTATCAGTATGCACTCAATACTTTGTGGATCCAAAGGTCGTCTCTTCTTGGAAGGAATTCTAGCCCATGCAGTAGAGCCAAAAACTCTCAAATTTGACACATCCGGTTTTTGACAAAAGAATGCTTCGAAAGGAGTCACGCCTTTCACGAATGAATGTGGAACATGGTTCTGTATGTATGCAGCAACATTGATTGCTTCAGCCCAAATATTTGCAGCCATACCTTTTGATTCAATCATGCATGTAGCCATCTCTTTCAGTGACCGATTTTTCCTTTCCGCTACACCGTTCTGCTGGGGTGTGTAGGGAACTGTATGTTGGATCTGAATTTCGCTTTGGGCACAAAGTTGCAGCAACTCGGCCTTGATATATTCTCCACCATTATCAGATCTAAGAGCTTTGATATTGCTCTCAGTGGCGGTCTCAACAGAAGCCTTAAAATCCTTGAATTTTCCAAGCACTTCTGACTTGTTTTTGAGAAAGAATACCCATGTAAAGCGGGAAAAATCATCAATAAATGTCAAAACATACTTTGAACCATTTAATGACGTATGGGGCAGCAGACCACTGATATCAGAATGTATCAACCCCAAAACTGTAGAAGCTCTTCTATCCTTGCCGCGGTCGAATCTATGCTTGGGGTGCTTCCCAATAATGCAACCAGTGCATATTCCCTTCGAGGAACAGAGTTGTGGAAGACCATCTACCATGGATTTGTTTGATAGAAGTAGAAAATAATTATAATTAAGATGTCCAAATCTTTCATGCCAAATCCTACTAACCTCATTACCATGTGTGCGAAGAGCAGTGGGCTTTGCAAGCGGAATAAAGTGTGAAAACTCATAGCATTTTGTAGTGTGGTTTGCCTTTCCGACTGCAACAAGTCTTCCACTTTTGATATCAGAAATTTCAACTGTATTAGGGATGAATGTAACTTGCTTCGGTTCACCAGTGTGTGTCATTTGATACACAGAAAGAAGATTTGAAGCCAAAGAAGGCACATAGAGAACATTCTTAAAGCTTCCATGATCTACATGAATCGTACCTTTGCCCTTTGAAGAAATTTTTGAGTCATCTCCCAAATGGATGGGGATGGAGCTGTTTGGATCAAATGAAGAAAAAGAATCAATATTTGCAGCCATATGATTCGATGCACTCGAATCTATCAAGAGAGTAGTGGGCTTCGAAATAGTTGCCATGAGTGCTTGTCCTCTTTCATGATCATCATTCCTATCCTTCTTCCTTGCACCATCAGGAAGAGTTATGTTGTTCTTTTCCAAAAGGAGGGCCATTTGATCTATAGTCTTCTTCATACATGAACTTTCGGGATGAAAGCCACGGTTGCAATAAGTACATTTATATTTTTGGTTACCTTCTTTGCCCTTTTGCTTGAACTTTGAACTGGATGGTGCATCCGTCTGTTTGCCTTTCTCTCTTTGCTTGTGAGGCTCGAATTTGGGCTTCTCCTTCTTTTGCTTTCCTTTACCATTCGAGATTTTGGGTCCTTGAACATATAGGGCTGAATCTTTGGAGCTTATGGACCCCATTTGAATCAACTTGTCATGCTCTTTTGTGACAGACTCAATGAAGGCATTCAAGGTAGGCATATTCCAATTCGGGGTAGTTAGCTGACCGGAATTGAAAGTAGAGACAAATACCGAATAATCTTTACCAAGCTTGCTGAGAATGGAGACGATCAATTGTTTATCCTCTTTGATAAATCCACTGTTCTTCAACTGCAAGTTCAAGTTCTTGAATTTTGTGAAGAATTCATTAATGGCCTCGAAATTCTCAGGACTAAGGGCAATCAATTCATTCTCTAATTGAAAAGCCCTAAGCTCATCCTGCTTGCCAAATAGTGTTTCAAGTTGCTCCCATATAGCTTTTGGAGTCTTCAATCCGCTGAGATGGAAGTGAAGATCTTTGGAGATGGAAAGACAAAGAAGAGCATAAGCTTCATCAAGCTTGTTGTAGTGTTTGGTTCTATCTGACAAGTTGTTTGGCTCCAATTCAAGACCAAGAGTGACTCGGTAGTAACCTTTTGAACGTAATATGATCTCCATATCATCTTTCCAATAAAAATAATTGAATGGGGTGAGGATAGGCTTTGAAGAAGAGTATTCCATTGCTAGGAGCGAGTGCACACTGATGTAGAGGAGCTTGCAAGGGCAGAGTAACGATTGCAAATGATGGAGACAATAACCTGCAAATCACAATAAACCAAGAACAATGAGGTCGAACAATCCACCCTTTTAGAGTTGCATCACACCTAGGATTGGAGATCAAACAATGTTGAATAGGTCCAATGTATCAGATCTAGGAATTATGTGGAAAATCAAGCTTCTGGAGTGGTATTGGATGTATTTTCAAGCTTTGCATGCACAGGAGCGAATGCCCTTGAGATCTTTCATGCCAAAACTTTTTGCAATTTTTTAGCAATTCACTCAAATCTTCTTGTAGAAACACCTGTAGAAAAGAGATCTTGTCCCTACAATGGCTCTGATACCATGTAAAATTAGTCACAGCAGATCTAATGAACAAGTAAATCAATCACAACAGATGAACATAGAAAATATGGTGTGAAACTGTGCAAAACATGCAGTAGTGCTCAATATCCCAGTAAGGGTGAATGATTACAATAGAATACAGTAACAATGACTCAGCAATTTGAATTTCCTAAGGAGGTCATTCGAATCACTTAATGGAGTAGCTTGAATCCAACTAGGAGTCCTCATCATCAATCAGTGGTGGTCATCAATGCACAAGAACCAGTCATCCAGGTGTCAATCTGAGTCTAACAGAGTGTAACAAGTGTAACTGAAGTGTGTAGCACTGATTAAGGGAAGGAGGCTCAGTGGAGGGTGCATGGGAGGCTAACTGAAGTCAGAAAAAGTCATCTAGTCAATCTGGAGGTCCAACGGAAGTGAAACAGTCAGTCAGGAGTGAAACTAGCCTCAAATCAGGGAGAATTGAAGCTAACTGAGTGTAACTGAAGTGGAACTACAGTGGTAGGTGAAGAAGTGCGCCCTTCTCTGGCAGTAGGTGAGAAGTGGGCACCTTCCAGACTAGGAGGGATAAAACTCTGAAGTAAGTGGCTCCCGGGTGCTAGAATAAGGTGGCTAAGGTGCTGGAGGCATCAACCTGGTGACTGGGATGCATGCAAATTTTATGCAAACCCTAATTGCATGCAAGATCCTGAAAAAGATGATGTGGATATCCGAACATAAACTCATAATATGATTATGTCGACATTCAGTTTGTCGGGAACAACGCTCACCGTCTTAAAGTAATATGTTTATCCTAATAATTGATTATGTTTAAAACCTTTCTATTTGGAAAGAGAGTCCCGGAGTAGCCCTGAGGCTTAGTTAGCTATTGAAGTTAATGCATGTTAAATTTATCCTTTCCAAGTTACAAGTATGACTCTACATGCATGATTTGGTTGATGCTTTTCATAGATTCAAAGATTAATGTTTTAACCTAGCTATAGAATTATTTGGCATGGAAATAATTATTATAATCCTAACTAAGCATTGCTTTTTTCTAGCCCTAATGGATTCTATCCAAGGTGACGGCGTATCATAGTATCACATTAGTATTAAATGTTATAACCAAAATCTAAAGTATTGGGCGCATTGAAAAGAAGCTCGATGGTAAACAACGTGCTCCAACTATATTGTTGAGGGGAAAATGCACCTGTAGTTCAGGGGAGAAACTACCAACTTACGGTGATAAAGATAGACTTACAAGTATTCTGCAAGTACAACAAATAAATGAAGAGATTAGGGTTTAGATATGCAGGCACCTCATTCAGAAGGTTGATCCTAGCTTTGCCTCCCTCGCTCTTCAATGCTTATTAAATGTCGCAATGCCCAGACCTGTAAAACAACTTGATACCTTTCTCAAATACATTTGACTACACATATAAGACTGATATTCATAATAGAAAGAGACATCAAACTATAATCAAACATAAATCAAATCTAAGACACATTAATGGGTCATATTTGGAAAGGAAAGAACATCTGATCTTTATTGATGAATGAAAGCAAGTACATAAAGTTATACCTTCCTTCAAGCTTGGCACTTCACGAAACCTAGATTCAAGGTCTCCTGCTTCTATTCTCCAAGGATTCCATCCTCTAAGCAATTGTACTAGGGTTTACCAAAACTGAAGCACAAGAGAGGGGGATGAGGGTCTCCATTCCTCCAGCATAACTTTGTAATTAGGCTTAGTCCTCTCACATGACCCTTCTACCCTCCTTATATAGTCAGTGAGGAAGAGGAAAAGAAGTTATAACCGCTCAAGAGGTTTCCCAACCAACTTAACTTACTCGAATTTCGAGATTTTGACCAAAACAGGGGTGTACACTACTCTATAATAGACAAAGTCATGTACATATGGATTTGAGAGCTACTTTAAATGAAGCAAAGTCGCGTACACACGCTACTATTTCAACAGTGGAGTTGTGCTCATGTTAAAAAATGGCTAAAAACAGGCTTTTCTGCTCATTTTCAGGAGATGGTTTGGTCTGCAAAAATGTTCCTAAGGGTCATATACATCAAATGGGTTAAGAATGAGGCAATTTCAACCATTTTTAGTGTCCCAAATGACTCCTCCATCCATAAATGTCCTGTTGTGTGACTGAACTTGATCTCAAGAAGTGTCGTCACGAACAGAGAGGTGTCATTTCAAGGTATAACAGATGCCCCCTAATGTATGAGGTCAGAGGGAGTGTGGGAAACAATGGGAAAAATACATTATAAATAACAAAGAGTTGAATCATGGAGGAACGGAGAAACCAAGAATCATAGGCTCAAATGAAGTACCTGGAAGCAAAGGCAATGTCAGACAAACTTATCCATGGGGTAACTGTCCATGTTCAAATGGTGGGACATGACCTCCAAGAGGATACAATAATGATCCAAAATATTGATGCATCTATCATGGCCACTAAAATACAAGCGTGGATCCATGAGGAACATAAGTGTAAACATAGCCACATAAATACAAGGTGGATCTATGTCAAAACTGGAGAACATAGCCATAGAGAACAAGCTGGATCTATGTCCCATCAAGAGCCCAAAAATACTGTAGCTCAGTCTTGCGCAACTTGGGCAATAACATAAACGAGAGGATCCCAAGGTCTTCATCCAAAAACAACCCAAGGTACAAACCTATCCATGCGAATAAATGAGTTGATGTCGAACATGGGAGGTATCGTTTGATTACTGGTCATTGATGTATACCGTTAAAAAACATGAGGGTGTCCATCAATAATGAAAATGGAACCCAAGGTACCTAGTACATTCAAACAAGTGCGAATAGATGGTCTTTCCCTCGAACACTTGAATAATCCATTGGATAAGAAACATTGATGTATTCCCATCTATCCAATACCGAGGGAAACTGCCACTAATGACTACAATCCCCAAGGTACTAACTGAAACTCTAAACTTCATTCCCAGAGCACAATGAGTTGAAGTCGATGGGAAGAAATCCGTTGGAAGGGAGACCTTAATGCATCCTCCATCATCCAACACGAGGGACACTCAACAGGTATGAGATGATTTGAAGTAGGACTGAACACATGATGAAACATACTGACACCAAGGAATGGCCGACACATGAGGTCAAGGCTATTGTAGAATGGCCGACAGAGGTTATATCCTTGAACAGTGAGCACGACATAAGAGTGACTTAGGCAGCTTTGAACACAAAGAGACCACGACGCAAGTATGCCATGTAGGATACATTAACAGATTCTCCATATGATTGTAAGACTAACCAAATGGAGAAGTAAGAACTCTGAGATCAGTTTATCCTAAGGCCAACGCTAGAACCCAACTTGTTTGATAGACTCAAAACAGGTGCTTTGTTCAAGGAGATAGTTTACTTGCTTCCATCATATTGAAAGATATTTTAACATTCTTCCCTTCCCTTTCCTTTTTCATTTTTTAATGAGATTGACAAAGAACTAAAGCATGCTCGACGGTATTTTCATATTTAAGGAGTTTGAAAAACTTAGAAGAAAACTCCATACACCTATCCGTGGATTTTATATCGAGCTCGGATTGGTCTGTGCTCGGCGGTGTTTTCTTGCTTATAGAGTTGAAAAACTTAAACAGTCCTCTATACACCTATCCGTGGATTTTATATCGAGCCTGGATTGGTATGTGCTCGGCGGTGTTTTCTTGTTTATAGAGTTGAAAAACTTAAACAGTCCTCTATCAACCATCTTGTGGATTTCACATCGATCCCGAGTAGGTGAATGCTCGCTTGGTGTTTTCACATTTCGAGAGTTTGAAAACCCTAAAGACGACTCCAAAGGTCCTTTTTCATAAAGTTAGTCTCCTTCCCCGAAAAAGTGTAAAATGATGGAAGAAGAACTCTTCTAGCGCATACAAGAGTATACCTAGAGTATTACTTTTCCGTAAATTATCCACCAAGGCCTGGAAAAGAGGTAATTCTATACCTGAGTGGATGAGCCTTCAATTACTTTAACAAGCTGGAAGAGGACAAGCTTTCTCGGCAATCTTGTTTAGGTATAAATAGTCCAAACAAGAGCTTAAAATGACTTAAAGGTCAGCTTCTAGGATCATAGCTTCATATTCTGCCAAAACTAGGTCTTCAACAAAATATTAGTCGATGCCGCAAAAATCTCGAATGATATATGAATTTGAAATATTTAGCTAGTTGACAAGGTCTATCATCAAGAATTTTTAAACTTAGGAGATGAATCCGACAAAATTTAAATGAAAAATGAGCTTGGATTAGTATTGTACCATATTGTGTGTTTCAATTTATTAATTAGGGATTTTTTGAAAATTTTGAAACTATAGAAAATTAACAATGGTAGGTAAAAATCAAAATCCAATTCATATATATAATTTCATTTTAAAAATCAATTTTCAATTTGTTTTGTAGGGCAAATATTGGGGCAACCTTTTGCAAATTTCAAATCTCCGTGGCGATCAAACCAAGCATCCAAACGTCGTTATTCCTCCACCAAGTAAGTTAAAATTCACTTTACTTGCATTGTCATGGTTTAGTTTTCATATTTTGAGCAAAAAATAGCTTGCAAAGTGATGCTCACAAGTGTTGCTGCGCAGGCGCTACTGTGTAACCATAACAGTAGCGTGTAAGCGCAATGGGTGCTACTATGCTCAAGCAGAGTAGCGCCCATATGTGACTATGTAGTATACACAGTAGCGTACACTCTTGAAAACCTACATACAAGCACCGAGACTCAAAAAATTTTGATTTTTTGTGCAGGATGGTCCTTCAATGGAGGGAGAGGGAGCATGAGGACATGGATAGGTTGGCCATGCAAGATCCGGCCACCCTCCACGCTCTCCGAAGATGCGGTTTGTTGAAGTTTTACCGAACCGTAAACATGAGGGATTTAAACAAACTGTTTCAAAGACTTATTCAGTACTGGGATGTGGATACCAATACCTTTGTCATCCGTGGGAAAACTCTGGAGCTTATTGTTGATGACATATATTTCATTATTGGTGTCTCACGGAGAGGAGATGTGATTAACCTGAAAGGGTCTTCTCATGTGGGTGTAAGATCTGTGCAAGAGTACGTGAATACATATTGTGTTGCCGGAGCTGAGAAATTGGGAAGCCAAGTCTTGATTTCAACTATTGACGGTCTCCCTTTGAAAGTGATAGTGAGCATGATCAACCGAGTGGCAGGTAGTGCTTCACAACACTTAGCTTCCAGGCACTCTATGCATATTGGTATACAATGCTTACATGGTCATGTCTATGATTGGTGTACTAGTTTACTGGCAAACATGAAATCTCAATTGACAGGTTGCAAATTTGACATCAACTCATTATTCTGGGATTGAAGTTTAGAGTTTCGGTTAGTACCTTGGAGATTACAGTCACCAATGGCAATTTTCTTCGCTGTTGAATGATTAGAATACATTAATGTCTCTTCTTCGACATGATCCCCAAGTGTTCGACTCCAAGTCCATTTATTCACATTTGGCGGATCGTACTTGATACCTTGGACCCCATCATTATTATCGGTGGAAGTCCTCACGTTTGTTAACGGTATACATCAATGACTGGTAATCAAACAATACCCACCATGTTCGACTATCAGCTCATCTATTCACATGGTTAGGGTTTGTACCTAGAGTTGTTTTGTATGAAGACCTTGGGATTTTGGATGACATCACCTCATTTTGTTATCACCCAAGTTGCACGAGACTGAGCCTCACTTATATTCGGCTCTCCATGAGACATAGATCCAGTTTGTTGTTATGGCTATGATCTCTCAGTTTGACATGGATCCACGCTTGTATTCCAAGTGGCCATGCTTTATATACATTTCCTTGTTATGTATCGGAGATCATGTTGTATCACACTGCACATCTATATGATGTCAAAAATGTAATTGCTAGCTGACCTTGATCTTTGTTGCAGGTGTTCTTGTGACTTGTTTTCTGCGGTTCTTTGCTCCTCCTCTGGCTTTGGATTATAATGTATTTTGACCATCGTTTCCCTCTGACCTCACACATTAGGGGGAATCTGTTATAGGTCAAACTTGCACCTCTTCGTCCGTGATCACCTTGAGATGTTGATCACACAAAAGGACAACTTGGATAGAGGAGCATGTTGACCTTAGATGATACTTTGACTCACTCCGTTTCCTGACATTACTGGAAAAACCCCAAAAAACATCATTCTGAGATATGAGCGCTACTCTACTCAAAGAGACTAGTGCCCATACACTACTCCAGTGTATAATAGTAGCGCCCATATCCTAATATACGCTACTCCTTCTCAGCATAGTAGCGCTCAACATTTAAAATTCGATGAGCGCTAGTTGGTAAGCTCTACATTAGCTCCCTATACGCTACTTCACTGAACAATAGTCACGTACATATCAAAAGATGATTAAAAAATAATTAATTTTCTCGAGGAGGATTAGTTGCTGGTAGTTTCCCAACTCCCCCAACTTCCTCCATAACCATACATCGACTTGAACTACTTCTCTAATCTTATAAATACAAAGAAGACTAAAGAGAAAGGTTAGATGGATTAATGGACAAACTTTGAGACATAGAGATCTAAAGAAGAAGCTTGCATTGGAGGAGTTGATGCTAAAGATATCCAAGCCAGAGAAGAGCAAGAGCCCAGAATCAAGTTGTAGGAGCCTATCATAGAGTCAGGTATACTTGTACATCAATTTACTTTTGACAATAAAGGTTGAAGTGTCTTTCTTGTTCCAACTTAAATGTGTTCTGAAATAACATCTTAATTTGGATCTATTTTGGTCAGTATTGAATGTTAAACATTGTTTTTGTTTCTTTCAAGCTTTATATATTGTCCAAGATGCTTTGAGAAAGGTATTGTTATTGCAGGTTTACTGAAAAGAAGGTGGATTTGAAGGTTGAGCACAAGATCAAGCAAAGGCTAGGATCGAACTTCGATTGAAAGGTGTGTTCTCAAGACCCATAACTTATTTCTTTTCATAAATATCTTTGTAATATCATCAATACACTTACCTGTCACCCCAACCAAGTTGATAGCATTAGTTTCCTTGCTATAGGGTAGATTTGCCCGCCAACATATATGGTTATGGTAAAATATCAAAAGGGTAGTGGGGGCCAACCAAGCTCCTTTATGAGCCCACGTGAAAGTTGGTGAAGAGCTACCATGTATGGGACAATACCCTAGCTCTTCGCTAAACTCGGCATTGTTACCTGTTGTTTGCTCGAGGGTTTCGAGAGCTGAGCTCTCTTGGCCAACATGGCCATTTGGGCGCACCTGCATAGTTCCAACATTAAGCTTTTAACACAGAGTGGCCTTTCAGGATTTCAGGACTGTTAATGTAATGCTAACACCATTGACTGGGTTGCTAAGGTGAGCTACACTCATGACACTTCGACTTCTCTATAAGAGGTAAGAATGGTAGCAATGGGGACTTGTTTCTATTTTAAAATCTTTTGTTCATACAAAACCAAATGTCATTTATTAACTATTTCGTATGCCTTGGTAGGAGGGTTTCGTTTCCCAGTTTCTCTCAGTTCTCTTCTTAAGCTCACGGTACAACAATGCTATGATAAAGGAAACCCTAGTGGTTGAATAGCATAGTAAGCCCTCGGTTTCTCCACAACGTCTCCTCTGTCAACCTACTTGATTAGCGTTGATGTTTATATTACTATAAGCCTTCGGGCGTTCAAATGGATTATTAGCTTGTATGGTTTGGAGTTGGGATTCGAATAGCATTTTAATAAAGCAAACTACAATGTTGTGCTTCTTGCAGTTTGCATCTATGTATCTGTCGAGACTGTTACTATTTGTCTCTTGGTTACAAAATATGTTTATGTTTGTGTAAAAGTTGTAGGTTGAGATTCAGTCTTTTAATTTATAATGTTTTGTGATTGAAGCCTTATGCTGAAATTCGTCACTGAAATGAATATATGGAAAAGATTAATGTGTGAAGAAATTCGTAAGTTATCCAAAATTTTCTGGGTTTTTAGTTTTTAGGCTTGGAATTAATGACTTTGTTCCGAAAATATCATTTTTGGATACGAAATGTAACATAGCTGTCTCAAAAGATTATTTCGATAGTTTTAAATTAAATGATGAATATGTATTTGATTTGGGCCAAGCCCTAACTTAATTCTATGTTATATTGTTAATTTATTTGTTTTGTATTGAAAATGGTATTCGATTCTTTAGTAATAGGGTTAGACCCTGTACTGGGTTTTGGATTTGTTAGTAGATGTATTTAATTCTTAGGTAAACTTTTGAGTAACTCTTGAGAGCCTCAATCGATTTAATTGAATGGATACAATAATATCGTTATTTCAATATGCATCTTTAGAGATGACATCGACTTCAGGGTTTATACCTACTATAAAGCATAGTCTCGGTTTTGAGTTGTAATGTTAAATAAGTTTGGTTGCTGCAGGGTTTTAAACCCTAAACCCTGCCTATTCGTATATGATGTAAATAAATGAATGTAGGGATGAGCTCTCCCGAGACTCCAACCCTTGACTTGTAATTACTACTATGAGTTTCATTGATGTTAACTGTTCGGGGTTCATCCAAAACCTTAGCTGGTGTAATGGTCAGGTTTGAACTTCTTCAAATATTTTTGAACTATAATACCATTAATTATGAGTGAAAATGCAGGCCTTTTTGTTAGGTGTTGGCATAGGATATTATATGTTTACGATTCTTGATTACATTCTAGGATTGATAATTATACTAGAGTAATGTTGTTTACCTTCATACTCAAATGATTTATATCGTGTTTGGAATAGATAAAGGTTCTGTACAAATTAAATTATACTTGTTTATTGATCCTATTCATTATGACAAGGATAACAAATATAATAGTTTTATTTATATGATTGTAAAATCTCTACGAAAAGATTGTGTTGATGCTATAAGTATATCGACTGTATTCTGTTCAATTTATGCATAGATAGTATAAATGATAACATAGAATCGAAATGTTTACCTATTTAGGGTTTATAATTGGATTTATTATGTATAAACTTATAATGATTTAAGTATGGATTTTGCTACTTGATTTTCAATATTAACTATTTATAAACAATATATATATACTAATGAGAGTAGCAATCAATAATGAATTCTATATCTGATATATTAGACAGAGTATTATTTTGCTTAGAATCTTCATATCATTTCTAATCTATGTTAATTAAACATCTTCCTGTACTAGAGTACATCACCTATGGTGAAAGGAAAAATACAAGAAGGATTTTTATTTCGTCATACTATCATATCTCAGATCTATGTACACTACATTTATACATGAAGTAAATATCATTCTATCTATTATCATTCTAACAAGTAACTGATATCTAGGAAACATATGAAAACCATGATAACATATAAATACAGTTTTCAGAAATAGATCAACAGTTTAGAAGTAAATAAATTAAAAACAAAGTAGAACCTGATAACTGATAGGGTGGACAAACACCCAAAGAGAACCGTTCCTCCCAGCCTTCTCTAGAAAGCATCCAAATCACTTGCTTTTGGACCACCGAGCCTATTCATTGAATCACCCAGATGAAGAATCAAGATATTGTGTAGAAGCAAGACAATCTGTTTTTTACTTCAACAATCATGAAGACTTGCATGCAAAACACTCTCTTTGTACTTCAACAATCATGGAGACTTGCGTACAAATCACTCTTATGTACTTCAACAATCATGAAGATTTGCATACATAACACTCTCTCTGCAACTCAGCAGCATAAGATAGTCTTACTCTACAACTCATTAGCTAGCATTCCCTCATCAAATCTCTTGTGTGCTCAACATAGTAGTTTCCAGCCAACACAAGGAAAACATTGTCAGCCTCTTCTCAATTTGATGGTTATAAAAGATTGCGTAGGTATTTTGGGTTAGTTTCACATTTAATGGGCCACCTTCTCAGTTCCACCATCCTTGGGGAACATGACCACATTTTTAGGGAAGTTGCTCGCTGCAACAACTAGTAAGTGAGTGCAGATGCTGCCACTTGTCCATTTCCTTCTACACCAGTTTCATTCCTCCTAGTGGGTCAGTGAACACTCTCCAATAGTCTCTTTGGATGAGTGTCTCCTATTTTAATTTATTAAATAATAATATTATTCATTTACATTCATCCTTGACCATCCTTGGTCAATAATAAAAAACTTTACAATAAAATTTAAAGTAATGTTTTTCCACAAACATAAAATGTTTTCAAGTCTTAGGTAGGTTACAACTGATCCAAAAAGGATCATTATATAATTTATCATAAATTTTGGTGATTTCTCGATGGAAAAATTGGACCTATCAAATTGCAGTGCTCATTTTGTAGGCAAGTCCTACTTTGGTGATTTCGGGTAGAAAACATTTCAAAGACCACTTGAGGCATTAAATAGTCATTTTTTGGGCGAAATATTTGTGATCTTAGCTCCTATCCTCTGAAATATGTTCTACACATCGAGATATTTCCAATGTTGTGAAAATCACCTCAATCAAAATTTGTATATTGAAGTTAATCCTCCCATAACTTGACCTATCCTATTGACCACCATGGCATCAAGTGGATGCCACATCAAATTCCATTATTCACACATGTGGACTTTTAAGAATATTTTAGAGGTTAAAAAATACTAACATTAATTGGGGTTTGAGTATGAAAAAAGCCTAACCCTAACCCTAGACGACAATGAGACTATGTTAAATAGTCAACCATTATGAAAGGAAGGGGTTACATTCTCAGAGAATTGTTTATTATTTCATAGTTGAGAAAAAAATCAAGGGGTGGGTTATTAAAGAATAATAGATGAAGCAAAAGATATTGTAGCAATTAGTCAAACTACAACATCCATGGAAACTCCATAATGAATGTCATTTATTTATACTTTCATTTCATAACTAAGAATAGAAGAGCAAGAACATAGGCCTCACCTTTTGGATGAGTTTTACATGTATTAGGTTTTCCTAAGGTACATATTGTGTTCATTGTGTGGATGGCATGCAATTTTCTTATCTTCTTTAATTTAGTTTTAGTTTATTCAATATTTCATGCATTAAGATCATAACAATTAAACTTGAAGTCTTCAAGTAATACAATGCATAATAACTGATTTTTACAGTAGTATAATATTTTCATGCTAATTTTAGGGGGAGATGGCGGCTGGGGTTTGATGGAGATTAGGTCATGAACGGTGGTCGGTGGGCTCTGTGCAGCCCATTGTAGACGACAGCAGGTCGTCAGTCATGTCAGCTGGGCTGCACACTTCCGAAGACAGTCTCCAGCAATGGTTTCAAGGCTTGTTACTAACTTTTTTACCGGTGTTTTTTATTTTTTACTGTTATTCTCTCCTTAGGAAGGCACCTGTTTCTCCCTATGGATTCAATGGATGAGGTGGATTATGGTAGCGATACATTACTACACCATGACATTTGGAGCTCGCCACTTGGTGTTTTCCATAATTTTGAGGGGGGATAGTGGTTTAGGGCTTGTAGGTTTAGCAGGTAGATTGTCTTCTGATGGACCACATTCAACCCTAGAGGCAGCTATTCTGCCATTCCAGTGCAACTCACCATTCTGGGAAGGTCCTACAGTAGGTTTCGTTCCGGAGGAACGCTGTGTGAGCATTTGGGGTGTTGAGGGTTTTTGTTCTTCACCTTCTCTGGAGCCGTTGAGTGCTGGTATTAGGGAGATACCGGATTACATTAACTCCTCGGATGGTTACAATCATATTTCACCTGTGCAGGGTATCAGTGCTGAGTCGGTGGCTAGCGAGGACAAGTGGGAAGGGATTTGTCATTTGTCACCCCCTTGAGGTTTTGTGGCAGCAAATTTGGATTTTGTTGAACAGCGTGGTTTCTCAAGACCGTCTGAGGATTCTGATTAGAGGGACTGTGGTCGTGTAGTCGGACTAGCAGGGTTACAGGATAATGTACCACGCATGAAGAGCCGAAGGAAGTGGATTAAGAATATGGGAAAAGCTCCAAATTACATGCTCGGGGAAGACATTGGCATCTAGCAGATAGTAAGGATGGTCAAGTCGGTGCTAGTGGGTCGGGTTTATGGAAATCCTATAAACCACAAGATAGTGATTCAGTGGGCCTCGGGGGCTTGGCTTGGTCATTGCGGTTATGTCCCTCGTGTAGTGGGGCTTTCTGGAGGGTGGTTCAATTTCCATTTTTCCTCGGACGCACATGCACAGTGGACATTAAGCTTAAACTGGTCGATTCTTAAATTTCCTCTTCTGCGTAAGCCATGGAATCCTCTTTTCGATGCTAGCCACGAAAGTATGGATGTTATCCCACTTTGGGTTCGGCTTCCGGGTCTCCCTTTACACTATTGGACTGAGGAACATTTCAGGAGGATTGGTAACCTATTGGGGACTTACCTGAATGCAGATTTTTCCTTTGTGGCAACTGCGATGCAGAAGGTTGCGCGCATTTTGGTGAGTATTAATGTTAGGGAAGGGTTATATGAGGGCATGGATTTGAAATGGGGGCCTTACACATTTGAACAAACTCTGGACTATGATAATGTGCCATTTCGTTGTAGACGGTGTCATGCATATGGACATTCGACTATCGACTGCTCTGTGCCTGTTTGTATGAAGTTTGGTAATACTCTGAAGCAATGGATTGTGGCTAAGGAGGTCGGTGTGACATTGGAAGAGGATGCTGAGGACCAGCAGGTGTTTGTTTGTTCTGATATGGAGGTTCCTATGGTTGTTCATTTGGATGGAGAGGTTCCTACGGGTGGTGAGGAGGTTCTTGACATTGTGGTGGAGGAAGGTTCTGTCCCGGTTGTGGGTGTCACCATTGTTACAGAAGAGCCGAAATCTACTCAGCCACGGGATTCAGCTAAGGAGGGATCTCTGCTTTCCTTCCTTCGATCACTGGACATGGCAGCAGGTTCTTCTTCTGTTTCCTTTTCAAATCCTTCCTTCAGTATTTTTATTAAAAAATTTACCTTTCCTGGTCTGGATTGGGTGGATGGGTTTAGGAATCTACATATTTCCCCACAGATGATGTCATCTTTTTTGGTCCCTTTATGTTCAATGGATTCACCCCCTGTCGTGGATCCTCTGCTGTTAGATTGCTCCCTGGATAATAACCCTAAAGACTCCCTTGAACTTCTGACTGCACCTTCTCAGCCCTCTTTACCCACTAGTTCCTCGGAGTCTATTTATTTTCTGCGGTCTATGAATAAGCCTTCTACTGGGGGGTTAGGGAAAGAGAAGACAAAACCCCGTAAACAGATAGGTAGGAAGTCCTTCATCTCCCAAGCTAAGTCCAGAGCCTGCTCGAAACTTAGGAACGGTAAACAATTGTTTAATGAGAGGGCACTTAGAGTAGTGAATTCCCATAAGGAAGGGATCCGATGAAGATTATGTCCTTAAACTGTCGAGGTCTTGCTGGTCCCTCCAAAAGACCTGCACTGCGCCGAATGTTGCAACTGGAACATCATGATATTATGATGTTTCAAGAAACTATTTGTAGTGGTGAAGAAGTTGTTAGTAGACTTAAGTTATGGTTACCGAAATGGGGTTTTGAGGGTTTGGATGCTAGGGGTCGCTCCATAGGTTTGGAGATTGGCTGGAATGAACCTAAGGTGTGTTTTTCCTCTCTCTAGGGAATGCATTCGGTGTTAGGCATGACTTGTAAGTCATTGGATTTTGACAAGATTTTTACTATTGTTAACATTTATGGACCTTATTGTGATAGAGAACTGTTTTGGACTGCCCTGTTGGATAGAGATCTACTCAAGGGAGATTCTACTATCCTGGGAGGGGATCTCAATTTTTCTCTTGGGCAAGCTGAGATTTGGTGGCCACACGCTCAAGTGGATCCTCTTTCAAATTTTTTTATTCAGAAATTTTCAGAAGGCAATTGGATTGATGGGGAGCCTGTATGTTTGAAGCCATCCCAGAGAAACAAGAGAGTAGGTATGGATAGAGTGGCAAAAAGGTTGGACCGTTTCCTTATTTCTGAACAGATTGTGGAGACTATTTTCTATGTTAGGAAATGGATAGGGTCGGGAGGCTGTTCAGACCATGAACCGGTTTTTTTGGAGTTGAAGGAAGGCCCTATCAAACCTCCTGCGCCCTTAAAATTTAATAAGGTTTGGCTGGAAGACCCAACCTTTTTTGAACTATTTCACCAGCATTGGATCCCATATCATCCGGGATCTGTTCATACTGCAGCCTTTCATTTTGCAGAGAACATTAAATCACTCACGGAACCTATTAAAACATGGGCTGCAGTTAAGAGGAGTCAGGATGACAGGGATCTCAAGTCTATTGAAGAGGAAATTACTTCTATTTTTGATGGAACAGGTGGTGGATATTGCTCCCAGGCATCGAAGGAACATCTTGTAAAACTAGTGGATAAGAGGAACAGGATCCTTATGCAAAATGAAAAGGCTTGGAGACTAAAAAGTAGGGCCATTTGGATGGAAAGTGGGGATGATAATTCCAAGTTTTTTCATGCATACGCTAAAGGCAGAAGATCTGTCAACACAATCTGGAGCCTTGAAGATTCTGATGGTAATTCACAGTCCACCTTTGATGGTTTGGAAGAGGTTGGGGTTAATCATTTCCAGGACCTTTTCAAAGCCAACAACAGAGTGAACATTAAAGAGGTCATCAGGGTAGCTCAAATTTTTCCTCAGTTTGTTGAAGAGGATGATAACCGGATGCTGATGGATAGCATTACAGGGGATGAACTGAAGGATGTTTTGAATAGTTTTTAGAAGAACAAGATTCCTAGGCCTGATGGATGGACGATTGAATTTTTATAGCACTTTTTGATATTATTGGTGATGATCTCTTACAACTTGTTGAGGATTCTAGAAAGGAAGGCAGAGTTCCTGCCAGCATAAATTCTACTTTCATTGCTCTAATTCCTAAAGTGGACACCCCTTCCAATCTTAATGATTTTCGGCCTATCTCCTTATGCAACTGTGTGTATAATATTGTAACAAAAGTGATTGCTCAAAGAATTAAACCTATCTTATCTACACATATCTCAGAGGAGCAGTTCGGGTTCCTTGAAGGGCGCCAGATCCATGAAGCGATTGGTATAGCTCAAGAAGGCTTACACAGTATCAAATCCAGAAAGCTGGAAGGAGCAATTTTAAAAATTGATCTATCAAAGGCATATGACAAGGTTAGTTGGCTTTATATTCGACTTATGCTAACACATTTGGGGTTTGAGATTGGTTTCATTCGATGGATCATGAGTTGTATATCCACAGTTTCCTTCTCGGTATTAATGAATGGAGCGGTGACCCCCTTCGTTCACTCTGGACGTGGCCTGCGTCAGGGATGTCCACTGTCTCCCTTGTTATTCTTACTGGTGGACGAGAGCTTGAGTAGGGCTATTAAGGAAGCTAAAAGAATGAGAAATTTTGAAGGGATACTGGTGGCACCTGGCACCTCTCTATCACATCTGCTTTTTGTGGATGACATTCTGATTTTTTGCTCAGGTTCAAGAAGGGAAGGAATTAAACTTAAAGAAATTCTGGATCTCTTTTCCCTTGCAACTGGAATGGAGATTAATGATGGGAAATCCTCACTTACTATTTCTCTCTTGTGTGAGGAGGAACTACACACTTACACTAATCTGTTTCCCTTCCTTCTCCTTACCCTTTATGAAGGGTTAAGATATATGGGCTTCCATTTAAATCCTAATGACTATTTGAAATAGGATTGGGTATGGATTTTGGAAAAGTTGGAAAAAATGTTAAAAGGCTGGAGCTTCAGGTGGCTTACTCGAGCTGGTAGGTTGGTATTGGTGAAGTCGGTGCTGGAATCCATTCTAGTGTATTGGATGTCCCTAGCATGGATTCCGAAGGGGATTCTTGGAGCTGCTAGGAATATCTGTTTCATATTTTTGTGGAATGGAAAGGAGGATGCACATGTGACTCCCTAGGTGAAATGGGAGAGAATCATAGCTCCAAAAGCTCTGGGAGGGTGGGGACTGAAAAACATATTTTATTTCTCGAAAGCATTGGCAGCAAAGTGTGGTTGGAGGTTAATCAAATCAAGGGGCTTCTGGGCTAGAGTTATGATTCAAAAATATATTGAACCAGATACAGTGGATGAGTGGATTAGGACTCCGCACAAGTCTCATAAAGGGGGGTCTGTTATTTGGAAAGCTTTGGTTTCCTCGTTTCATGTAATTGAACAGAATCTAGTCTGGGATATTGGAAATGGGCAGAAGCTGAGGATTGGACGTGATCCTTGGGTGGGATGTGAAGCACAACACTTATTGTCAGCAGGGTTGATTGAGGAGCTGTGGCAGAGGGATATTATTGTTCTCCATCACTTGGTGGACTTGGAGAATGTATGGATGGGAAGGCCTCTTTGGAGGAGAGCGGATACCTTTGGATTAGATATGGTTAAGGAGAATGAACTTTGACTATACTTGAGGGCCCTCAGTAGGGATCAGATTTTCCTCAAAGAAGAAGACGACACTTTGGTATGGGATGGGGATCCCTTGGGCATTTATACTCCAAAATTGGGTTATCAGTGGATCAGTGAGAACTTCGTGGACAAAGAGAAAGAATGGTGGTGGAAAACTATATGGAGAATTCAATGCCCACTCAAGGCTAGAATTTTCATGTGGTGTGTCTTGGTTAACAAGATCCCGACATGGGATTTTTTGCAAAAAAGATGTTTGCAAGGTGCAAGTAGGTGCTACCTGTGTTATCAGAATGAGGAAAATGTACTACATTTGTTTCTCCACTGTAGCTTCATCACGGAGGTATGGAATGTTGTGTCTAGAATTTTAAAGGTAAACTTCCTTTGGGATGGGAATTCCCTTGAGGAGGCTTGGAGCCGGTGGTCACATAATCCTGCATTTGCCAATTATAAAGCACTCCCCCCTATTGTTATTTGGGGAGTTTAGCTATCCTGGAACAATTGTTTGTTCTCTGACAAAAAGGGACTTCCAGCTTTAGTGTCTATTAATAGTTGTGGCATCTTTTTAGCTCTCAAGCGTATCATACAAGCTACTATTCCTAGAAATATTCAACTGGTGGATATCAATCGAACTCAGCCATGGGGTTTCTTTGATGGGGCTTGTCAGAATGAATTATGTGGGGGAGGGGCTCTTCTTTTGATGTCTCCTACTCATTTTTATGTGATGTCGTTTGGTTTTGGGAGAGGGACCAATAACTGGGCTAAGATTCTCAGTCTTAAGTTACTAATCTCCTTTGCTGTGGAACATTCTGTCAGTAATATTTCAGTGTTTGGGGACTCATTGAATGTGATAAATTGGGTCAATGCCTTATATCAGTGCAACAACCGGAGAATTGCTGCTGTTTTGGAACAAATTCAGAATGTCTCTTACACCTTTGATACTTTCAATTGCAGGCACATATTTCGGGAAAATAACGCAGAGGCGGACAAAGCCTCGAAGAAAGGATTGCTACTAGGAATCGGTATTTGGAAAATCATTGAATTTAAAGATGGGGTTGGCCGGGAACTGTTCCACAGACCATTTATTGAATGATCTTAAGACATATTTTTTGGAAGTTTGATGAACTTCTAGTTATTACAGCAGAACAGTAGGTTGGATTAATGTAATTTCTTGCATTTCTCGATTTATTTTGCTCTTTAAAAGACTTGTATAGGCAGGTTTAATATATATATATATATATATATATATATATATTGTAAAACTATTCAGATACAATACAGGGTCTTAACATTCCATTGTAAAAGATGTTATTGCTCACGTGGTGAGAACATCATTGCTTTTTTCAGACAAAAGCTTAAAGCTAGATTTAGTATCTACATCTTCCACTCTAACTGAGTGATGACGTTCAATGTAATTTTGTACTCTTAAGGATGAAATGAAATTACACTTTTTTTTCTAGGAGAAAAAAATACAATGCATAATAATGGATTTTCAAAATATTGTAAGAATTGTTATGATGATATTTTCTAGTGGAAAATTGATAGAAATTTACATATCATATTTATATCAAAGTAGCTTTCTTTGGGGGATTTTTTGGAAGTTGCATGATCCATTAACTGGTGTAACAAAGAAGTTTAAAAAAGTTGGCCATGGAGAATGAGTACAATAAAATAAGAATACAAGGGATGAGATAGAGCATAGATTTTCAAATATGGAAGAACAAGTCATTAACATCTCTTGAAACATATTAATTCTCATGGTTGGGATAGAGAATAGGTTTGGACCTTTTGAGGAGTTTGTAACCTCTAACTCAAAACATGACATAGAGGGTAAATCTAGAGACAATGAAGAACAAAAAAAGGAGTTTAAAAGGGATCTAGAGAAAGAGAGACCAAGTTATAGTGCCATCACTAATTCTCAATCTCTATTTAAAGTGGATGTGAAAGTGGAGATCAAACCCTACCGATGTGTGATTGATGTTGTTAATTTGAATCAATGGTTTCAATAGTTAGAGGATTATTTCAGTGTCCATTACATAGGAGAAGAAAAATGTAACACCCCCTGACCCAGGTTAGAGATTTTATTGTAATATGAACATTGTGGCTATGAGTATGCACATAGCTTGATTATATTTTAATACAAATACCAACTAGCTGCATGAGGAGAAAACCGCTGAAGAGGAGATCCAAATATTAACTGAGGGTTATGAGGGGGTAAGGTTGAATTAAGTACCTTGTTCCCTAAACCCTTGGTCTATAAACCTTATGATAAACCCAAAACCCATACCCCTAAGCCATATTCTTAGTGGGGGATTAATTATTATTAATTATTAATTAATCTGGAGATTTAGTGGCTAATCATGATTATGGATGGGAGGATGTGTTCCTTTTGTATATCCAAAGGGGGACACGGGGTTGCCTCATTGATCCATAGGAATTCGGGAGGCTGCTGCTATGCACAGCCAGGGGGTGGTTGAATGTTAGTCGAGCATGATGCACAAAGAGCAAGGGGGTGCCAGCGGAGTGATAAGGAAGTGTAAGGAAATATGGGGAGGAAAGTTTAGATGTGGATAGTGAAGAGATTCACTGTGCGTTTTTGGAGTTTTTCTGAGAGTGATGAAAACTTGGAAAGATTTCCTGTGACAAACTTGAACCTGAATTGTAGAGATAACCTGAACATTGTTATGCTGAGATAACCCGAATTGGCCATGAATTCCTTGGTTGAATTAACCATTCAATTGGAAATTAAGCATGAGATCCAGAGGGGATCCTGATGCTCATAGTGAAGTATATTGATGTGTGTTTTGGGGGTGAACTTAGGTGGGTCAATTGTAGAATTGACATGGAATTGGTTGTTATCCTGTTGTTTTGTTGAGCCCCTATGAATATCCATTCTCTCTGTTATTTCCACATTTGAATCTTTGAGTGAGTTGAGTGGGTTGGTGAGACAACTTGGGTTAATGTCTGGATCTTGGAACGAGGGTGAACTTGGGAGCTGAAATAGTACAGGATGGACAAATTCTAAGGTTTGGTGGATCATGGCTCACATGAAGTCAGTCACCACTCTCATGTGAGTTTCAGATAAGTTTATCTGTGGATGAATTTTATTGTTCATGTGAATTATTATGCTTGTTATGTTCAGTTTGTTGAATGAAGGTGTAATTATATGTAAGCCATAATTATGTTATGTTTAAGCCCATGTAGAAGGTTGTATCCTTGAATGATGTTTCCTGCAATTGCGTGAGTTATCTGCATTTGGAATCTTATATGTGAAAGATGCATGGCTTATACTTCATTTATGTATCTCATATATGTTGTCATAACCTTATGAGGAATGAATGGTTCATGTAATGTGCATATCATGATAAGCCTAAACCTGGTTATGAGTTTGAATGTTCGATTGGGAGTTTTTTTGTATGAATAAGGATGAGATATGTTGTTTAACTTTGAAAGATTCGATGAGTCTTTCTAATTCTGTGTCAAGCTTATGTTTGATTATAATTTGGATGGTAGTCTTCACCGAAAATTAGGAAAAGTTAGAATTGAACTCTGGTATGTCTAATTCCGAGCACAGATGGCATGCTTCTGGTTGCTGATGTATTTATTTATGTTTATGGGCCCACTAATGTAGATATGGGACTCTTAATTATATGCTCCAATGAAATTTTTTATTTTCATAGTTTTATACTATAAATTGTGTGTATATGTAACGCGGGTATGTTGCAAAAAAGAAACATTTTACTAACATAACTTTGATGGACATGTACAAACATTATTGGAATGTCGTAGGGAGACACTTAGGATGTTGTAGGGAGAGACTTAGGATGGGTTTTGAAACCCTAGTAACTAACTAGGTAGTGTCTGAAACCCTCATTAGGTTATAGTTCTTCCATATCGAGTACAAATAGGTCTAGTGGATCCATCAACATTACTTATGGTAGAAGCAAGGTGTGTCGACCACATTTTTTCTCAACTAACATTAGATGACAAAGAACTTTTAGGATTTACCATCAATTTAAATTTTTGGGATAATTCAAAAATCTTCCTCGGTGAGAAGTATTCTTCAAACATTAAGTGTGAGATCCTAACATAAGTCTCTAGATGGCTTGTTGTCGTCTCGAGTTTTCCACCAATTAAGAGCTCTATGAATTTGATGAATTATTGGACTAACCATTGATGGTTGACGGTTGTTGTTCAATTTTGTGAACAATGATGTACAGGTTGATTGGAGTAACCACTTATAGTTGATGGTTCTTGTTCAAGTTTGTGCACAATGATGTACATGTTGACGATTTAAATATTTATTTGAAGATCACTTGAAATATATTCATATTATAATTCAATGAAATTGACGTAGGCCCTATTTGTTAGATGTTTGAAGAAAGAAAAAGAAAACTTGACTTAGTCTTGGTCCTCTTGTCCTTATGATTTACTTTCTCTTGATTCTTCTTTTGGATTACAAATTTAGTTTGCCATCATGTAATCATACCCCCTCCCCCACTATTTCCATTATGTATTCCTTTAGTCACTTTATACATACCATGCTTCGATAAAGCAAATTCATTATCCACTTTATAATCACAATCATAAAAGGGTTTACATTTTTCATATTAAAAAATGGGTTTACCTTGTTTTAAAACCTTAAACCATTTATAAATACTTCTTGTTGAAAAATTATTAGCTATGGCCTAGCCCAAACCAAATACACCAAGCATATTTATCATACCAAGCCACCAAAGCCAAGACTCAATCCCAAGCCAAGTATTTTGAAGAGTTATATGTGCATAACATGTTTCATGTGCCATAACTCTTCAAGAGTAATTTTGAAGAGTTATATGTTCCATAAGAACATATGAAACAAATCCATATATAAATAAGGAAAAGTATAGTTTCACTATTCAAGCAAGTTATGAATCATAAAACAAAACAAAAAATGTCCCATTGAATATTGTAATGGGATAAATGTGCAAAAAAAGAGTATCACATACAGCTGAGAAACACATTGACGGACAGAGTTCCATTTCTGTACATTGTAATAGGCTAAGGCCGACTTGTGCATGGCGAGTCAGAGTCGGACTCTCTTGCTTAATAAAACACACAACAACACACAAATGCTCACAAAGACTGGATGTGAACTGAATTCCAGAAGTTGGATTCTCTTACTTGAATCTATTATAGTGCTACAATGGAAAATGTAAAACAACTAAACAAGTTGGCCTTAGCCTGTTACAATGTACAAAAATGGAACTCTTTCCCTCAGTGTGTTTCTCGATTGTGTGTGATCCTACTCCCTCTCACAGTCTCTGCTGAATGAAAGAAATCGACACTACAAGAAAAAAGGTCATTGGTGAGGGTCCAAAAATGTCACCATAAGCTCATTTGGTGATGGTCAAGAGGGGTCCCGTCACCAAAACTTGAGCGTCTCCAAAGGCACCGTCACCTTAAGTGGGGGTATGTGGTGACATTCAAGGTCCGCCACCAATAATTATGATTATTCTAGGTTCTGACCGTCACCAATATCTATGAAGTGTTGGTGATGGACCTGTGTTGCCCCTCACCATTTGATGCATATATGGTGATGATCAATGACCAATCATTGGTGAGGGTTGAGACATGTCACCATAATCTCATCGGTGATGGTGAAAAATGAGGACGTCACCAAAATGTGAATGTCACCAAAGGATATGTCCCCAAAAGTAGAGGTGGTGTGGTGACATTCAATGTTTGACACTAATAAAGATTATTATTGACAAACAATGACCCTCACCAATTTCAATGTTCGACATTAATAAGGATTATTAGTGACAAATAGTGACCCTCACCAATTTATATGAAGTTTTGGTGATGGACCTAAGGGCCTCGATCACCAAAACACTGAACGTCGCTAATGACATATGATGAGGTCCTTATAATGACCCTCACTATTGAGGATATTTCCATTAACATATCAATGGTGACAACCACTATGAGATTGTCACCGTTTTTCATTTTGAAAATATCTTGATGACGCGACATAAAGGACCGTCGCCATTGCTTATAAAATTGTAAAAGAAATAATTATAATGGTCCTTAAAGGATAACGGTTGAGCGTCACCATTGCTTTCCACAATGGTGACAAACAATTGATTACAAGAGAAGTATGTCCACTCATTGTTGATAGAGCACCTTCCTTGCTGTTCTGGGCATCTTTTCAATTCAGCCTACATAGATTTGAAGGGATAGTTTTTTGTTGTGTTGGCTGTACCTTACAAAGGCATATTTCTGAGTTTGCTGGTTGTAGTTTACAGGGGCAATTTTTTGAGTTGTTGGTTGTACTTGGCAGGGGCAGATTTCTATTCTTGTTGGTTGTACTTTACAATCATAGGAATTGTTACCTTGAATGGATTAGTTTCAACAGGCCTATAAACTTGCTTGCAAAAAATAATGCAGTAGGCCTATAAATATTTAAACACCAAACTATGGTAATTAAAAAACAATTCTAACTACGATTGCATCATGCCTATTAAAATTCCTGGATCATAATTCTATTGGCCATCATTATTTACGATTTGAGCAAATCCTAGGGACATAAAAATTTACTATCTAAACTTAGTTTCGTATGTTCCTTCAAAAGAGAATTTTGGAGAATGGATTCAATATGTTGGAACTCATTCCAATATATCGATTAAAAAACATGCCTGTACCTGCTATATAATTTCATGTTTCCTAACCTGCCAGCATTGAAGAAAAATGTTGGGTGTGGATGATTTAAGTGGCCTGCCATGATGCCATAATGGAAATTAAGTAGTGTGTAAGGTGCCATAAATGAAGCAAAATCAATGTGCCATTGGGCAGAGCTAATTCAATTTTTTTCCATGTTTGAAATTGCATACAGGGCAGAGAATAGACATGTTTGACACTGCATAATTGATACAAGGCAGAAGAATAGTCATGATTGATATTGCAAAATCGACACAGGGAAGCATTGGGCGAAGCACTCAGTTGCTCGATGGACTATGACTATCATGAGCAGACTGGTCTTGGAAGCTCCAGGTTACCAGGTCAAAGGAGAGATCTTTGATCTTCTTAATTTATCTATTCAAATCTAATAAATATTTAAATCCAAAAATCGTTGTAGCAGGAAGAAGGATTTTTTATTTTTTTTGGTTTGCTGATCGCTGTAGCAGGAATAATGTGAGAATGAACTTCCCAGCTCAGAGGAGTCATAAGAAGTATGTCAGATTGCTCTCTAAACTATACATGGCAGCACATGGTTAAGGGATCAGTCTCCAACAGGTTTTGTTTTGGAAAATTAGAGTTAATAATTTATGTCAGAGACTGGGCAGAGCTAGCTATCAATGGTAGCTCTCGGTTAAGGGATCAGTCTCCCCTTCCATTTGTAATCTGATTCATTTTCCTCTTTTTAATAAAATCTAATTAACCGTCATTGTTAAAAAAAAAATACTTGAGAATTTTCTCTTTATAATTGTCATGTTCCAGAATCCAAGCATTAGTTTCAGCAGGTATATAAACGTTCTTGAATAAACAACAAAGTAGCATATCCCGTGAATTATCAGTGTTATCTCAACTTACATTCATTTTTTAATTCTCATATATAACATAAATGTAGAGCACCTATAAAAGTGAAAAATTCCTAAGATTCATATTGGCATGAAATTACACATTTGTTTTTGGAAATGCTTCATCAAACTTCCTCTGATGGGTTACATAGGGTAGCCTTTCTTTGCTTACCTACCCAATATGAGGTGTAGCTATACCCATCAAAATTGCTTGGGACTAGTACTCGGCCTCATCCCTTTTAAACTCATGTCATTCAAGTGGAGTAGGTCACAAGCAGAATGTAAACCTAGTAGACGGCGATGACCAATGGCCTCCTGGAATAAATTGAACATTTGGTTATTATTATTATAACATTTTACTAATTTAAAAAAGCAAAAATATCACATTGTTATAAGTGAAGTAAATAGAACTGATTCACTAACCTGTTTACACAATAACTAAAATAGATATCTAAACTTTTTTAAGCATCTGGAAACAAGATAACAAAAGATGATATAAAATGTTGTAACAACAGTTTAATAACGTATATCTACAGCCTTGGCCTAAGCCAGTAAGAAGAGTTTTTTTTTACACTTACAGATGCATAAATGGAAATCAGACATGTGGGCCTTCTTTGGAATCATGTCACCCAGCTCATCCTCCTGTTTGTTCCTTCAACTTCGTTCTAATGTTAACTGAGGAGTGGATTTATTGCAGACTGGTCACAGAACAAAGGAAGCATAGTTTATGCTTCCGTTGCGATGAAATGTTAATGAAGGTCAATGGAAACTAAACAAGCACTATAAATAAACACTATGGACAACAACAAAAGCACAAGATATTGTTCAAAAAGATATTCAAACAACTTTTTTGAACTCCAGCGAAAAGCATGAACCATACCTCAGTCATTATTTCTGCCAGCTGCTTGATAGTGACCTCATTATTAGGATTGCCAACATTGAAAATGTGACTGTTTTCCCTGGAAGGAATTTCCTGAAAAATGAAATAGGTAAGTACTATAAATATATAAGCACCATACAAGATCAGTAGAAATCCACAAAGGATTGTTGTTACTTACCATCATCAAGAGAACATGTCAGCTAGCATATTGTGCCCCATATGTTTAAATACTGTTTATACAATTCCAAGCATGCAAAACAAACACAGAACAACACTAATTTTTTCCTTAAAGAAATCTATTGTGGAATAACTCCAAGTTAATGATTTAAAAATTAAAAAAAAATGCAAAACACAACAAAAAATACACCACTATAAAATGATATAATTCCATACCCAAGTTAACACATCTAGAAAGTCAATATGAAGCAAGTACAACCACATAGCAGTCCACTTACTTTCCAAGAGCATAATCAAACATAAAGGACGAGCTGTAAATAATCCAATGGATAGTCCAAGAACATCTTAATTCAGTCCAAGACAAAATATCAAAACTAGCATTTATCAAGAACATCATTCATTCAATGTAAATCCAAACCATTAGTAACCCAATATGCAAAGTCTGCAAATGTATAAACCATGTAAAGGTGAATATAGCATAATCGATATGTTTTATTGTTTAATATTCAACCAGATTCCTTCACAATCTGAACAGACATAATCCACATTCACGTCAACATCGACTTTGACCATATCTTCTTCATTTACACATTTTGCTTCTTGAAAGTCTGTAACCCCTAACAAATCTACATACTTGGGTTCATATGATGTACTATTTCTCAATCTTTTTGGATGACATGTCAACACTACATACTAGTTAGTCTCAACTGGATCTTGTACATAGAATGCCTATTTAGCTTGCGATGCCAGAATAAATGGATCATCTTGCCAATGATTCCGACTTAAGCATTTCTTCATATTCACCATTGTAAAAGCCAAATCATCAGTTTTAATCCCTTTCTTATTGTATACATCGACCCAATTACATTTGAACAATGTGCACTCCATTAAAAAATAGTCCAATGTAATTATATCTTCTATTACTCCATAAAATGTTGTTTTCTGAAGTACAGGGTTTAGATCTTTGGAACTTGACCTCATCATTGTTTCGGCTTCCAAACACACACCACTATTTTGTGTGGTTCTCTCATTATCCATTATTTTTGTATGGTATCTATAACCATTGGTTAGGTATCCCTTGTACTTATTCACAAATTTCCTTGGGCCCCGCGCTAGCCATTTAAGTGTATCAGACACATTTCCGTCTCCTTCCACCTACATATTTTCAGTTTTTTTAATGTAGTTAGAACACATACATCCAACCTATGATAAAATATTTAAATTTGTACATGACAATATTCAACATGTAATGATTTGTAGGTACTTATAATATAAATAGTATAAAGTCACCTGTTTTTTAGTCAACTAGAAAATTGTTGGGTGTGGAGTCTCTACAATAGAGCTTCATCTTTTTTGGTTTGGGTAAATGAGTTGAGAATCTCCATTTTGTGCATCCTAATTTGACAATTATGGATAGTAAAAATGGTTGTTAATGTGTTTTGATAAAATATGAATAAAAATAATTTGAAATGTCAAATACATTATTCTATCCATGGATCTGTGTTTTGTTAAACCACAAACAAACAAATTTTTGAAGGTCAAACATGTTACTTACTCTATCCATGGATCAACTTCATTTGTGTGAAATAGAACCCACCTATGGGCTTGTTCCCAACTAATGTTATCCATTTCTGATGGAATTGAAGCAAATAATGGCTTTCCATCAAAAATTACTTCTTCATATTCATCATCCCACACTTCATTTCGACCATGTGTGGTTCCAATAGCTTCCATACCTTTCAAGTATCCTCCACAAAACTTTATTGATTCCTCCACATTGTAGCTTTCAGCGATGCATCCTTCAGCCCTATTTTTGTTCTTAACATAACTCTTGTATACTTTCATACACCTACAAAAAGAGCATATTTTTTAAGTAATGTCAAAAGCTTTGAATAAATTATTCTTCTTGTGGTTCTTGATAGCAAGTAAAGGTTCATGTACCTCTCAAAGGGGTACATCCATCTATATGAAACCGGGCCATAATATCGAAGCTCACATATCAAATGCACATTCGAATGCATCATTATATCAAAAAATGAAGGAGGGAAGTACTTTTCAAGTGAGCACATTGTCTCCATGATATCATTTCCAACTTGTCAAGGCTCTCTATTGAAACCGATTTTGCACAAATTTGCCTATAAAAGTAACAAAGCTTATAAAGCGTCTTTCGAATAGCAATTGGTAGCACATGGCGTAGAGCTACTGGGAGAAGTTGTTGCATTAGAACATGGAAATCATGTGCTTTAATTCCACAGAACTTAAGCTCTTCCATAGATATATGATTTTTTGGATTAGAGCTATAACCATCTGGCACTTTTAATGTGAAAAGAACGTGACATAGGGTCTCTTTCTCTTTCTTTGAAAGAGTATGTAGTGCAAGTGGAAGGAATATTTTTTTTCCTTTAACTTTTGGCCATAGTGATTTTATCAAACCCATTTTTTGCAAGTCATCTCGTGATTTCTTTCCATCTTTGGACTTCCCTTTCATATCCAAAAGAGTTCCAAAAATGCTTTCACACACATTCTTCTCCACATGCATTACATCTAAATTGTGACGTTGTAGGTGTTTATGCATTCCAACACATTGAGAATATTGGAAAATTATTTAATATGGAGGAAATCATAAATAATGAATTCAATGAAGACATCTAAGCACAATGACGTCATATAAGCATGCAATGTATAATAATTAGGAATGGTTGATGTCTCTACATACCTCCCAATATGGTAGATTGAATAGGATCGATTGTTTCTTCCACACCACAACATTAGTTTTTTCACCTTTTTCCTTATTTATTTTCCTTTTCCTTGATTCACTCTTCCCCCAAACTGTTTCGTTTTCCCTTGTTTCCTTAAAAATATATGACACTCTTACAATTGGAGGGGCATAACGAAGCTCCTCCTTCCCATTAAATGGTCCCTTCTGTGAGTGAAACTTATGATTTTGAGGAAGAAATATCCTATGTCCCATGTACACACATTTCTTGCTATAATTGAGGTACTCTAATTCTGTGTTCTTTCCACATATGGGGCATGCATTATAGCCTTTTGTTGTGCAACCAGCCATATTCCCATAAGCTGGAAAGTCATGAATCACCCACATAAGAATCGCCTTCATGTTAAAGCATGTGTTATTGTAACCATCATATGTCCATACTCCTTGGTCCCATAATTCCTTTAGTTCATCTACCAAGGGTTCCAAATACACATCAATGTCATTACCTGGTTGCTTGGGACCAGGTATTAACAATGTTAACATACAAAAATTCCTTTTTGTGCACAACCATGGTGGGAGGTTGTATGTAACCAACACTATAGGCCAAACACTGTATGTACTACTCAAGTCTCCAAATGGATTAAATCCATCTGCTGCCATTGCAAGTCATACATTGCGGGGTTTGCCTGAAAAACCAGGCCATCTTTCATCAATAGTTTTCCAGGCTGGGCTATCAATAGGGTGGCACATATGACCATCATTGCTTGCATTCTCATGATACCAACTCATTTTTTGTGATATGTCTGCAGAGCTAGAACAACAAAGAAAATCTTTCATTTAGATATAATATTATCATATAATATCACTATGAAAAATGGTAAAGATAATACAAGAAGGTGAAAAATTGAATACAATTACGGTGTTGAAAATCATACCTATACATTCTCCTTAGCTTCGGTTCTATGGGGAAATATCTTAACACCTTTGCAGGAACACCTTGATGCACCTTTTGAGATTGAGCATCCACCTTCCATCGATATTTTCCACATGTTGGGCATTCGTCTTTACTTTCGTTACTTCCTCAATATAAAATGCAATCATTGGGACATGCATGTATCATATCATAGTTTAATCCCAATGATTTTATCAACTTTTTTGCAGCATATGCAGAATCTAGAAGTGTGTTATCTCTTGGAAGTGTATTTTTATGCAATTTTAACATTTGGCCAAAAATTCTATTAGACCATTCACTATTCACTTTGAGATTGTAATATTCCATGGTTGTTGATAGTTTTTTGAAATCAACACAACTATGTTACAATGGCATATTTGCATATTCGATTAACTTCCTATATTGATTAACTTGATTTAGTACATTTGTTGATGCCAACCCCACATTATAACAAACTTCGTTTAGGTTTTGACCAAGACATGGATAAGCATCATTCACCATATGAAGCACTTGATCACCAACAATGGTTGTATCATCATCCTTTTCGAGTGGATCATTACCATTCTGAAATGATGTTCGAGGCTCGTCAACCTGATTATCGTAATGGCATTCTACATGTCCATAACCCTATTAATAAGAAAATTAAAATTCATGTCAGTGATTTTATGGTTTTTATGAAAATTAGAATGAATAGATATTGGTCAAATAGGGGCCTTTACCAATGCAAATTAGCTTACCAGTTGAGATGATATATGCTCTATAACTTCATGTGGCTCATTTTCAGAGCGTTGCCTAGCCTCATCAATAACGGATGGAATCTAAAGGTGAGAAGAAAACATAATCAAGCACATATAAATATAATTTATATCTTTATTGTAATATAAGTAAGTTTGAAACTAGATCAATTCATTTATTTCAAGATACCTGACTGTGAATGCTCTCTCCATGAAAATACCAAATTTTATATTGTTCTATTATTCCATCACAAATCAAGTGCTTGCGTATTGTATCAAATGTTTGTACTTTGACTATGCCACATTTATTACAAGGACATTTTAAGGAAATCTTATTCCTTGAATGCACCTCAGAAAACTTTAAGAATTCCTCAACTCCATCTCTATATTCTTGTAGTGTCCTACAAATAACCAATTTCCATTAAGTCACATAAATTTAATTGAGAACAAGTTAGCACTGATACATTTTTTTGGTATATCATGATGAATAACCAAATATAGAAACTATACCTATTTTTCAAGTTCATCCAGTTTCTTTTGTCCATTTGATAATATGCTCCAAGCTCCTTTGAAATTATGTCTACAATGAACTAAAAAATTTAGTTGATACTAAACCTCATATATATTGAAAACACACAACTTTGCAATAACAACTTGTGGTCAAACAACTACATAAACCCACATTTCTTATTAAGAGGTATTCTCATATAAAAAAACTCCCTAAACTATTCAAATATTTGACTTAGATCTTCTGGAAATAATCTCTATGGCTTAATGCATTATTGTAATTGTCTCTTTAGATGTCAATTTGTAGAACCATTGAAATTCGAACCAATATGGCATCTAACTTCTAAGAAAGTAGAACCCATAAATATTCTATCCAGACTCAAAACTAATTCATTCCAGGCAGCCCTTCAAGGCAGAGTGTTCAACATCACTCCTCTTCATACTGAGCATAATTCCAATGTAGTCAACACTCAACCTTAGATCTTAATTCAACCTTAAAATTAAAATGTAGCCCAACAGAGAGTAACACAATTAACTAATTCATTTCTTGGTTAGCTTGTATATTCACCAGAGTTCATCAATCATACAGACATATATGAAATCAGCACACAGCATCATGGAAAATAATCCTTTTCCATTTATTACATGGAAATTTGCAGGCTAATAAACAAACTCTGACCTATCCTCTGTTTTTATTGCCTTGATTCTCACATTGTATAGCTAACCCTCCTAACCATCATTTTTCAAGCCTCTCTCTCTAAGCTCTAATGCTCGCAGGTATACAAGATATACTTGGAAACATAACTTGTAGCTAAATAACAAACCTCATACATTTATGGAACTAACTCCTAGAGTCTTTGTAAAGTTCTTGTAATTGTAATTGTCACTATTATGTTAAAATAAATTGATTTTCATCCTTAAGACTGTTTAATAACATAGGATTGGCCTAAGCCTGTAAGTTGAGTTGTTGTTTATACTTACATATGAAGAAATGGAAATCGAACACATGGGTCTTATTTGGAATCGTGTCACATAGCCCATCCTCGTGTTGGTTCCTCTGAGTTCATTTTGATGTTACCTGAGGAGTGGATTTATTGCATACTAGTCGCAGAACAAATGAATCACTTTTTCTGCCTATATTAGAGGATCTGTCGATTCTTTGAATCTTGACAGATCCTCCCTGAGCCTAAAGGAAAGAGGTCTACTTATCATATTAGTTCTCTCCTCCATTTCAATATATTAGTGCTCCATTCTTGTTACTCTTTTTTATTTTTTTAACTTGCAAGAGAAATGGAAAAATATCATTTCACAATTCTTGTGGCCGATATAACAAACCATTATATATGCTGCTGCATACAACAGAAGTCCATGGCAGAATCAAACCAAGCCACCACCAGCTGCGGCCTCATCAATCAGGACACATAGTAACCCCAGTAGATGATGGTAAGGCAGATAAGACCTCAACAGTCACTCCTCAGACCATGGCTCAGTAAATCAGGCCTCAAACAAACTCACATTAAAATTTTTTGACAGACCATGAGGTCTTGACTCTTGTCCTCAAAACAAGGAGGGGTTCAATGTAAAAATCTTGTAAATGTTCAATAGTTAGCAAGGTTAAACTAAAAGTTTCCAAGTGTGATGAGGTGTCAATGATGCATCATCCTTTAGGATAGAGCTGAACTCCTATTTAGGGAGGCAATTACATAAATATAGAAAGGTTGTTAGGGTTAATCCGTTAAATTAATTCTTCATATATACGATTGTAATCCTACGGGCCACAGCAGAGGTAGAGCAGAGGTGAGGTAGAGGCAGAGAGGTAGGAAAATAGAGAGGAGAGGACCAGGGTAGAACACTCCCATATTGTGTAATCAGGTCACAAAATTCTGAGTAATTGAATTTGATTAATGAAAGCATTTTATATGCATATGGACTTGTGAATATCTCTTTCAATGTATTTTTTATGAAGTTCATTGTCTCTATTGAATGTGAATGGCATCTTGCTAAGAACATAAAGTCATTTAGTTTGGAATTTGTATGTAATTCCTGCAGCAAAAAATGAGTACATAGGCTTTATTAATTGGCTGACTTCCTGATAGTAAGCAACTACAGGAATATGCGATTTCTGCGAAGGATTTGGAATTGGAAGACCCTTTTGAAAACTGACTCAATGTGATTGTTTATCACTCGAGTGTCCTTATGTTATGATATCTCAAGTTATGCAAATCAGAAGGAAGTGAAGCGATTGAAATTGGAACATCAAGTTACTTCAATTAGATTGATTAAAGTACATTCTGCATAAAACTTTAACCCTAACCAAAATTTAACAGAATAAATAAATGTGTTGGGTGAGAATCTACTGTCGCTGAAGGTAAAATATTGGAGATTTTAGCATTTGTTTAACATTTTTATACAGAGATCAGGTTACAGAATTGATAGACAGGTTCCATATTTCAGGGTTAGGGTTTGAATATTTGGAAGTGTGTTGAAGGGTAGAAGTTATTTTTTTCCACTTGTTCATGAAAAACTAAGTTTCTCAAATGTTCAAACAAACACTGAAGAAATGAACGCTGGCCTGGAGGAAAAATCGTGGCAAATTGTCATTGTGCACAAATTTGAATACCCAGGTATACTCTGTTCGGGAATTGAACTCCATTTTAGATTTCATTTGTGTACAAGTAGCAGTAGATCATGGCCCAATTATAATCATATTATTAAAGGAAAAATGCCATTTCTGAACAAAGAAATTGAATTTATACTCAAGGTAAGAGTTCAAGAATTTGGGGAAGTGTTTTTTGTTGAAATTGCAGGTGGTTCCTACATCAAAAATAAAAAGAAGAGCTGCATGGATAGCATTGGAACCTGATTTCCACAGTTCGTCTCACTCCCTATGTCTATCTCTCCATTTGTGGTTCAACCCAACAACATTTCATTGTGATTTTTTGTCTATCTCTCCATGCGCGTGGTTTAAGCTAGAGCAAACCATTCCCACCCCAATTTCATCTGCACCAAATTTCAAAAATTGAATTTTTTAGTTTTTGAAAATGGTATCTTTTGAATCTTTGAAAATGGTATAAAATTGAATCTTTTTAATCTTTAAAAATGGTATAAAATTGAACCTTTCGAATCTTAGAAAATGCGGGCATCGTTTCTTGATGTAATTTAATTTACAATACACAAAGTGACAAAGTGTTACCATTATTGCAGTTTATTATTTAAATATTATTATCCGCAAAATCAAGAGTCATGCATGACTTCACAATGTCTCAACTTGCCATAAACCCTAGGTGAAGGCATACCTGGTGGGAGACCATGCGTTACACATCAAAGAATACCCGAGTATAATTGATCTACTACAGAAGGATAATGAGCTAGATAATAATGAACCCCAATCATACACACAAGAGGAAGACCAAGTTGATAGAACATGATGAGAACATGCATCTCTCATATATATTATAGAGGTCTAGGGGTATAAAGCCTCCAATAAGTATATGATCCCACACAAGACTGAATTAACCAATGAGTTAAGTTAGGGGTCACACATCATGATCAATACTCCAACGTTAGGTGATCAGGGGATTGCAATTGCATAAGGACTTCTCTATACCTATGACACATGGAACACCCATCAAGGAAACCAACTCAATCCACCATCATTAAGTACTGCTACCACCATCAAGGGATAAAAACGGTGAGGGCCAACTATTTGTTGAGGGATCCATCCCCTAGCTCAGTGGCATTGGAAAATGATATCGTCCCTCTGACTAGTCCTCTCACTTTTGTTTCTAGCATTAAAATGCAGATGCACTCTCCGTTTCATGACAACCCTGTAATGGGTGGGCCACACCCTCCTGTGAATGTGTATTCGACTATAATGACAAACAACATTATAATATAGGTGGTTCTTTCAAAGATATATTAATGCAAAACAACATGCTTACATTCCAACTTCATCCCTAGATATGATGGTGGCTATAGAAACAGTAAGAAAATTATAGGATCACATGTTTATAGAAAATGCACAACTACACAACATGTATCATGGGAAGCCCTCATGTGGGAGAAAACCCAATTACAACCTTTCACTGTGATAGAATCCGCAAAATCAAGAGTCATGCATGACTTCACAATGTCTCAGCTTGCCATAAACCCTAGGCAAAGGCATACCTAGTGGGAGACCATGTGTTACACATCAAAGAATACCCAAGTATAACTACTCTACTACAGAAGGATAGTGAGCTAGAGAATAACGAACCCCAATCATACACACAAGAGGAAGACCAAGTTGATAGAACATGATGATAACATGACTCTCTCATATATATTATAGAGGTCTAGGGGTACATGGAACACCCATCAAGGAAACCAACTCAATCCACCATCATTAAGTACTGCTACCAGCATCAAGGGATAAAATAGGTGAGGGCCAACTATTTGCTGAGGGATCCATCCCCTGTCTCAATGGCGTTGGAAAATGCTACCATCTCTCTAAGTTGGAAAATGCTACTGTCTCTCTGACTAGTCCTCTCACTGGCGTTTGAAAATGCACAACTACACAACATGGATACTACCCATTAATGTGTCATCATCGACAAGGATTGGGAATCGTTAGGGGCTCTAACCACTATATTGACATCGACAGGGAGTGGGACTGATCATCACATACTAACACAATTGTTATAATGTCCACCCACTCTTATAGTGCAGGAAGAGACACACCATTCTACCAGTCCGTGGAGAATATTGTATCACCAATCCTGCAAACATAAAAAATAATGAGTTTGAGGAATGCATCCATCTTATGGTTCATTTGATTCAAGCCATCTATGTGGTTACAATAGTCTAATAGTAGGTGAAAACACCAAGGTTAAAATGCATGATTTTGTTTGGTATTTGTAAAGGAGTTAATTCCTCAACGTGAAGTCATATTAATGGATAGGGTATTTTTAGAATAGTGATAATTGCAATCCATGAGAAGAACCTTGGATCACACATTTTTGTTTGATCTTATCTTAGGCATCACTCATGATTGATCAAGAAAGCAAATCACTAGCATGGATGAGGGTGAGAATTTACCCAAGATACCTTTCGCATTACTAACCGAAAATTTCCGCATATTTAGAGGAACTTTTTCATATTTGAAGGCATACCTCATCATTGAGGTTCATATATATGTTTTTAAATGTCTTTGCTTAGATGGTATACTAGGTCTTGGCACCTCTTTTATGGTGTGAGAATGTGTTGTAGGCAATGAAGTTTAAGTAGGTCCATTTCAACTTTATTTAATCGTTGCATTAGTTTTTGTAGGAGAAGGGTTAACATTAATAGAAAACCAATGCATTACACTCACCATTACAGACTTTTTTTTCACACCATTAGTTTGATTGAGAAATTATATTGTTTGACTTATAATGATTTTACTCTTGTACATGTGAAGATGTTAACTTTATGTTTTTTCAAATCCATATGCTTTCCTTCTAGTTGTGCATTTTTTAGTGGATTGTGTATCTTCTATAATCATGACTACCTCTTAAAATTTTAAGGATCCATACTTAAAAATGTATAAGTCTTGGCAAATCCAACCAATTTTTAAAGTCTAACCATAAAATATTTAGCGATACCTTTTTAGTTTTTTTTTCTAATTTATAAGTATTTTATGTACTTTATATAATAATTTGGAGAAAATAGCAACATTTGTAAATGGAAATAGGAACATCTATTGTCAAGAAAAGAATGTTTGGATTTGTATTTCCCTTTATTGTTTTTAGTATTTAGATTTCCCTCCAAATTTTTATTCATTTTGTAATATAAATAGGAACAAAGCTCATATGTATTCAACAATATTTTAATTGAAAACATTTTTTGCTTGTCGTTGAAGTTAGAAAGCTATGAAGACTAGAGGAAATGAGAAGCAAACTCTCTTACAACAGGCAATCTTAACCCATGGAAACAAAAAGAGGTACCATTGCCTTGTACTATTGTTTGTACTATATTGCTCATACTATTGTTTTGTCTTTATTGTCCCTTTGTACTATATTGCTCATACTATTGTTTTGTCCTTATTGGTCATTGTTTTGTCATTATTGTCCCTTTCCGTCCAGATGAATTATTATGAGTATTTCAAAATTTAATAGTATTTTAAAATCCATATTTGCAAATGACATTTACCGTGGATAATTGGCCTTTTGCAAAGACATTTTTTGTTATCTTGTTAGTTGTTTTTTTCCATTCATGAATTAGATATTAAAATACATTACATCATCAAACTATGGATTTGAAATAAGTAGGCCAACATGTGGTGCCACCGACCGTTTCCACCCTTGTTGATGCAAGAGATGGGCAGACCTGCTCCGTTCCCTAATCTTGTAGTATTAGAATAGGGTTACCAGAATTTTCCAGATGTATCGTTACTGGAAATCCACTTGCTTACAAATCCAAACAAAAAATACAGATTTGCTCTTTCCAAAAGTTACAGAGGTCTTATAAACGCCTGAGTCTGTCTCTCCAACATCTAGTTAGCAAAAATCACAGAATTTCTTCAGGGAAAAATATTGGAATCTAAACCGAGAGTAAATGGTGAGATTTACAGATTCTAAACCAGTTAAGCAAATTTATATCAAAATTCTCAGAACCCCACCTCACATATGCTCATTATTTAGAGTTGTGCAGCATAATTTCCAAACACTCTTCATGAATTAGTAGTCCATAAGAAGATGTTTTGTGGTTTCATCGTTCTGCATACACAGACAACATCTACTGGGACCAATCCGACCTTTTTTTAAAATATTTTCCCATGTCTTGAGATGCTCCTGTTGGAAATATGGCAGTTTTGTCCTCAAAATCGCAAACCCTGGAGTGACTCTTGGTTTCTGATGAGTGTGACTTTGTGATCAAACAATAGAGGTGACCAGGTCCCAATATCTGATCTTGTGGGAAAGATAGTTTCTCTGTTTTTATGTGACAAGTTTTTCTCCACCGTCACTGTAGATCTTATAAAGATGGAGATCTTAATAAGAAGAAGCCAAAAGATTAAATAAGATCATGCCCAAGTTTTGGGAGAAAGGAAGCCCGTAGAAAGCCCAAGCATGCAGTTTTGAAGGAAATGAAGCCTACAGGCTTGAAGTTAATTCATGAATTAATTGACTAGTTAATTAATTAATTAGTTTATTAAAACAGATATTTGAAAGGGCATGAAGCCAACAAACCTGGAAGATGTCCATTGAGATTTTAGTTGGTTAAATAATCAAAATCTGCAAAAGACAGAAATATGAATAAAAGGTTTAATAATAGAAGATTCGATGAAGCATGTGAAGATTATACATCAAAGAATACCCGAAAAAATCTAAATAGAAGAAGAGTGTGTGTCTTGGAGTCATAAGTTGCAGTAGCATCTTGAGCAGTCCAAGATGCAGTAGCATCCTGAACCATTTAATAACATTAGATTTCATATATTTTTCCTGTAAAACTTTTGACCACAGAGTATTCCCAAAAAGCACCCTCTATATTTTAATATACATTGTTAGACATTTTGTTATGAATGAGTTAAAGATATTTGTATAATGTTCATAAATACTATTTAATTTTCAGGATTGTGTTAGTTGGCTTGTTTCAACGATGTGTTAATAAAAATGATTTTTTTGTTATGCAGTTTATTTGTGGATGTCCATATCAAAGTAATAAGTTGTTTTTTTTTGTTTGAGATTTCAATAACTTCAATATTTTTTTAACAATTATTGTCCGTTCTTTTATACCTTAAAAATTGTCTAACTTTCTTTGAGCACGAGTTGCAATCCATATTTGTAGGGATCTAACAGGATTAAATTAAGACATTGCAATACATCACTTTTAACAAATTCAGGCCGCATTACCAAAAGAAATGACAATGTTATATGTGGCACAACTACAGGTAAATATTTTAAACATGATGGTAACTTATTATTTATTTTTTAATAATTAAACAATTATATTAAAAAAATTCATAATATACTTGACCATACGCTCTAAAATGGGAAACAAATTCCAACAAAATATAGCATTGAGATCCACTGTCCCATTACAAAGTGAATCTACTTGCTATAGTGTCGACAACAATTCTAACGCACATACTCTTGAGAAAGATGTGAAAGAACCACTGGAAGGTATGATCATTTCTAAACATTTTTTGTCCTAAACAAGTATTTCAAGATTTCATATTAACAATTTCATATTTTCATTGTCTCAAGAGGGGTACTGGTTTGTTTTTCCAGAAAATTTTCAATAGGAACCAGCACAACAAGATCATGTTTTGGAGGAGGATCCACCACAACAAGAGCATGTTTTGGATCAGGATCCACCACAACAAGAGCATGGTTTGGAAGATGCAAATGCACCTACCCAAGATAGTACTGCAATAAATGTGAAAAGGAGTAGAGGACCAACAAAATGTCTCTTTGGAACCACTATAGAGGGCATTGCATTGCCTGAAATTCAATTTAATTAGAAGGGCCAGCCTATTGGTCCACATTCAGAGAAATTCTTCTCAGTTTTAGGTGTTCTTGCAAGGGAAATTCTAGGCATCAAGCACATGGATAGGAAAAAAGTGTCTGAAGTGCAAAAGAAAGACATGTGGAGTGCAATCAATGTGAGCATCAACTTATTCTAAACTTTATATATTGATGCATATTGAGCTTGTGTGTGATAGGTTTAGTTTCAAATAACGCTTGTATCTAATAATGGATTGTTTATCTATTGTAGCATACCTATAAAATAGATCTGTCAGCATAGCAATGGTGTCATAAAGCAATATCTCAACGCTTGAGAACCTATAGATCTAATTTGTATAAGAAATACTATTTGAAATATGAAATAGATGAGGAGAGGATTGCAAACCTTCCTATTGGAGTAAATGAAACTGATTGGATTGAATTTGTTAGATTACGATCTGACCCTAAATTCAAGGTAAAAATGAAAGACAGATTTGAATGTTATCATCTTTGATTTTGAATCCTCTCATACAATCAACTATAATCTTAGCATCTATTTTTTTATTGAGTTGCAGGAGAGGTCAAAAACAAATAAGGAAAATAGGGCATTAGAATAAGAGATCCACACTTCTAGCCAGAGAGGTTACTTTAGGGTTGAAGATGACCTCATAAGTTGCAACAAATTCTATTATTTGTTCACAATTAACAACTTTAAATATAGTTAACTAGATTGTTGTATTTGTTGATACTGGAATCAATCTCATGGTCCAAGTGATAAGCCTATAACTAGGGCTGATGTGTGGATGAAATGTTATAAAAAGAAGGATGCCACTCCAATGTCATCATTCATTACAGAGAAAATAGTAAGTTCTGAACCTATTCTTGTATCATTTATGCTTTTTTTAGAGTTAATGATGTTTCTTATATGAGTTTGTTGAAATGTTGACATTGCTAGAATCAAATTGAATTGGCACAAAATGAGTCAGTGTCTCCTGCATATGCTACAAAGAAAGATGCCCTTGCTATAGTTTTGGGGCCTGAGAGGAGGGGTCATGTACGTGGGGTTGGATTTGGAGTCACTCCAACTGTATTATTTGGAAAAGAGCGTTCCTACAAGAAGGAATTTCATAATACTAAAGAGAAATTAAGAGAAAAAGACAAGGAACTTGAAAGATTGAAAAAAGTTGTTGAATAATTAATGGAATGGAAAGCTGCCATGGAGGTGGGGAAAGAAAGTGGCAGAGTTGTTCCAAAATCCAACAATGTAAGGATTGCATGTGTAGACTTTAATTCTTTATGTAGGCCATCTTTGAAGTTGGGGATTTCAAAATCATAATGCTAACATGAACATGATCGTATTGTTGTAGGGTGTGTAATATATGAATTATTGTTTTTGCATCCTAACCCTTTATGTTCTGATTTCATGATATCTAGTGCAAACTATTATATTGGCAGAGTAATATTGCCATGTCAGATGTGGAATCAAACCGAGGACCTCCGCAACTGTCACCTCTTAATCCAGTCACCCCAATCCATGTAGTTTTTTAAACCAACTCTTATTTTTTCCATTTTTATTTTCCATTCTTTGAAAACCGCTCACAAGTATTTATTTTTTAGGAGAGTCTCTAGAATAATGCTAGTCAAGGTTCATTGGAAAAAAATACAATGGCTCCTAGACCATCTAATACATTTGATACTCCAAAGTTGACAGTGAGTTTTGAAACTATTTAATATTTACTGCAATGTTATAATCGTTATCTCACTGTATATTACAAGTATTTATTTACTAACATGATTATCTCAGTCCTCATCATGCTTTGCCAAAACAAACTCCTTTGACTTCAGGAGAACATAATCGTGACCTAATTGGAAAATCAATACAACAGGTAAGTTCTAAGCCTCTTTATTTCTATATTTAATATTCCATTCTTATTCCGAGGAATCTCACAGGAATTTGTTTATTGGCAGGTTCAACTGCAATTAGCATCTTCAGATGCGGGATTGAATGGAAAAAAATGTTTACTGACATATTTTAATGGTCAATTGAAGGTTGCAAAGGGTTACATCAAAAGAAATTAACCAAACTTTCTCATGCCTAATGGGGGAAAATTAGGTGATGGATATTATCTTGTGTGCCCACAATCAATTATGGTTGATCCTGATTATGAAATCAAGCTTAAGAATATAAGTAATCAATGCAAGTATTTAGTGAATGCAATTAACAGTTTTATACCTTGGAAAAGCAATGACATTGAATTGATCAAAGATTGAGAAGAATGTGAACTCAGAGTAAACAACAAGAGGATGGGCTAGGTGACAGGATTGCAAATAAGACCCATGTGTCCGATTTCCATTTGTGGATATGTAATTATAAACAACAACTCAACTTACAGGCTTAGGCCAAGCCTGTTGACAAGCATGGACAAGCATGGAAAGCAAGTTGGAGGACAAAGACATGGCAAAGGTGACATGGAGGATTGGTGATAGAGAATTCACTTTTGGAGAAGCCCAAGCAGTGTCTGATTCTGATAATTCCACAAGTACTGGTATATCTCCCTCTCACAAAAACCATGTCTGATACAAATAACTATCTTCACAGAGATAGATTAAAAAGGGCAGTGACTGCAACTATAACCTTTTTAGCTTTATTTCAAGTTTATGGAAAAAAATGGATCTGTACGAGGTTGCAGGACTGATTACCTTGCAATCAATGCTAATGGTTTCATGTCCAGCACATAGTACTAGTGAACATGGCCCTTCTGTAGCTAGTTGTAACAAAACAAGTATAGTTCAGTTGGTGCATTTACATGAAATAAAAGGTCGAAGTTTTTCCTAAAATCGCCATAAAAATCCTCCACAACACCTCTATAATCCCCACAACTAGATGGTCATCTTGTTAAACCCATAATAATATCTAAAAATTATAAATAAATTTAAAACCCAAATATGAAAACATCAAAATTGCATTCACACATTTGTAATTTTTATCCCAACGAATACATGTTCAAAACCAAGCAAAACAAATTGAAAACTTGTCATGAAGATACCCACATCCCACATACGAAATCCTATATGCATCAAAATATCTCTTGGGATTATCCATTTACATATAAATGTTGGTCTAAAAACACTAAACAAGATAGTGATCGGATCCCATGGGAAAGCAACTAAAAACAATCATGATATCCACAAACATGTATAGATTCTGCTTAAAACATGATTCGATGAACTAAATCAACGAAACACAATGTAACTTATTGATTTTAAATATTGTTAACTATGTTTAAACCAATCCATATTCATGGCAATATAGATGTAGTGATGAACCCTATCACGCCTTAGAAAAAACGTGAAATGAAACCAAATGAGGGTTCCCAAAACCCATAAAATCTAAGATCAATGAAAGTGGTGGATATTTGGGTAGCAGTGGATATCAGTGCATTAGAATTCAATGGCCATTGATGTCTACTTGGAAACCTATCAGAAGAGTCCCCTGACCTTATATTTATTGAATACATAATCAGTGCAAAACCAATGAAAACAATGGAAAAACTGCAAAATTTTATTTCTAATGTCGAACATTGGGTGTGCCTTACGAGAAATCTTGAACAGACATATAATTGTGTCCCTGCAAATGCTATATTTCCCATAGGGACATAAAAATATCAGAGATAAAGCCATGGTTTGCTATATTTCTTCAATACATAGTTTTCTTATCCAGTTTGGTTCACTGTAATAGTTTGTTGGTTCACTAGTGAGGTGGATGCAAGGTTAAATCATGGGTTCCCTTCTCATGTTGGTATTCCCTACTTGTATGCCATTACTTTCAAAGGCATAAGGATAAGTACAAGACCTAGACCAGGAATCTAAATAGAAGGAAGTCCACTTTGTTGTGCATCCATGTTACTTAAGAACTTTAGGAGTTAGGATTTAGTTCCATAAATGTAGGAGTTAGTTCCATGTTACTTGCAATGAGATAATTTTCTGTGTTCAAGGGAATATAAATAATGAGACAAAGTGGACATGTAGTATTTTTTGCAAGGAACCTGTCAATGTACTCCAAGTGAAAGGTAGGCCCATAGACAATTAGTTTCTATAGTTTTTCATCTATTTGGTCATCCCCAAGACACATAACACACCTGCAACAACACCCAAATAGATCTATGAGCATTCTCCTTAGCCCTCTTGTAGGCATATTAAGCATGTGGATATACAAAAGTATTGACAATAGGCTGCTTGAGTTCAAGCTTGCTTAAGGACAATATACATTAGAATGAACTCGGAGCAACCAATAGGAGGATGGGCTAGGTGACACGATTCCAAATAAGACCCATGTGTCCGATTTCCATTTGTGCATATGTAATTATAAACAACAACTCAACTTACAGGCTTAGGCCAAGCCTGTAGATATACGTTAACTAACTGGTAGGAGGCTACATCCCCCTGTTTAGTTAGCTACAACTGAAAAGGAGAACCTACTCCCCTTTGCAGGCACCAACTTTCCCTAGCACCACTCTGCCACCCTTGTTAATTCTGCATTTACTTCTTGGACTGCTGCTCTCTTTGTTTTGTTCTCGATATTCAATGTATCAACCGCAGTCACACTTCTTCTTCATATGATATATCCATACTTATACACTTTCCTCACACCTCTTCATGACACAACGTGTCTCCTCATAGACTTCACACCTCTTTCATTAAAACTCTTAATGTGCAAAAAGATTATTAACTAACAAGTAGATCAGTTAAACTAGTTTTAGTTATAACCATACTTAGTCTTTTTTCTATTTGTTTAAACTTTGCTAACAAAGTTTTACACTATAGCTTAAAGCTTTATACTAAAACTTATGATAGCCTTTGGATATTTACCAAATATATTAGCGTACTACTAAAAATTCTGATAGGCTATTGTTTAAACACATCGAACGCTTTTGGAGATCCGCTATCTTTTTGGCAGTCCACCAAAACTTCGCTCACGAATTTGGCTACGAAGTAACACTTTCCATCAGCAATACTTATTGCCACATCTACAACACATCATTGCCACATCTGCAACATCTCAACACTGTCATATCATCATCCACATCAAACCGAGATGCCAAATGTAGAAAAATATAGGGGGCCACATAAGCGTCCCGAGCTCTAGGCTGGTGTTATTCTCATGGAGAACCAATCACCCAGATCTCCCATACTATCTTTGCACTATGCGTCAATGAATATTATTGAATCCTACGATTATAAAAACATAAAATACTCATCCACACAACCAATTTGGTTTAAACCTCAACGCCAAGCATGATCTCCAATGTCAATAATCGTGATCGGATGGTCCACGATCCTTTACCCTCGGAAATATTCCAAGCCACATTTCCTTGTTGTTTCTTGCTGCAGGGTATGTTCCTTTGGCTTCGATCAGACATTTAACCATCCTCCTTCTTTCAAGAGCTTCCAACAGTTACTTTAAACCTTGCCAATTTGTAGAAATAACCTATCTGCTACGTAGTACCATGTCTTCTTCTTGAGCTTTTGTAAACATGGCTTGGGCTTCTTATAGCTCCTTTCTCCTTGATCTCCTCTAATGTCTACAGCTTCTTCTTCTAAAACAAGCAAGTTGGCTGGAGTTTTGGCATCTGTTCACTGGTCCATCGAATGCAGAGACTATCTTTACATGTTTACTCTTCACTAGATTTTTGGGCTTCATTAACAGGATTGATACGAGATTGCAGTGCACCTTCTTCTATAGAAGTATTTTGCCCTTCTATATCTATATTGCGAGAAGTGTGTATTTGCACTTGTTTGTCCATGATTGATAGAGAACAACTTTCATCCTCTTGGTTTGTAATATTCAGAGAATCATTAGCATCAACAAGCAATGTAAATACAGGACTAGAATCCTTGTCACATGTTTATGCCAAATCCTTTTTACATGCTTCTTCCAAATTCTTTCTACAGGTTTTTGCATCTCCTGTAACCATGACAAGTTTGTTTATTTGATCAGCCACATCTATAGAAGTAGTTTACATCAGTATAAAAATCCTTCTCTTGGAATGGAAGACCATCGATTCCAGCTATATTTACGTCATCATAGTGCTCTGTCATTTCTGCCTATGCATTTCCCTCTCTTCATAATGCATTGGAAAAGTAGATAGGTAGACATTCTATTTCCCTCTCTCTTTATTATGCTGCTCTTTCATTGTCTCTGCCATAACCATCTACTTTGTTTGTTTCCACTGTCATCTACTCTTTTCACATTGCTTGTCATCATTCCTGCTTGTGGCTCTGTCTTCATCCAGTTGCCATCAATGACAACCTACACTGCCAAATTGCCAACAATAGCTCCCTCTCGCAAAATCTGTGTCTGATACAAATAACTATCTTCACAGAGATAGATTAAAAAGGACAGAGACTGCAACTATAACCTTTTCAACATTATTTCAGGTTTATGGAAAAAAATGGATCTTTAAGAGGTTGCAGGACTGATTACCTCGCAATCAATGCTAATAGTTTCAAGTGAACATGGCCCTTCTATAACTACTTGTAACAAAACATGTATAGTTCAGTTGGTTCATTTACATGAAATAAAAGGTCGAAGTTTTTCCTAAAATCACTATAAAATTATCAGATTATGGGATTTAGTAAGTTTCCAAGGAAAAATTTATACACTTCTTTTGAACAAGTTCAAATTCACATAAACAAAAAAAGGCATATTTGGGAAAATCATTATATTTGAAATATCATACTTTAGAGTCTAGATAAACAAAATGCATATTTCCACTATTGTGCATTGAATAAACCTGAAATCCTGACTAACCAATTACAATTTTTTAACATCCTCTGGTATATTTTCAAGTAACAACACAATGGAGATCCAAGAGAAAACCTACCCTTTGGGGAACAGAAAAAAACACCACAAGATGATATTCCATAGTAGGGTGTTATTCAACCTAGATTTGTACTAGGTTGGGTGAATTTAATTTCAAGAGATTGGGTGAAAATTTGCAAGATGTTAAGGTTTCAAGATTTGTACTCTAGACCAAGTTAAGGTTTCAAGATCCAAAACATCAACTTCTCCTAAGTAATGGTATCCAGAATATCCACCTTATACCACAAGCATGTTTTCAATAGCAATTGTAGTGTGGCTATCTCCGGGAGCAATAAGATCCCATTCACATCAAGGGAAATCCATTTCATTAGCTTCAGGTCCAGATATGAACATCAATCAAGTAATTTCCTCCCCCTCTCTCGTGGGGATGGTGGAGTTCCTCGAATGCAAGCATGCCTCCATTCCTTGGTCTACAAGTCTAAAATGTGTAGATCATTTATCTTATTAGACCCGTTTGTTCCCCCAAACACTATGATATTGTGGTCTAAGAGAATGGCACTATGGATGTCTCTTGTACCTAGCTCTTGCCTAGTTGATACTAATAGGATACAGTACACCATCCTATGCAGGCATTTGAAGCCCCTTGCATTTAATGTCTCTAAAAGACCTTAGGTACACCTTGAGTTCATTGTTGGAGGATGGACTCAAAGGTATATGGTGGTCGCTAAGAAACGGGTCCTAGGATCGGATTGCTAACATTAACAGAAGGAAAATAGGCAGGGATGAAGTTGTAAATGACTTCCTCCAGCCTTGGATATGATTGACATAAATATCTTCACCTGTCTTTGGTATCTTATTGTATGACTTAGTTTTTTGTATCAATCATCGATAAGACACCTTTTAAATGTCCTGAGAAGAACATCTATCTCTGAAAGAAGGAAAAGGAAAGAATAACCTACAGTTGATGAAAGTAAGCAGTCTAGAGAGTTATGAGAACAAGAGGATGATCTCTATAGGAACTCTACAAACCTAAGAGCAGAATTGAAGAATTGTTTGAAGCATTTTTTTTGGCACAATAATTTGTGAATGCATTTGAGAACTATTCAAAGGAAGGTTTGAAGGCTTTGAAGTTAATTGGGAATGTTCTAGTAATTCCATAAATAGTGAAGAATTAGCTGCATGTGGATATATAAAAGTATTGACAATAGGCTGCTTGAGTTCAAGCTTGCTCAAGGAAAATCTACATCAAAATGAACTCGGAGCAACCAATAGGAGGATGGGCTAGGTGACACAATTCCAAATAAGACCCATGTGTCTGATTTCCATTTGTGCATATGTAATTATAAACAACAACTCAACTTACAGGATTAGGCCAAGCCTGTAGATATATGTTATTAAACTATCTAAAAACACTAAACAAGACAGTCATCGGATCCCATGGGAAAGCAACTAAATACAATCATGATATCCACAAACATGTATAGATTCTGCTTAAAACATGATTCGATGAACTAAATCAACGAAACACAATGTAACTTACTGATTTTTTCTATTGTTACCTGTGTTTAAACCAAGCCATATTCATGGAAATACAAATGCAGTGATGAACCCTATCACGCCTTAGAAAAAATGTGAAATGAAACCAAATGAGGGTTCCCAAAACCCATAAAATCTAAGATCAATGAAAGTTACGGATCTTTGGGTGGCGGTGGTTATCAGTGCATTAGAATTCAATGGCCACTGATGTCTACTTGGACACCTATCAGAAGAGTCCCCTGAGCTTATATTTATTGAATAGATCATCAATGCAAAGCCAATGAAAACACGAAAAAATAATTATTTAAATAATGGAAAAAAAACCAAAATTTTATTTCTAATGTCGAACATTGGGTGTGCCTTAAGAGAAATCTTGAACAGACACATAATTGTGTCCCTGCAATCACTATATTTCCCATAGGGACATAAAAATATCAGAGATAAAGCCATGGAATACAATAGGGTATGGAACCATGGTGTGGATACATCCCTAAACACCAAAGAGAACCAGACCAACATGAAACATAGTCAAAATACACAAACAAAATTCCTAGATGTGAAAACACCTCCAGAGATGGCTACAGGATAGTCCACATGATAATCAATATGGCTATGCCTTAAATACATTGTAAAATCACCCAGGAGGCAAGAAGAAGATGCAACACATTGATCAAAAGGATAATCATACTAATTGACTGACAATCATATCGAAATTAAAAAGGGCTGTGACTGCAACTATAACCTTTTTAGCATTATTTCAGGCTTATGGAAAAAAATGGATATGTAAGAGGTTGCAGGACTGATTAGATCGAAATAAAAGCTAATAGTTTCATGTGAACATGGCCCTTCTATAACTACTTGTAACAAAACAAGTATAGTTTAGTTGGTTCATTTACATAAAATAAAAGGTCGAAGTTTTTCCTAAAGTCACTATCAAATATCAGATTATGGGATTTAGTAAGTTTCCAAGGAAAAAATTATACGCTTCTTTTGAACAAGTTCAAATTCACATAAACAAAAAAAGACATATTTGCGAAAATCATTAGATTTGAAATATCATACTTTAGAGTCTAGATAAACAAAATGGATATTTCCACTATTATGCATTGAATAAACCTAAAATCCTGACAAAACAATTACAGTTTTTTAACATCCTTTGGTATATTATCAAGTAACAACACAATGGAGATCCAAGTGAAAACCTACCCTTTGGGTAACAATTCAAGCACCAAGAATCTTCCCTAGAAGGAAGTTTGTTGCATGTCCCTATGCAACTTATCCCCCCCATAGTAAATTCTTATGTAGCTCGATCCAACTGTAAAATTGGTGACTTACTCCATTTCTTTCCGGAAAGCCTAAATGACAATCCACTTCCATCCATGAAGAGTTCTCTGCAAAATCATACCACTTCCCAACAACATTGTACTCAGTTTTGCTGCACCAGAGCCAAAGGAAATGGAACCTTAACCCAAGCCATTGAGTACCATTTCTCCATAGAGAATTCACATACAAACTTGTTCTTGAAAAGGAAACCTGGAAAAAGGGGTATCCCATGGGGTCCCGTTATTTGAGGACTGGAGGAAGCAAATTCCAATGGGTCTTGTAGGCCTGCAAAGAGGCCAAAGTCCCACAAGATCTAAGTTCTTCAAAACTCTGTAATGCTTATCTCTGATTCATTCTAAATTGTTTCACCTTCATAGGATCCCTGGGGAATTCACTATGACTAGAAAAGGCCACTTCAGGTTCTGGATGCTCTCCTCTAACGTGAAGTTCAGACTGGAATTCCAACTTATAAAAGAATTTCATCCCTATTTCCCACTTAATTTTGATACGAACCGTTACACCAAAACCTCGAGATGTTAGTGATGGCCGCCCACTAGGATCTTAACATCCCACCACGCTCCGCAGTCCAGACTCTGGGCTGGATGTGCGCCCGTACGGTGGTGTCCCCTTTGCGCCGTACGAGCCCCGGGCGAACACTGCAATGCCAACGTTTCCACCCGCTCTGTGACTTGAACCTTGGTGGAGGCTCTGATAACAAATGATACGAACCGTTACACCAAAACCTCGAGATGTTAGTGATGGCCGCCCACTAGGATCTTAACAAATTTGATTCTGAATAAAAGATGAAAAGGCTCATAACTGAATATCTCCTACTACAGGATTGGGATTCCATTCCAATTCATGTTCTAGAAAGAATTTAAATTGATAAATTTCACACAACAAATCCTTTTCCCTTGTAGATGAGTCATTATAGATATCCACAAAGTCATCAACATTTCCTATCATGAACTTTTTGTTATTATTCAATCTAATCATCTGAAGGCCTACCCATTGTTCATGTAGGTACATTGAACAAACTCTAGCAGGACTTCTACAAGAAATGGCTTGCTCAACAAATTGAAACATTTGCCTCTTTTCTTCTTCTTTAATCATTAATTGATGCTGTAAAGACTGTATCTTGGACTTCCACTTTTGTTCTTGAATCAAGTAAGCAGAAAACCAAGTTTCCTACATACGTTGTACTTCAAATTTATATTGTTGTTGATAAATAAGGCCTAAGTTATATAATTCATCATTTCTTCCAGTCCATTTAACAGTATTTACTTCAGTTGATGCTAAAGCCAGGGTATTAGTCCAGACATCATCAAGAATTTGATTAAAAAATTCATAGAGAACATCTGTGACTTTTTCTTTATCTTCATAACTTTTAGAGGTACTAGGAAGAATGTTTTCTGCAGCTGTTGTAGCCAATAATTCCAAACTTGTATTATCCTTAGCCAGTGGTACTGATTCCTTTAGCACTGATTTATCTCTAAGAAATTTATTTTGTTTCCTCAACCTTTTGTTTTGCGAACTCCATCGGTGAGCCTGATTTCTCAAAATATTTAGTCTTTTCTTAAGAACACCATTCTTTCTCTATAATTGTCTACTCCTCTGTTTTAACTTTTCATTTTCATTTTGAACATATTTATCAAAAACTTGAAATTCACGAACTTGCTTTTGAAGTTTCTTAATCCTCTTCTGTAATTTACTTGAAATTAAACCAGGAGAATCAGGCCTTACCACTTGATTAGATTTGTCTTCTTCCCTTTGAGCTTGGTCTTGAAACTGAGTAGCTTCCAATTTTGGCAGGGGTGTTGACTCTAAATTCTATCTCTGTGTATAACAGGTTCTTGGACGTTTGGGTATTGTCAAAAACATATCTTCAGATGTTCTAACTTTTTCAATAACTTCTTCAGAAATGCCTTCTAACCTTGCAGATCTTCTTCTCACCGTAACTGAAATTTTATTAACCTCTTCATCATCTTTATGCCTCTTTGGAGATGGTTGGGATTGAATTGGTTTAGAAAATGTTGGTGCTGGATCAAATTCTGTCTGAACTGCTGTAGGGGGCGATATAGAATCTTGTGGATCATCATTAACCTGCTCCTGAAAACCTTTTTCTACTAAAAAATGTTCCCACGTTAGGTTGCTCTTCTGTAATTCCTCCATGATCAACAACTTAATTAATCCATGATGATACAAGCTATTATCAAGTCACTGATCAGGCTACTTTTGGGCAGCTGAAGCCATTTTAGACAGCCTCTTCCACAAAAAGTATGGAATGTTCATCAATTCTTCTCCTTTAATGTTAAGGAGAAGCCGAATATGATAAAGAAAGACAAGGCTATATCGTCCTTCAAAAGTCAAATATTTATGCAAAAAGAAAATGACATTACCCCATTCAGCAGTGAAACAGTTGCGTTCAACTCCCTTCTTCCAACGAATACTAGAATTAGCCACCTTCACAAACTGTTTCCAAGAGTCAGGGTTTTTCAAATGACCAACTTTAAACCATATTTCCCCTATTTGTGGTAAGCCTACAGTGAGAGCAATGGACGTTTCTGAAACTGGAAGTAGAAACCCCTGAATGTTAGAACAAGCTCCATCGAAATTGAGAGAAAATTCCTTGGTCACATATTCGTTGTGCCCTCTGAATTTACTAAAAAATGCATACAATCCAATTTGTTGAAAAATCCTCTTACTAGAGGGATCTTCATCCAACAGTTCAATGGAATATGGCTCCTCCCTACATGCAACACTAGCCATGCCAACTGAAACTTTCTCTACTGAAAGGAAGTTAGGTGATCAAACCGGTATCCTTTAACCCAAATTGGTATTTACAGGCTTGACTAATGCATATCAAAGAAATCCAACTTTCAAATCGGGTAGACATATAATTGTTCAGACATGTAGGGACAAAAGGATAGAGCTATTTATGACAATTGATGGGGTCAAATCAGCATATACCCATTCATCCAAAAAGCAATGAGTTAACGGTCACTCCATTTATGGAAATTATTTGAACAAAAATACTTGGTCTAACATGTCACAATATATAATAAGCCATGAAATGACCTTGAAAAGCTAATTGAAATGTATAAAAATCATTCTTATATGCTAGAATTTATACACATTATTAGGAAAAATATATTGAATTTAACCCTACAGGAACAATACTTGTCTGGAATTACAAGAAGACTTTGAATAACATACCACATAGGCAGGGGATAAAATCGAGATCCAATCCTTCCAATCATGAAAATATAGATCCTCCATGGATTTTAAAGATATAACTTTGTTGGAAGAAATCATTATATTTGCAACTTGAAAAGAATAATTCCAAATAGAATTGAAAGTTTGCTTGTACTGGGAGGGATGAATCCAAGAGAGTATCAAGGTTTTGTTCATTTTCAGGATTCCCTTCCCCATACAAAAGACATCCCATTTTACCAACAATTTATTCATCTTCGGTATTTTACTGAAATATTTAAAAAACACAAAAACTAGAGATTCTATAGGCTTGAGTCAAGCCTGTAATTGTCTACTAAAACACGCCGAAATGAAAATTCTTCAACAAAACCATTCGTGATGCAATCCAAACCATGTGAATTAAGGTGTTGGAGTAGAACATGGACGAGTAGACATCCCTCCATTAATGCCAATGGATTTCAAAGCTTGGAAGTACAATCTAACAGGATATATGAATCAATTTTGTTGATGTCGAATACCCAAAAGATCAGATTGCTTGTGGATCCATTTTGGAATGGTACTTATAAATTGCTAGTGGTTTCTTATAGAAAACCACTAGAGATTGCTTATAGACCTTATGAGTAGGTATTGTGACTAGTATGACCTTGGAAACATATTAATTACAAAGAATCCATAACAATACTAGCTGTCTTAAATCATTATATTCTTTTGTCGAAAAATATAGCAACGCTCACATAGTGTCACCAAAAACCAATTATAATGATAATTGGTGACAACTATTTACTACACTCACCAGAAGTAAAATAAACATGTATTAGTGAGGTCTACTAAAATATTGTCACCAGAAGTGTCACCAAAGAGAGAATCAATAATGGGCCTTTAACAAACCTCACTAAAAATGTCACTAGAAAGGGATTTGGTGACTAACCTTAAAGGACAATCTCAAAAGGCACCTATAACAATGATGTTTTAAGGACCATCATCATCTGTGACATTCATGACAACCCTTAAAGGTTCATCACATGTAGGACCCTCACTAATGACATTTTTTCTTGTAGTGCGATGAGCAATGGATGAACAATCCCCTCCTCTGTTCCTTTTCATTTCTCTTCTACTATGCTCTACTGTTGCTCTTCTTGAGGTCCACTCCATTCCTCGATATGTCCTTCCTCTATCCATCGAATTCTTCATGATCCTGCAGACTTGCAGTTGTTAGCTCCGTTGGACATGCTACAAAAATACTCCTATGGTGACATCTGGCATGATCCAAACCACCTTCATAACTGCTCATAAGTTCCTCAACAATTTCCAATGGGTGTTAAGTACATCGCCTTGAATTCTGCACTTCTCTGACTCTTCTATAATAGTGAGATTTACTTAGTCTCTACGGTTTCCAGTCTTCCCCATCCTCTAGGATTGGCTTTCACCGCAATCCGTCGGTGTCGCAGTTCACCCATATGTCGACCTTCGACGCCTTCATTCTAATCCCTATTGTCTGTCGACATCAGACTTGTCGACTCTGTACCTTTCTCCTGTTGATCGCCTATAGACAAATTTTGCTCGACTACATGGCTTTGACAGCCAATCTCCCTTTCGCACCAGTGGTTGCCGGAAATCCCCCTGTTGATGTATATGTAACTTCGGAATGTATTTCATCTGTATATTATATTTATATTTATTGTACCCTTATAAGAGATGTGTTATTCCTCTATAAGGAAGTGTCGTCATGTGGATTGACAAGTGTCGCAAGTGTGTGTACTTGCCAATGGGTTATAAGACCACCTTATGGGGTCGGCCCTGATTAATATATAATATATTGTGGGTGTATCAAAGTAGACAAGTCGGCCCCAGTAGGTCACTGGGCAAAAAGGTGAGTATAAATAGAGATAGGAGATCTCTATTTTACTCACTCGAAAAAGTAACTATCTCTCTCTCTGAAAAGTGGCGCACTAGTGAGGAGGAGGAGGATCATCTGCTAGGAGACTATCTCAGTGTTATTTGGTTGTATTTTGGTTGAGCCATTGCTCTCTCTATCTCTGAGGAAGTTGTGGGGTTTTTCACCTTAGGGTTTTCCCCACGGAAACTCTGTGTCTCTTGTCTCTATGCTTTTGATTCTTGTGATGCTTGTGATGCTTGTCATATTATGATTGTCATGCATTGATATACTATAGATGTTATTCTCTCAGCAAAGATCCTATAGTATTGTGATTTAATACTAAAAATTTAACACCCCCTAGTTGATTTCTCCTGTCGATCAACTTCGCCTATTTCTCCTAGGCCCCGATGCTCCTGCATCAGACTCCCCAAGTGAAAAATAACTTGACTGCTCCATCAGTCTCCTGTATTCTTCTTCAGAAATCCATGTCGCCTCGTTCGACTCATCATTCCTCCATCGAACTAGATATTTTTTCTTTCGCAAACTTTGTGTGAGTCCGACTTCACGTTCCTCCAATACTTCAGTGATTTCCTCCTTGTATTGATTTGGAATTTTCCTTGTCCAGTTGATGTTTGACACTTCCTCCCTGCTACCTGTTGAACCTTCTTCATACTTGTACAGATCTGAGATATTGAACTTAGGCGATATGAACGCTTATTTCATTAAATTTGGACAAATTAGGCAAATTTTGGACTAAGAATGTGTGAATTTAGACTCTGAAAGGGTCAATATCAACCTTTCTAAAGTGAAAAAACGGGTTTTGAAAGTGGCAATATTGGATTTGAAAAGTGTGTTTTTCCATTCGAATAGTGTGTTTTTTGACTACTTATGAACCTTAAAATTGCAGTTTTTTTGTTATGAAACTATGAATTTCAATTCAAAATAAGTGAATTTCAAATAAAAAAATGCAAATTTTGATTTGAAAAGTGTGAATTTAAAATATAAAAATGCAAATTTTGATTTGAAAAGTGTGAATTTCAAATAAAAAAATGCCAATTTTGATTTGAAAAGTGTGAATTTAAAAAAAAAAAATGCAATTTCGGATTTGAAAAGTGTGGATTTCAAATAAAAAAACTGTAATTTTTTATTTGAAAATTGCAATTTTCATTTGTAAATGTGAAAAATTCAATGTTTAAAATATCCAGTCATTGTTACAATAAAAAGTCAATCTGCTAAGTTATAACATATAAAAATAGTTTGTCCCGATTTCTGTTTTCCGACAAGAAGGATTGTCTGCCCCTTCTTTTCATAGTTAATTGTGAAAACATTTATCCAACAATTTAGCTATATCCATAATGGAGAACACAAGAAGGATCGACCGACCCTTCTTGCAATGTCGAGCTATTATTAAAATCATATTGTGAATCAGAAGGGTCGTTCGACCCTTCAATTTCGAGGGAATTGTTAAACTAGAATACCTTGGAATTTATAACACATAAAAATAGTTTGTCCCGACTTCCGTTTTCCAACAAGAAGGATCGGTCGCCCCTTCTTTTCATAGATAGTTGTGAAAACCTTTATCCAAGAATTCAACTATATCCATAATGGAGAACACAAGAACGATCGACCGACCCTTCTTGCTGTGTCGAAATATTATGAAGAAAATATTGATAATAAGAAGGGTTAGCCGACCCTTATTTCAGTGTCAAACTATTATGAAAATAATATGGGCAATAAGAAGGGTCGAACAACCCTTCAATTACAAGGGAATTGTAAAAATAGAACACCTTGGAAGTTATATCATATAAAAATGGTTTGTCTCGACTTCCGTTTTATGACAAGAAAAATCGGCCGCCCCTTCTTTTCGTAGTTAATTGTCAAAACATTTATCCATGAATTCAACTATAGCCATAATGGATAATACAAGAAGGATCGACCGACCCTTCTTGCAGTGTCGAACTATTACGAAAAGAATATTAGGAATAAGAAGGGTCAGTCGACCCTTCATTTAAGAGGGAATTGTAGCAATAGAACACCTTGGAGAAAGAGCAGCCGCTCTTTCTCTAAAAATATTTCTACTTGCTAGCAATGTCTTTGCAGTGACGAAAGCTTGTATTCCTTGTTTATTGGGTTTCTCTCCACAGATTTTTGAAATTCAGTATAGTAGATTGGATCTACTCATTAAGGCGCATCTATCTGTCCAATCAAAATTCAGTTCCGAGCATTTTCAGATTTGGCCCTAAAAATTATGGTTTCCACAAAAATAGGAATTTCTGGAAACTGAAGGTACAGCTGGAAGCTCCTTGCAAAAATCGAAGGTTTGAGCTTTGGATCAAGATTTTTGGTTGGGTAGATCTCCGGGAAACTCAAACCCTAATTCAGGGCTCTCCCTAGTGAACCCGGGAGGACAAAAGGCAATTTTGAAGGGCAAGACTTTGCTGATCTCAAATTCTGAATGTACTAGGCTGATCACCTCTCCAAGGCGCATCTTTCTATCCTTTCGGAATTTTGAAATTCACATTTTGAATTTTTAGGGTTTCTCTGACAAACCCTAATCCGGGACCAGATCCAGTTTTCAGCACTTCAAGTGGTAAGTCCTAAATCTTTTCTATTTCCATTTGAAGTACTCTTAAAGATGTCTCTCCACACCAAGCTTGAGGATAAGCTTGAAGGGGCTGATAACTTCCGAGCCTGGAAGTATAGGATTGGGCTAATCCTGGAAGAGAATGAGTTGGACTCATATGTGAAAGAAGACATCCCTATCCCAGAGGATGAAGAGGCCAAGGCATTGCACAAGAAGAACTTGGTCAAGGCAAAGAGAATCATTGCTGATTCTATCAAAGACCATCTCATTCCCCATGTGTCTTCTCTCAAGACACCCAAGGAGATGTTTGAATCCTTGATCAAGCTATTTGAAGGAAAGAACATAAATCGGAAGATGACCCTGCGGAACCAATTGAAAGCAGTAAAGTTTCAGAATGGAGAAACCATTCAATCTTACTTTTCAAGGGTCTCTCAAATCAAGGAACAATTAGAAGCAGTAGATGAAATAGTGGAGAATCGTGAGGTGGTGATGACTACTCTAAATGGCCTACCCAAGTCATGGGATTCATTTATTCAAGGAATTTGTGCAAGGAAGAAGTTGATCTCTTTCAGTAGACTTCGGGAGGAATGTTCTCAAGAAGAAGATAGACTTATAGCTCGTGAGGAAAAGATGGGAGGAGAAGATCAAGCTCTTGCAGCTCACACCAAAAGAAGCAAAACCAAGAAGGATCTCTCTCGCCTCAATAGATCCCATCAAAAGAAGAACAAGAAAGACCTAAGATGCTTCACATGCAATGAGAAGGGTCACTTTGCTTCAGATTGTCCTAAGAACAAAAGGGATAATAACAACAAATCTAGTAAGAAGAAGAAGGGCAACAAAAGAAGGTTTCATGCTCATGCTGCCGAAGATGATGAACCCCCAAAGAAGAAGGCTAAGGCAGAAAGTAGTAGTGATGATGACTCATCAAGTGAAGAAGAGTATGTTCTGATCTCTGCACTCACTGGTACCATCTCCCATGGTTGTAATGATTGGTTGATTGATAGTGGGGCCTCCAAACACATGACTGGGTTCAAGGAATCCTTTGTGAACCTTTCTGAACATGAATCACCCCATAAGGTGAAACTTGGGGATGATTATCAATATCCAATCAAAGGAAGTGGTGAAGCCTCCTACAACCTAGATTCTGGAAAATCATTGAAGATGAAAGAAGTATTGTATGTACCTGGACTCAAGAAGAACTTACTCTCCATATCTGCATTGGATGCAAAAGGCATGAGGGTTGCATTTGTGGATGGCCAAGTCCTAATGTGGCCAAAGGGAAAGAACATAGATGATGCAGTAGTGATTGGAGAGCAAGAGGGAGGCTTGTATAAATTGAAGGGACAACCTGAACATGCCATGGTACATGAATCCATGGAGCCAAGTGAACTTTGGCATAGAAGACTTGCTCATATGCACTATAGGGCACTTCCAATTGCAAGCAAGGCAGTAGAGGGTCTTCCTGAAATCAAGAACAAGCATGAAGGTGTCTGCAAAGGATATGCAAAAGGAAAGAACACTAAGAAGGCTTTCCCAAGCAGTGAAAGCAAGGCAAAAGACATTCTGGAAATCATCCACTCAGATGTATGTGGCCCCATGTCATCCAGTTCCCTAAGTGGGTATGTTTACTATGTATCATTTATTGATGACTTCTCCAGAAAGACTTGGGTATACTTCTTGAAAGGCAAAGATGAGGTGCTTGACAAATTCAAGGAATTTAAAAACTTGATGGAGAATCAAACTGACAAGAAGATCAAAACTTTCAGATCCGACAATGGTGGAGAATTCACCTCAAATGACTTCAAGAAGCTTTGCAGTGATTCAGGGATTAAGAGGGAGTTGACTGCTCCTTATAATCCTCAACAGAATGGAGTTGCAGAAAGGAAGAATAGAACCATCATGGAAGCAGCAAGGGCAATGTTGCATGACCAGGATCTTCCTATGCATCTCTGGGCAGAAGCAGCTAGAACAGTTGTATATGTGCAGAACAGAACACCCCACAAGATATTGGACAACAAGACACCAGAAGAGGTCTTTTCTGGTAAGAAACCTGAAGTCAGCCATCTCAGAATATTCGGTTGTCCAGTATATACTCATGTTCCAAAAGAGAAGAGGACTAAACTAGATCCTTCAGGAAAGAAGGGCATCTTTGTGGGATATAGTGAAAGCTCGAAGGCTTACAGAATATACTTTCCAGGGTTCAAGAAAATTGATGTCAGTAGGGATGTAACATTTGATGAAAACTCAGCATTCATCAAATCAAGGAAGGCACCTACTGAAGTTTATGAAGAACCTAAGGAAACAAGATTTCAGGACACTACCATGACTGAAGCAGTTCCAGAAGTTGTTCGTGAGTTTGAAGATCCACAAGAACCTGTAGATCCACCCCGTGAGGATAACTCTCACAAGAGGAAACCTGTATGGGCTAGAGAGCTCATTCATGATGCAAAAAGATTTGGCATTCCAGAAGAAGAACACAGAGCAAAGAAGAGAACCAGATCATACACCAGTTATGTTGCTTTACTCTGTGACATCATGAACAAAGAGCCTTCCAGTGATGAAGAGGCAGCGGAAAAGAAAGAATGGAAGGATGCTATAATCGAGGAATACCAATCAATAATGAAGAATGATGTTTGGGATGTTGTCCCAAGACCTAAAGAGAAGTCTGTTGTGACTTCAAAATGGATCTACAAAATCAAGCATGCTGCAGATGGCAGCGTGGAGAAGTACAAAGCAAGATTCGTAGCTCGAGGATTCTCTCAGAAAGAGGGAATAGATTATGAAGAAACCTTTACACCTGTAGCCAGATATACTTCCATCAGAACAGTACTTGCCCTGGGTGCAGCAATGAAATGGAAGATACACTAGATGGATGTCAAGACTGCTTTCCTGAACGGTGTAGTAGAAGAGGAAGTATATGTGGAACAACCACTCGATTTTGAAATACATAACAGGGAATCATATGTATGCAGATTGAAGAAAGCCTTGTATGGCTTGAAGCAAGCTCCCAGAACTTGGTATGGTAGGATGGACAGTTTCCTATCTAGTTTGGGCTTTACCAAGAGTAAAGCGGATTCCAACCTTTACTACAAGGTTGAGGAAGGGAATCCTGTGATTCTACTACTGTATGTGGATGACCTATTTGTGACAGGAGATGACAGACTGATTGCGGATACCAAGAGGAAGCTTGCAGCTGAATTCGATATGAAAGACTTGGGAATGATGCACTATTTCCTAGGTATGGAGGTGTGGCAGAATGCAGGTGGGATCTTCCTTGGTCAAGGGAAGTACACAGTAGATATCTTGAAGAGATTCGGGATGATGGATTGCAAGGCCATGGCCACACCGATGGCATCGAATCCGAAGCTTCTATGTGATGCTTCATCTGAGCCAGTTGATGTCTCTATGTATCGTCAGATGATTGGGTCCTTGATGTACCTGACGAACACAAGACCAGACATTTGCTTTGCTGTGAACACATTGAGCCAGTTCCTGACAGATCCAAGAAGTGTTCACCTGGTTGCTGTAAAGCATGTTCTGAGGTACCTAAAGGGTACGGTGGATTATGGGCTCAGGTATGAGGCGAATCAAAAGTTTAACCTGCAGGGTTATGTTGATTCAGACTGGGCTGGCAGTGCTGCAGACAGGAAGAGCACATCTGGGTGTTGCTTCAGTATGGGATCAGGTGTGATCTCTTGGTTTAGTAGGAAGCAGTCCTGCGTAGCACTGAGTACAGCTGAGGCAGAGTATGTTGCAGCCTGTTCAGCTAGTTGTGAGGCAGTATGGCTACGGAAGCTACTGTCTGAGTTATTTGATCTCCCGTTGGAAGCTACTGGTATCTTCTGTGATAACCAGAGTTGTGTGAAGCTGCCCGAGAACCCAGTGTTTCATGACAGGTCGAAACACATAGAGATCAAATATCACTATATCAGGGATATGGTGCAGAGAGGAGCTGTGAAGCTCCTGTATGTTGCGACGGACGAGCAGATTGCAGATGTGATGACGAAGCCACTAGCCAGGGTGAAGTTCGAGTACTTCAGAGAGAGGCTTGGCGTGCTTCAGATCGAGGATACTTCGAGGAAGAAGTGATGAACACATTTGCTGAAGCCATTCCAAGCATGTTGGAAGGAGGATCCTTCACATGGCTGTGGATGTAAGCGCTGGATGATGAGCATCAGGATGATGTTCTGGTTTCTGCTTGGATATGATCAGTTGGATCATTTTATGTACGTATGTACGCATCATGTGGATGCTGGATATGATCAGTTGGATCATTTTATGTATGTATGTACGCATCATGTGGATGCTGGATATGATCAGTTGGATCATTCTATGTATGTATGTATGCATCATGTTGGATGCTTGGACCATGTATCTGTATATGTATCAGGTGGATACATTGTATGATTAGGTGGATCATGTATGGTGATATGTATCATGTATTTGTATTTGTATCAGGTGGATACATTGATGATCAGGAGGATCATGTATGATGATATGTATCAGGTAGATACTTGGTATGCATCAGGTAGATGCATTGATGATCAGGAGGATCATGTATGATGATATGTATAAAGTAGATACTTGGTATGCATCAGGTAGATGCATTGATGATCAGGATGATCATGTATGATGATATGTATCATGTATCTGTATCAGGTGGATACATTGATGATCAGGAGGATCATGTATGATACTTCGTATGTATCAGGTAGATGCATTGATGATCAGGTGGATCATGCAGCAGGATGTTGCAGTGATGATCAGGATGATCATAGATGACGAGATTCAGGATGATTAGTGTGCATCGTGACATGTATTGGTCACATGTATTGTTCTTATTTCCTGTAGTTGATTATAAATTTTTACCGCGAACGATGGAGCATTTGTCGGACCTCTGTTAGAAAATGATGGCTCCATTCCATCCATATATCCATCAATGGAAGACATACCAACCTCTTTTGGTCATGTTGTCAGATGCCTAACATTCCAATATGAGTAGTTCTGTGTACAAATGATGGTTCCTAACAGAGATGCAATGGGTTGCTTCACAACTACATTAATCTTTTCGTTTATTTTATTGCCCATAGTTGATATATGGGCATTTTGATCCAAGGCCCAATAGATGGATTTGTCATTAAATGAAAAGGTTAATGTAGTTGTGAAGCAACCCATTTCATCTCTGTTTGTTGATGTATATGTAACTTCGGAATGTATTTCATTTGTGTATTTTATATATATTTATTGTACCCTTATAAGAGATGTGTCATTCCTCTATAAGGAAGTGTCGTCATGTGGATTGACAAGTGTCGCAAGTGTGTGTACTTGTCAATGGGTTATTAGACTACCATGTGTGGGGTCGACCCTGAAATATATATTATAATGTGGATGTACCTAGCTAGACAAGTCTGCCCCATAAGGTCATTGGGCAAACAGATTAGTATAAATAGAGATCAGGTGATCTCTATTTAGATCACTTGGAAAAGTATCTCACTCTCACTCAGAAAGTGGTGCACTAGTGAGGAGGAGGATCATCTGCTACTAGGAGACTATCTCAGTGTATTTTGGTTGTACTTTGGTTGAGCCATTGCTCTCTCTATCTTTGAGGAAGTTGTGGGGTTTTTCACCTTAGGGTTTTCCCCACGGAAACTCTGTGTCTCTTGTCTCTCATGCTTTTGATTCGAGATGATCAATTGCAAGGCCATGGCCACACCTATGACATCGAATCTGAAGCTTCTATGTGATGCTTCATCTGAGCCGGTTGATGTCTCTATGTATCGTCAGATGATTGGGTCCTTGATGTACTTAACGAACACGAGACCAGATATTTGCTTTGCAGTGAACACATTGAGTCAGTTCCTGATAGATTCGAGGAGTGTTCATTTGGTTGCTGTAAAGCATGTTCTAAGGTACCTGAAGGGTACAGTGGATTATGGGCTCAAGTATGAGGTGAATCAAAAGTTTAACCTACAGGGTTATGTTGATTCAGATTGGGCTGGCAGTGCTGCAGATAGGAAGAGCAAATCTGGGTGCTGCTTCAGTATGGGATCAGGTGTGATCTCTTGGTTTAGCAGGAAGCAGTCCTGCGTAGCACTGAGTACAATTGAGGCAGAGTAAGTTGCAGCCTGTTCAGCTAGTTGTGAGGAAGTATAGCTACCGAAGCTACCGTTTGAGTTATTTGATCTCCCGTTGGATGCTACTGGTATTTTCTGTGATAACCAGAGTTGTGTGAAGCTGTCCGAGAACCCAGTGTTTCATGACAGGTCGAAACACATAGAGATAAAATATCACTATATCAGGGATATGGTGCAGAGAGGAGTTGTGAAGCTCCTGTATGTTGCAATGGACGAGCAGATTGCAGATGTGCTGACGAAGCCACTAGCCAGGGTGAAGTTTGAGTACTTCAGAGAGAGGCTTGGCGTTCTTCAGATCGAGGACACTTCGAGGAAGAAGTGATGGACACATTTGCTGAAGCCATTCCAAGCATGTTGGAAGGAGGATCCTTCACATGTCTGTGGATGTAAGCACTGGATGATGAGCATCAAGATGATGTTCTGGTTTCTACTTGGATATGATCAGTTGGCTCATTTTTATGTATGTATGTATGCATCATGTTGGATGCTGGATATGATCAGTTGGATCATTTTTATGTATGTATGTATGCATCATGTTGGATGCTGGATATGATCAGTTGGATCATTTATATGTATGTACACATCATGTTGGATGCTGGATTTGATCGGTTGGATCATGTGTATGTATTTTTGTATAAGCATCATGTTGAATGCTTGGATCATGTATCTGGATATGTATCAGGTGGATACATTGTATGATCAGGTAGATCATGTATTTTGATATGTATCATGTATTTGTATCAGGTGGATACACTGTATGATCAGGTGGATCATGTATGATGATATGTATCAGGTAGATACTTGGTATGCATCAGGGAGATGCATTGTATGATCAGGATGATCATGGATGACGAGCTTCAAAATGTTGCTCCAGATGACATGAAACAGGATGTTGCAGTGATGATCAGTATGATCATGTGTACATCAGGATGATGTATGGTGAGTATCAGGTTGATACTTTGTGGCCATGGAACAGGTTGTGCAGATAAGAATGTAATTTGTGCCATGGGAGATTTGCAGATGGTCTTTCGCGGTTTTGCTTATGGCATGTAATTCGTACCCTGGGACATCTAGCAAATGCTCTTTCGAGGTTTTTCTTGGGAGGACATATAATTTGTGCCCTGGGAGATCTGCAGATAATCTTTCGAGGTTTTTCCTATGGCATGTAATTTGTGTCCTGGGATATCTGGCAGATGCTCTTTCGAGGTTTTGTCCTATGGCATGTAATTTGTGCCCTGGGAGATCCGATAGGTTGAGCCATGTGCTCGTGATCAGTCCTAGGAAGCTCTTTCGAGGTTTTTCCATGACCACATGTAATTTGTGCCCTGGGAGATCCGATAGGTTGAGCCTTGTGCTCGTAATCAGTCCTGGGATTCTCTTTTGAGGTTTTGTGGTGGGGTCACATGTAATAAGTCCTGGAGATCTGGACAGGATGAAAAAGGCCTCAGATGCTCTATAGGGTTCTTTCTAGTCAAGAGACTCTTTTAATGTTTTGTGACGCACGTAATAAGTCCTGATATTTCCACAGTATGGCCAGTGATGATGAAGACCTGCAGGTGGCGGGCCTACATCCAGTATGAAAAAGGAATGGCTCTATAGAACTTCCTATGACGAGTAGAGTCAGAGATTGGTTGATATAGCAACAATAGTGACGATGATGATGACGATGCATCGATGAAGATGATCCCGAGAAGAAGACTTGTCTAGCAGATTTGTGTCAAGAAATACCTTCCTAGTTAAAAGGGAGTGTTGATGTACATGTAACTTCGGAATGTATTTCATCTGTGTATTTTATATATATTTATTGTACCCTTATAAGAGATGTATCATTCCTCTATAAGGAAGTGTCGTCATGTGGATTGACAAGTGTCGCAAGTGTGTGTACTTGTCAATGGGTTATTAGACTACCATGTGTGGGGTCGACCCTGAAATATATATTATAATGTGGATGTACCTAGCTAGACAAGTCTGCCCCATAAGGTCATTGGGCAAACAGATTAGTATAAATAGAGATCAGGTGATCTCTATTTAGATCACTTGGAAAAGTATCTCACTCTCACTCAGAAAGTGGTGCACTAGTGAGGAGGAGGATCATCTTCTACTAGGAGACTATCTCAGTGTATTTTGGTTGTACTTTGGTTGAGCCATTGCTCTCTCTATCTTTGAGGAAGTTGTGGGGTTTTTCACCTTAGGGTTTTCCCCACGGAAACTCTGTGTCTCTTGTCTCTCATGCTTTTGATTCTTGTGATGCTTGTCATGCTTATTGTGATTTTCATGCATTGATATATTGTATATGTTATTCTCTCAGTAAAGATCCTAGAGTATTGTGAATTAATGCTCAAAATTTAACATGGTATCAGAGCTAACCTGAGAAGAAGACATTTTGCAGTGACATAAACTTGAGTTTCTTGTTTATTGGGTTTCTCTCCATAGATTTTGGAAAAGAAGTATAGTAGATTGACTCTACTCATCAAGGAGCATCTATCTGTCCAATCAGAATTCAATTCCGAGCATTTTCGGATTTGGCCCTAAAAATTAGGGTTTCCACAAAAATAGGAATTTCTGAAATATGAAGACATAGCTGGAAGCTCCTTGCAAAAATCGAAGTTTAGAGCTTTAGATCAAAATTTTTGGTTGGGTAGATCTCCAGGAAACTCAAACCCTAATTCAGGCCTCTCCCTAGTGAACCCGGGAGGACAAAAAGGCAAATCTAAAGGGTAAAGCTTTGCTGATCTCAAATTCTAAATACACCAGGATGATCAGCTCATCAAGGCGCATCTTTCTATCCTTTCAGAAAATTGAAATTCACATTTTGAATTTTTAGGGTTTTTTCTGACAAACCCTAATCCGGGACCACATCCAGTTTTCAGCATTTCAAGTGGTAAGACCTAAATCTTTTCTATTTCCATTTGAAGTACTCTTTAAGATGTCTCACCACACCAAGCTTGAGGATAAGCTTGAAGGAGCTAATAACTTCCGAGCTTGGAAGTATAGGATTGGGTTAATCCTGGAAGAGAATGAGTTGGACTCATATGTAAAAGAAGACATCCCTATCCCAGAGGATGAAGAGGCCAAGGTATTGCATAAGAAGAACTTGGTTAAGGCAAAGAGAATCATTGATGATTCCATTAAAGACCATCTCATACCCCATGTGTCCTCTCTAAAGACACCTAAGGAGATGTTTGACTCTTTGACCAAGCTATTTGAAGGGAAGAACATAAATCGGAAGATGACCCTACGGAACCAATTGAAAGGAGTAAAGTTTCGGAATGGAGAAACCATTCAATCTTATTTTTCAAGGGTCTCCCAGATCAAGGAACAACTAGAAGCAGTGGATAAAATGGTGGAGAATGGTGAAGTGGTGATGACCACTCTAAATGGCCTACCCAGGTCATGGGATTCCTTCATTCAAGGAATTTGTGCAAGGAAGAAGTTGATCTCCTTCAACAGATTGTGGGAAGAATGCTCTCAAGAAGAAGCTAGGCTTGTGGCCTGAGAAGAAAAGATGGGAAATGAAGATCAAGCTCTCACAGCACATGCCAGGAAAGGCAAGTCCAAGAAGGAATCATCTCATAACAGAAGATCCTCACACCACTATTATCACAAAGATAAGAAAGATCTCAGATGCTTCAATTGCAATGAGAAGGGACACTTTGCTTCAGATTGTCCCAAGAAGAAGAAAGACAACAACAAAAACTTCAATAAGAAGAAGAAGAATAACAAGAGAATATATCATGCTCATGCTGCCGAAGATGATGAACCCCCAAAGAAGAAGGCTAGGGCAGAAAGTGATAGAGATGATGACTCATCAAGTGAAGAAAAATATGTTCTAATTTCTGCTCTCACAGGTACTATCTCCCATGGTTGTAATGATTGGTTGATTGGTAGTAGAGCTTCCAAACACATGATTGGGTTTAAGGAATCATTTGTGAATCTATCTGAACATGAATCACCCCATAAGGTGAAACTTGGGGATGATTATCAATACCCAATCAAAGGAAGTGGTGAAGCCTCCTACAACCTAGATTTTGGAAAATCTTTGAAGATGAAAGAAGTCCTTTATGTACCTGGGCTCAAGAAGAACTTACTCTCCATCTCTGCATTGGATACAAAAGGTATGAGGGTTGCATTTGTGGATGGCCAAGTCCTAATGTGGCCAAAGGGAAAGAACATAGATGATGCAGTAGTGATTGGAGAGCAAGAGGGAGGTTTGTATAAATTGAAGGGACAACCTGAACATGCCATGGTACATGAATCCATGGAGCCAAGTGAACTTTGGCATAGAAGACTTGCTCATATGCACTATAGAGCACTTCCAATTGCAAGAAAGGCTATAGAGGGTCTTCCTGAAATCAAGACCAAACATGAAGGTGTTTGCAAAGGATGTGCAAAAGGTAAGAACATTAAGAAGGCTTTCCCAAGCAGTGAAAGCAAGGCAAAAGACATCCTGGAAATCATCCACTCAGATGTATGTGGTCCTATGTCATCCAGTTCTCTGAGTGGGTATGTTTACTATGTCTCATTTATTGATGACTTCTCCAGGAAGACTTGGATATACTTCTGGAAGAACAAAGATGAGGTGTTTGATAAATTCAAGGAATTCAAAACCTTGATGGAGAATCAAACTGACAAGAAGATCAAAACATTCAGATCCGATAATGGTGGAGAATTCACCTCAGGTGTCTTCAAGAAGCTTTGTAGTGATTCAGGGATTAAGAGGGAGTTGACTGCTTCTTATAATCCTTAACAGAATGGAGTTGCAGAAAGGAAGAACAGAACTATCATGGAAGCAGCAAGGGCAATGCTGCATGACCAGGATCTACCTATGCATCTATGGGCAGGAGCAGCTAGAACAACTGTATATGTGCAGAACATAACACCCCATAAGATATTGGACAACAAGACACCAGAAGAGGTCTTTTATGGTAAGAAACTTGAAGTCAGTCATCTCAGAATATTTGGTTGTCCAGTATACACTTATGTTCCAAAGGAAAAGAGGACTAAACTAGATCCTTCATGAAAGAAGGGTATCTTTGTGGGTTACAGTGAAAGCTCGAAGGCTTACAGAATATACTTTCCAGGGTTCAAGAAGATTGATGTTAGCAGGGATGTAACATTTGATGAAAACTCAGCGTTCATAAAATCAAGGAAGGAACCTATTGAAGTTTATGAAGAACCTAAGGAAACTAGATTTCAAGACACTACCATGACTGAAGCAGTTCCATAAGTTGTTCGTGAGTTTGAAGATCCGCAAGAACTTGTAGATCCACCCCGTGAGGATAACTATCAGAAGAGGAAACCTGCATGGGATAGAGAGCTCATTCAAGATGCAGAAAGATTTGGCATTCCAGAAGAAGAACACAGAGCAAAGAAGAGAACCAGATCACATACCAGCTATGTTGCTTTACTCTGTGACATTATGAACAAAGAGACTTCCAGTTATGAAGAAGCAGCGGAAAAGAAAGAATGCAAGGATGCCATGGTTGAGGAATACCAATCAATAATGAAGAATGATGTTTGGGATGCTGTCCCAAGACCTAAAGAGAAGTCTGTTGTGACTTCCAAATGGATCTACAAAATCCAGCATGCTGCAGATGGCAGTGTAGAGAAATACAAGGCAAGATTCGTAGCTCGTGGCTTCTCTTAGAAAGAGGGAATAGATTATGAAGAAACTTTTGCACCTGTAGCTAGGTATACTTCCATCAGAACAGTACATTCCCTGGCTGCAGCGATGAAATGGAAAATACACTAGATGGATGTCAATACTGCTTTCTTGAATGGTGTAGTTGAAGAGGAAGTATATGTAGAGAAGCCACTCGGTTTTGAAATACATGAGAGGGAGTCATATGTGTGCAGATTGAAGAAAGCCTTGTATGGCTTGAAACAAGCTCCCAGAACTTGGTATGGTAGGATGGACAGTTTCCTATCTAGTTTGGGCTTTACCAAGAGTAAAGCGGATTTCAACCTTTATTACAAGGTTGAGGAAAGGAATCCTGTGATTCTACTCCTGTATGTGGATGACTTATTTGTAACAGGAGATGACAGATTAATTGCAGATACGAAGAGGAAGCTTACTGCTGAGTTCGATATGAAAGATTTGGGAATGATGCATTATTTCCTAAGTATGGAGGTGTGGCAGAGTGCAGGTGGGATTTTCCTTGGTCAAGGGAAGTACACAGTAGATATCCTGAAGAGATTCGAGATGATCAATTGCAAGGCCATGGCCACACCTATGACATCGAATCTGAAGCTTCTATGTGATGCTTCATCTGAGCCGGTTGATGTCTCTATGTATCGTCAGATGATTGGGTCCTTGATGTACTTAACGAACACGAGACCAGATATTTGCTTTGCAGTGAACACATTGAGTCAGTTCCTGATAGATTCGAGGAGTGTTCATTTGGTTGATGTAAAGCATGTTCTAAGGTACCTGAAGGGTACAGTGGATTATGGGCTCAAGTATGAGGTGAATCAAAAGTTTAACCTACAGGGTTATGTTGATTCAGATTGGGCTGGCAGTGCTGCAGATAGGAAGAGCAAATCTGGGTGCTGCTTCAGTATGGGATCAGGTGTGATCTCTTGGTTTAGCAGGAAGCAGTCCTGCGTAGCACTGAGTACAATTGAGGCAGAGTAAGTTGCAGCCTGTTCAGCTAGTTGTGAGGAAGTATAGCTACCGAAGCTACCGTTTGAGTTATTTGATCTCCCGTTGGATGCTACTGGTATTTTCTGTGATAACCAGAGTTGTGTGAAGCTGTCCGAGAACCCAGTGTTTCATGACAGGTCGAAACACATAGAGATAAAATATCACTATATCAGGGATATGGTGCAGAGAGGAGTTGTGAAGCTCCTGTATGTTGCAATGGACGAGCAGATTGCAGATGTGCTGACGAAGCCACTAGCCAGGGTGAAGTTTGAGTACTTCAGAGAGAGGCTTGGCGTTCTTCAGATCGAGGACACTTCGAGGAAGAAGTGATGGACACATTTGCTGAAGCCATTCCAAGCATGTTGGAAGGAGGATCCTTCACATGTCTGTGGATGTAAGCACTGGATGATGAGCATCAAGATGATGTTCTGGTTTCTACTTGGATATGATCAGTTGGCTCATTTTTATGTATGTATGTATGCATCATGTTGGATGCTGGATATGATCAGTTGGATCATTTTTATGTATGTATGTATGCATCATGTTGGATGCTGGATATGATCAGTTGGATCATTTATATGTATGTACACATCATGTTGGATGCTGGATTTGATCGGTTGGATCATGTGTATGTATTTTTGTATAAGCATCATGTTGAATGCTTGGATCATGTATCTGGATATGTATCAGGTGGATACATTGTATGATCAGGTAGATCATGTATTTTGATATGTATCATGTATTTGTATCAGGTGGATACACTGTATGATCAGGTGGATCATGTATGATGATATGTATCAGGTAGATACTTGGTATGCATCAGGTAGATGCATTGTATGATCAGGATGATCATGGATGACGAGCTTCAAAATGTTTCTCCAGATGACATGAAACAGGATGTTGCAGTGATGATCAGTATGATCATGTGTACATCAGGATGATGTATGGTGAGTATCAGGTTGATACTTTGTGGCCATGGAACAGGTTGTGCAGATAAGAATGTAATTTGTGCCATGGGAGATTTGCAGATGGTCTTTCGCGGTTTTGCTTATGGCATGTAATTCGTACCCTGGGACATCTAGCAAATGCTCTTTCGAGGTTTTTCTTGGGAGGACATATAATTTGTGCCCTGGGAGATCTGCAGATAATCTTTCGAGGTTTTTCCTATGGCATGTAATTTGTGTCCTGGGATATCTGGCAGATGCTCTTTCGAGGTTTTGTCCTATGGCATGTAATTTGTGCCCTGGGAGATCCGATAGGTTGAGCCATGTGCTCGTGATCAGTCCTAGGAAGCTCTTTCGAGGTTTTTCCATGACCACATGTAATTTGTGCCCTGGGAGATCCGATAGGTTGAGCCTTGTGCTCGTAATCAGTCCTGGGATTCTCTTTTGAGGTTTTGTGGTGGGGTCACATGTAATAAGTCCTGGAGATCTGGACAGGATGAAAAAGGCCTCAGATGCTCTATAGGGTTCTTTCTAGTCAAGAGACTCTTTTAATGTTTTGTGACGCACGTAATAAGTCCTGATATTTCCACAGTATGGCCAGTGATGATGAAGACCTGCAGGTGGCGGGCCTACATCCAGTATGAAAAAGGAATGGCTCTATAGAACTTCCTATGACGAGTAGAGTCAGAGATTGGTTGATATAGCAACAATAGTGACGATGATGATGACGATGCATCGATGAAGATGATCCCGAGAAGAAGACTTGTCTAGCAGATTTGTGTCAAGAAATACCTTCCTAGTTAAAAGGGAGTGTTGATGTACATGTAACTTCGGAATGTATTTCATCTGTGTATTTTATATATATTTATTGTACCCTTATAAGAGATGTGTCATTCCTCTATAAGGAAGTGTCGTCATGTGGATTGACAAGTGTCGCAAGTATGTGTACTTGCTATTAGACCACCATGTGTGGGGTCGACCCTAAAATATATATTATAATGTGGATGTACCTAGCTAGACAAGTCGACCCCATAAGGTCACTGGGCAAATAGATTAGTATAAATAGAGATTAGGTGATCTCTATTTAAATCATTCGGAAAAGTATCTCACTCTCACTCAGAAAGTGGCGCACTAGTGAGGAGGAGGATCATATGCTACTAGGAGACTATCTCGGTGTATTTTGGTTGTACTTTGGTTGAGCCATTGCTCTCTCTATCTCTGAGGAAGTTGTGGGGTTTTTCACCTTAGGGTTTTCCCCACGGAAACTCTGTGTCTCTTGTCTCTCATGCTTTTGATTCTTGTGATGCTTTTCATGCTTATTGTGATTGTCATGCATTGATATACTATATATGTTATTCTCTCAGTAAAGATCCTAGATTATTGTGAATTAATGCTCAAAATTTAACACTGTTAAGAGCCATGATTTGTACACATAAATGATGATCTTGGAATGTTAGGCATCTGAAAACATGACCGGAAGAGATTGGTAGGTTTGCCATTGATGGATATATGGATGGAATGGAGCCATAATTTTCTAACAGGGTATCTGAATTCGCCCGCAAAACTTATAATCACTGAAATCCAACAAGAATATGAAACTATGGAACAATACATGTGATGATGCGCAATAATTCGACTTGAAACTGTGATCGATGAGATAGATCTGGGATAGATGGATATAAGGATGGGATGGAGCCGTCATCACATGCGGTTGTCAATAGTTGTAGCAGTCATCGAATGTTGTTTTAGTACCAGACCATGCTGTCAACTTCTTCTTACTGCGCCAAGTAGAAGGTAGAAGGACTGTGCTTTCATAGTTAGCAACGTTCTATTCATTCAAATCCAGTTATTTTCTGATTTCTTCAGGATGAAGAAACAGATTGTTCATGGGGGAGATGTTGGAGGATCTTAGGTTGGCCGCTTGACTAGGTCCTCCGTTCGACCACCTCAGAGAACATGTCAAACTGTCGTGTCGATCAATGTTAAATTGTAATTAGCATTATAGTGTGTCTGGGAAGGCATGCATGAGTTGCTTGTTTTTGAAATTATACATGGAATGTGTTGAATATAATTGTACCACTAATGAAAAAACTATTTAGTAATGACAGTTTATAACTTTCCTTCCTTTCTCTATTAATTTTTATTTCCCACAATGATAGTCTGTAAATTTCCTTCCTTTCTTTGTTAATTTTTATTTGCAGTAAATTATGTGTGTCTGTAAATTTCCTTCCTTTCTCTATTAATTGTTATTTCAGGTAGATATTTTCCATTGTGTTAGTCTTCATGCTTGGATGAAAGTAATATTAAATAAGAATTCATATGTTTATGCTCTGGTTTATTGCATCTAAGTATTCACCAATCTTATACTAAAATTGATATTGGATTCATTTATGACCAATGCCCAATATTAATGGAGAACACAAGAAGGATCGATTGACCCTTCTTGCAGTGTTCAACTATTCTGAAAACAATACTGGGAATAACCAGGGTCGATCGAACATATAAAAATAGTTTGTCCCGACTTCTGATTTCCGACAAGAAGGATCGGCCGCCCCTTTTTTTCGTAGTTAACTGTGAAAACCTTTATCCAACAATTCAGTTATATCCATAATGAAGAACACAAGAAGGATCGACCAACCCTTCTTACAGTCTCAAAAAATTATGAAAAGAATATTGGTGATAAGAAGGGTCGACCGACCCTTCTTGCAGTGTCAAAATATTATGAAAATAATACAAGGAATTTTTTATTGGTAAATTGCAATTTCCATTTATAAATGTTCAAAGTTTTAAGGTGAAAAGTTATAACATATAAAAACTATTTGTCCCAACTTCCATTTTCCGACAAGAAGGATCGGTCGCCCCTTCTTCGTAGTTAATTGTGAAAAGATTTATCCAACAATTCAGCTATAGCCATAACGGAGAATACAAGAAGGATCGGCCAACCCTTCTTGCAGTGTTGAACTATTATGAAACAAATATTGGGAATAAGAAGGGTCGATCAACCCTTCATTTAGGAGGGAATTGTAACAACATAAAACCTTGGAGAAAGAGCAACCACTCTTTCTCTGAGAATATTTCCACTTGCCAGCAAAGTCTTTAAAACAATAATTATATAAATTTTGTTGTTAAAATTTTGATATTTGGTATCCTAGGGTGACACGTGGAATGATCATATTGTGACACGTGGCATATTTGATTTGAAACTTTGAGCAGACCCAAAAGTATATTGTTTCTATTTAAAAAAACAAAAATAAAAAGAAAGAATGTTTCTTTCTGGTTAATCGCAGTCAGAATCATTTTAACTAATGTAATCACTATCTGCATTATCGTTTGGGAATGTCCTTTTCCAACATAGTATCCTCCTTAAATTTTAATTACTGAGTACAATTACAAACGAGCACCCAAAATCAAAATGGAAAACACAATTACTGAATACAATTACAAACGAGTGCCCAACAGCTCATGCCATACTGAGTATGGTAAAAAATCCAGAGTAGATCAAACTGACGAGCATACAACCAGGCTAACTGCAGATAAAACCCATGTTGACTCAACTCTTCTCGAAAGGCGTTCTCATTGTCATCAACAAGAACCAACAATCCCTTATACACTGGTCTAGAAAGGAGTTACCCTTCCCAACAACACCTGCGGAGGGTGCTGCAGGAACCAAGTTTCTGCAGTGGAGTTGAGAATATGCTTTACCCACAAATCTCTTATCGTAGAAAGTTAACCAGATATCATCAACTTGACAGCATACTATTTACTAATCATTCTCATATTATGTAAGCAATTTGCAGATTCAACATAAAGTAAACATTCACAATAACATATCCATTCTACTTAATCATATGAACCACTATGATTCAATCCACAACATAATAGACATAATGCAACATTCACCACTGCACAGACACAGAATTAGAACAATAATCGGACATCTTCATGCATTCATTAAACTCTGCGGTAACCCCATCACAGGAACAGTCAAAACATAATGTTGCGGAACCAAATTAGACCAAAAAGAGGATTTCTCCACTGTCTCTCTCTCTTCTAATCTTCCCTTAGGCTTACAGTTCACTTCTATTTATATGCTATTCAATGGTCCATATTGACTAATTCTAACAATTGAATATTGACCGAGTAGCCCCCATAACAAAACCATGCTAACATCTAGAGTCTGCACTGAGACTGAACTTCCAAAGACATGGAAAAATACACAGAAACAACAGCGATCCACCAGCGAAAAATCCACAGAAAAAACAGCGAGCCACCAGTGAGCCGGACGCTGACCACCAAGACTGGAACGAACGCAGACCGGGAAGACCAATTAGGGAGCAGGGTGCTCCCCCCATGGGGAAACGTTTTCTTCATGAGGGAAGTCCCTTGAGTTACTATCCATGTAATATTTCAGAGCAGACTTGAGCAAGCGAACACCAGCCAAATGAGTTTGTTGGCTGCCTTTAATAATTTGGAGGGCTTCACGGAAGCTGTGAGCCAGCTGGTTCCTCACTTGAATTTCGCGAGCGAACAAGATTCTCACCGCCCAGTAGCGGTTGGAGATTAATTTCTGGCCCAAGTGGGCTTCGTATTCCCGGACAAGGGATAATTCGCGGTGTGCTATCTGCGCCTCTAGCGGAGCAGGCATCTCTGCTAGATACTGAGCCCCCCAATTGAAGGCCTACGGGGCAGACTCTTCCATCCCCATTGTGTGCTGTCGAGACGAGCCTTCTCCCTGAGAGAAAATTTCTCCCCCAGGTCGTGAAGACCCTACATCCTTGCTGGATCCCCTGCGTCTACATGCCCTCATATGGGCAACCATGATATACCAATTAAAAAAACTGAACCACCAGAAATCCACCTAGAAGTTCAGCTAAGCTTTAAATTGCAGGTCTTTCGAATGGAGGTCGCCTACTCCATTGAAAATATTTATAGGAATTTCTATGGAAAGAAGGGCGGAGATCCGACTTAAATCCCAGAGATTTTCACAGAATCCCACACATATGAGAGGATTTCCATTAATGGCTTTGTAGAGATTGAATGAATCAAAATCCATGTAAAAGGCCATCTCGTACAATTGAAAATCAATTTGCAGTACTTGCTCGACAGCACGGTACAACCAGAATTACTGCCTTCAGCACGGAGGCAGTTATGAGTAAGGAAGCAATGATAGAAACAAATTGTGTAAACCGGCATCAGCATAATGATTGAGGGCGTAATTTATTGGAGGCATGACGTTACAAGGTGTCTGGATGACCCCTGCCCCGTGTCATCCTCCACTACCGTCCTTTCAAACCAGCCTCCATATGTCCGAATAGTACTATCATGATGGTTGATAGTACTGTCATGATGGTTGATAGAGGTGTAGATGACGAAAGATAAGCATTGATCTGCGGAGTATTAAATGCGACAGCTCCATTACTGTCCCTTCAAACGAGCCTGCATCTGTCTGAATAAACGATGCCACCAACGTTCTACGACTGACAAGGACAATCTAAAACGTTGAGCAACTTTAGCCTTTGAAAGTGTCAATATCAACCTTTCTAAAGTGCAAAAACAAGTTCTAAAAGTGGCAATATTGTCTTTGAAAAGTGTGTTTTTCAATTCAAATAGTGTGTTTTTCGACTACCTATGAACTTTAAAATTGCATTTTTTTGTTAAAAAACTATGAATTTCAATTTAGAAAGTGTGAATTTCAAATCAAAAAATGCAAATTTTGATTTGAAAAGTGTGAATTTCAAATAAAAAAATACAAAATTTGATTTGAAAAGGGTGAATTTCAAATTAAAAAAATGACAATTTTCATTTGGAAACTGTGAATTTAAAATTAAAAAATGCAATTTCTGATTTGAAATGTGTGGATTTCAAATCAGAAAATTCAATTTTTTATTTGAAAATTGCAATTTGCATTTGTAAATGTTCAAAATGTAAGGCGAAAAGTTATAGAAATGGTTGTCCCAACTTCCATTTTCCGACAAGAATGATCGGTCGCTCCTTCTTTTCGTAGTTAGTTGTAAAAACATTTATCTAGCAATTCAACTATATCCATAATGGATAACACAAGAAGGATCGAGCGACCCTTCTTGCAGTTTCGAACTAATATGAAAATATTATTCATAATAAGAAGGGTTCTTCGACCCTTTTGAGAGTGTCGAACTATTATAAAGATAATATTGGGAATAAGATGGGGCGGTCAACCCTTCAATTACGAGGGAATTTTAAAAATAGAACACCTTGTAAGTTATAACATATAAAAATGGTTTCTGATGACATTTGTCTTTGATCCTTGTTTTTCGACAAGAAGGATCGGCCGCCCCTTCTTTTCGTAGTTAATTGTGAAAACCTCTATCCAGCAATTCAACTATATCCATAATGCACAACACAAGAAGGATCGACTGACCCTTCTTGCAGTGTCAAACTATTAAGAAAACAATATTGGGAATAAGAAGGGTCGTCTGAGCATTCAATTTCAAGGGAATTGTAAAAATAGAGCACCTTGTAAGTTATAACATATAAAATTGTTTGTCCCGACTTCCATTTTTTGAAAAGAAGGATTGACCACCCCTTCTTTTCGTAATTAATTGTGAAAAAATTTATCCAGCAATTCAGCTATATGGATAATGGAGAACACAAGAAGGATCGACCAACCCTTCTTGCAGTGTCGAAATATTGTGGAAATAATATTGGCAATAAGAAGGGTCGACCGACCCTTCTTGCAGTGTTGAACTATTGTGAAAATAATATTGGGAATAAGAAGGGTCGATCGACCCTTCAATTACGAGGGAATTGTAAAAATAGAACACCTTGGAATTTATATCATATAAAAATGGTTTTTTCAACAAGAAGGATCGGCCACCCCTTCTTTTCGTAGTTAATTGTGAAAACTTTTATCCAACAATTCAGCTATAGCCATAATGGAGAATGGAAGAAGGATCGACCAACCCTTCTTGCAGTGTCGAACTATTATGAAATGAATATTGTGAATAAGAACGATCGGCCGACCCGTCATTTAGGAGGGAATTGTACCATAGAAAACCTTGGAGAAAGAGCGGCCACTCTTTCTCTGAGAATATTTCTACTTGCCAGCAAAGTCTTTAAACCAAAAATTGTATAAATTTTGTTGTTAAAATGTTGATATCTGCTATCCTAGGGTGACACATGGAATGATCTTATTGAGACACGTGGCATATTTGATTTGGCACATTGATTATAGCGAGGTTACTAATGCTGGTTTAACCACAACACAATCAGGAAATGAAAATTCACTGATAGTAGTTTTAAGGATTAGGCACATGCAAGATTACCCTGTAGTTGGAAATGCTAATTTAAAAATTAACATGAATTTATTAATTTATGTTAATCATTTGCAGAAATAGATAAATGTTTTAATTAAATAAATTCACTTCAAAGATAAAAGACACACAGATCATTAGTAAAGACAAATCCAAACTGTATCCCAATGTATGGATTATTGATTGCAAAAATTAAACAGTGTTCATAAATAGTGTGGATTATTGATTGCAAAAATTAAACAGTGTTCATAGATAGTATGGATTATTGATTGCTTATTTGGTAAAGTTTCGAGAACCCGAAACCCGCAACCTGCATTTTCGGATTGCAGATTTCGGGAACGTTGAATAAAGAAAGATTTTGAAACTTTACCCCGAATCGTACATCCCGTAGGAGTAATCTCGGCCATTCGTTTTTTCCTAGGTCTACAGTCCAGATCTCATCTGGTCCAAAAAACCTTAAATAAACGATTTTTTTCTAATTTTTCACTATCATTTTTACTGTCGGTTTTTACGCTCCTACGTGGATTTTACTGTGGAGTTTTTACCAGGTTCACTTGCATGGTTTTCAGCTGAAATCAGGTTGGTTAGTCGTGAATTTTGCATCTTCTTTTCATTCTTTTACTGTTTATGGGTTTATTTTGACTCTTGCTTGTTTATTTATCAGAATTTCCTGAAACCTTCATCAGAATGTCTCGAACTACCCAGTCCAAGGAACTATATAGGAATTCACTGACCAAGGATCCCAATTTCGACATTTTCTCAGACACCAGTGAGAGGGCGACTAAGGATTATCAAATGGACTGGGCAAAAATTTATTCAATCTTTAACAACCATGACCTTTCAGGCATCAAACAAGACCGGCTAGCCTATGAAAAAATTAGGGCTTCCCAAATTCATGCCATTGCTGCTTGCCCTTCCATCTTACCTTATACAGACCCTGTAAAATGGATTGTTGAAAATGCCAATACAAAAGACTTGTCATTCAATGATTCCATAGGTTCGCAATTGACTACCTTTCGCCCAGAGGTTTTTATCAAAGCTTTTGCTCTCAAGCTAGTTATACAAACCCTGAGTTCTGACTTTATTCAATCCTCCTGGACCAAAAATCATTTTGACGAGATGATGAAATTTTGGATGATGAAGCCTAATAGTTTTGTGCCCAAGGTGGATGATCTCTATCCTATTATTTGGTTCAAGGAACCTTACTCTTTACTCGCAGCTATGCTTTGCAGGCTTTTTGGTCTCTCCAATTGTTCAGTTTTCAAGGCTAAATGGGCTCCCATAGCCCATCATGTGTTAACAACAGGTGAATCCTTTCCTTGGGAATCCATCCTGTCATCAGAAATTAAGACAAAAATTCAAAACTATCAAAAGGCATCCGCCTCAAAGAAGCCACATTTTTGTCTATCAGCCTACATCCTTGATGTCTTCTGCGCTGACTTTCAATATCCTAACTTGGGGTGGAATTGGACCCTTGAGGCTCCACCAGTTCATATATATCATTTTGCATTATGGGAAAGCAATTATCTACCCTTGCTTTATGAAATTTGTGACCACTTCATGGGTACCATTTATTTTAAATTATTTCACCAGGAAGCTCCTGCCTTCTCAACAGATGCCAGAACCTTCATCAACACCATTGGGGACTAGTATGTTTATGAGTCTTTTGCATATATCAAAGTTTGGGGAAGTGACACTGTTCACATGTTTCCCAAAATTGTACCTGACAGGTTGGTTATTCAAGAAGTTTCCGATCAGACTGTCACTACTGGAGTCTACAAGAAACTTACTGGTCCTAGAAAGAGAGGCTAGCCTAAGTTCTCTCTAAATATTGGCCCACTAGTTATTCCTACTTCAACCTGGGCTACTGTACTTGGTGATTAGTTGGATCCTTTGAAGTTGGGAAAAGCACCCAAAAGAAAGCATGATCCCAAGAAATTCTTGGATGCACACTTCAAGCAATATCACAAGAAAATGGACTATGTCCATGAAGATTTTCCATATGACTCTATCTATAGAGGGGTGAACACCTTCCCTGAAGTGTTAGCAATAGCTAAGAGCTTGGATGAGCAGTGACATATTATGGAATTTCAGAAAGAAATAAAATCTCAGGTTTATGGACAAAGAACCTTGGAGTTGAATATCACTGAACAGGTTAGAGGGAGCAGAGAACAAAAGAAAATTCAACTAGCCAATGCTCCCTTAATGCTTACTTATACAGATGGAGACAAAGGTAAAAATCCCCTGGAGGAACCTCCTCAAATTAAAACCACTGAGCAGGTTAAAGCCTCGTTGCAGACATCTCAGAATTTTCAGCAACATTTGGCAAAATTGACTTCAGTGTTGGGTACCAAGAGAGCTGAATCGCCCAAGGTTGCTATGAGTGTTCAAGTAACTGCTGCATCTTCGTAGCTGGTTGATGACTTGACAATGATTGAAGATAATCCTCCTAAGAGACATAAAGCTCAGGTTTCCACATCTGAAGTTCCTACTGTTGATCTCACTAACATTGATGTAGAAGAAGAGCCACAGGTTGTAGTTCAAGTGACTCAAGAAGTACTTGAAAAGGTAACTGACAAAGTTGTAGAAGAAGTCACTAGGGAATTGACAGACAACTCACAGTCACTTACAGACTTGTTGGATAGTATTGAAATAGAACATTGTAATCTTGATCAACCAGTTTTGGACCTTACCTCTACTAACCCTGACATCACAGTTCCATCACTTTTGTTACCACCTATCCAGGATCTTTCTATTTTTCCTGTAGGGGAAATCCCACCACTCTCTATTTCACAGTTTTTTCACACTTTGACTCATAGGGCGACCCCTTTTCCTAGTAACTCAGTTTCTTTTTCCATTCCTTCCTCTATACTTGCAGAAGCCTAGTCTTCGACTAGCCTCCTACAATTACCCACATCTACTTCATCATTACCCATTGATAGAGATTCAGTCACAACTACTTCTTCATTACCATCAGCTGTTGATGGTGACCAAGTTCTCCTTTCTGAAGCTATCACTTCAATCCCTTCTCATACTATTCTCTCATCAATTCCTCAAATTGTTTCTACCCCTATGATTGTTCCTCAAGTTACCATGCCTATGCCCGATGCCTATGCCCGATGCCATGGCCACTCAAACTCCCTCATTGGTTTCAATAGAAAATGTTATTTCAGTCACTTCTGAAGTAATAACTGAATGGGAGGATGATGAAATAGTCCCTCTTGGACATTAATTATACAGTAAGGATAATAAGGTAGTGGGAAAGAGGGGTAAGAAGAGAAGCATTTATAAAAAAGGCTTAGAAGTGTCTGTTCCTAACTAGATAGTCTGGGCTCAATAAGACAGTAACCATCAAATAGGGGCAATTGAGACAGCTACAGACCTAGGGGCATTTGCAGGAGCAAACCTTGATTCAATACAGGTTCTCAATAGAGAAATTGATCAGAAGAGGGAAGAAGTGGAGAAGCTTCAAGAAGAGCTGGCAAAGGCTAAAGAGGAACATCAAATTTATGTTGATGATCTTAGAAGGATTTGGGAAGATAAGTTGGGAGATGAGGAGTGCAAGAGCCAATCTTTGCAGGTTGAACTTCAAAGGTTACAAGTTGAGAATTCTACCAATGTTTAGCAAATTGCTTTATTGCAAAAGCACTATGAGGATACAACTACAAGTGCAGCCTCTTCTACTTTCTTCAAGATGGCATCTCAGGAATTCAAGGACTTGGATTCTCAAGTCAATAAAGAGTATCGTGAATACTTGGAAAAGGTGTTTTGCATATTGGATGAAATTAGAGAAACTCATATCACTTTTGGCAAGATGCTTAGTGCCTTTGAAAGGCAGGAAGGTAAAAGGCTTGAGGCTTCCAAGGCATATAATAACATTGTTGAATGGCAGAAGTACATCAAAGACATTCCAGAAGTATTTCCCAGGGTTAGCAGTGTTCAATTTAAGAATATCATAGGTGCGTGGAATACTTGGTTGGAAATAAATGAATCAGTTGAAGATATTCTTAAAAAAGCCCGAGCCATCTGTAGTAGGCGATGGTATGCAGCAGATAATGTTATGTTGTCTCTCCATTTTTCTTCCATGGAACTCATCGAAGATGCCTGTCCATCTAAATTGAAGATTGAGGAAGTTGAGCGTAAGTTTGATGAAGTTCAATAGCAAATTCAACTTCTAGAAGAAGTCAAGGTTGATGATGTGGAGCAGTTGATTAGGAAGCCGATTTCCCTAACGTAAGATCCAATTCTACATCCGTATATGGCATAAGTTGGCAAAGAATGAGATGGAGACGTTCGAATGCAATGCCAGTTGGGACTCGAGTCAGCAAATTATCCTATGATAGATGAGCTGTTAGAGATTTGGGGCAAATGGTAAGATGTCCTAGGACATTAGGTTATTTTTTATTTTGTAATCCCTATTTTTTGTGGATCTCCATTTTTGTACCCTGTTGTAGTTCTTATTGGATAGATGCCTCTATTGAAAAGGGGTGGATAATTTTGGGTTTGGGAATCAACAGGAGAAAACTGGGGATTCTCTGTCTTACTGGAGCTTTGTAATTTTGTTTGAAGAACTCATTAATATAGTAAAGTAATGTCATTGAATCTTTTCCTATTTATTGTTCATGTTTCTTTGACAACACCTGATTTCATATCTGAAATTGTCATCTACAGTATGTGATCCCTTTTTACATATATGAATTAATACATAGGTCTGTTGTACTGTTTTCTCTTATGGCCGATCTATGTATAAAATATCTTGTTGCTTTTCTTTAATTAAGATATTTTTCTTTATCGATTTCTGCAAATGATTCACATGCTATTTGATCAATGTTAATTTTTCAATTGACACAGTGATCACTGATTGATCTTGAATAGGTTTAAATTACTTGAATTATTCTCTTTTAATTTTTATTAATTGGTGATGATTTAAGTAAACAAGTAAAATGCATCTTTTACATTTCTGTTGGAGTTGGCAAACATGGTTGTTCCTTTCACATCAAGATCGATCTGCACAACAACAAGTCTTCCTTAAAATAGATTCTAACTTATATTAGGATCCCTCCCCTCGTGCTCTCCATGTGTTGGGGGGATGGCCCCATAGATCATGCTGACATCCGTAGCCGGGGGATAATGCTCCTCGAACTGAAGTTTACTCATGGAAGTAATTGTAAATAAGTAACTTCACACATTTACATTAGTATAATCATAAAAGCATTATATGAAAGCTATTATATTCTTTCTCTTTCTTTTTCTAATAGAAACATTCTTTTTTTTAAATAGAAACATTCTTTCCTTTTGTTTTTTTAAATTTAAGCATTATTTCTTTTTTTCTTTTTCTAAATAGAATGAAATCTCATAAAAAGAATGAAAAGTGTTGTTAGTTATTATTATTTTTTAATTAAATCCCTTCATGCTAGAAGGGAGGTATGAATATATAACCTTCAAATGTGAACTTAAAATAAAAAAATGCAATTTTTTATTTGAAAAGTGTTCAAAATTGCAATTTTCATTTGTAATTGTTCAAAATTTTAAGGTGAAAATCTATAACATATAAAAATAGTTTTTTCCGACTTCTGTTTTTCAACAATAAGGATCGGTCGCCCCTTCTTTTTGTAGTTAATTATGAAAACCTGTATCCAACAATTTCACTATATCCATAATGGAGAACACAAGAAGGATCGACCAACCCTTCTTGCAGTGTCAAAATATTATGAAAAGAATATTGGTAATAAGGGTCGACGGACATTTCTTGCAGTGTCCAACTATTATGAAAATAGTATGGGGAATAAGAAGGGTCGGGCGACCCTTCAATTACGAGGGAATTGTAAAAATAGAACACCTTGGAATTTATATCATATAAAAATGGTTTGTCCTGACTTCCATTTTACGACAAGAAGGATTGGATGCCCCTTCTTTTTGTTGTTAATTGTCAAAACCTTTATCCAGGAATTCAGCTATAGCCATAATGGATAATAAAATAAGGATCAACCGACCCTTCTTGGAGTGTCAAAATATTATGAAAAGAATATTTGGAATAAGAAAGGTCGACCAACCCTTCATTTAGGATGGAATTGTAACAGTAGAACACCTTGGAGAAAGAGTGGCTGCTTTTTCTCTGAGAATATTTCCACTTTCCAACAAAGTCTTTAAAGCAAAACGTCTATAAATTTTCTTGTTAAAATGTTGATATCTAGTATCCTAGGGTGACACGTGGAATGATCATATTGTGACACGTGGCATATTTGATTTGGCACACTGAGTATAGGGAGGTTACTATTTTTTATTTGATTTGGCACATTGAGTATAGCGAAGTTACTAATGCAGGTTTAACCACAACACAATCAGGAAATGAAAATTCACTCAGTAGTTTTAAGGATTAGGCACATGCAAGATTACCCTGTAGCTGGAATGCTAATTGAAAAATTAACATGAATTTATTAATTTATGTTAATCATTTGCAGAAATAGATAAATGTTCTAATTAAATAAATTCACTTAAAACATAAAACACACACAGATCATGAGTAAAGACAAATCCAAACTGTAAATCAAACTAATCAGAGGCAGGAGGAAGGATATGATTAAACATGACAATGCTATGCAAATAAAACTAATCAGAGGCAGGATAGCTGATTAAAGAGCTTTTGTTTGGTGATTAAATAAGAAGATATGAACAACCCATCAATATAGAGCTTATGATAATGAATTCTATACTGACTTTAGCATAAAATGGTAGTGGATGCTTGAAATGAAAGCAACAGAGCATAATATTTATGACTTCTATCCCAATAGAACACATATCCAAGCATGAAAAAGCATAACAGTATGAATTAAATAGTGAGAGAAACATTCACATAAGAGAAGAAGTAAACAAACTGTAAGACAAATAACACAGGAATCTTTGATAGAAAACCTTGCTCGGCCTAGCCATATTTTATTAAAATATATCTCAGAGTGCTTAATAACACAGGAATTCACGAGTCCAACAAAAGTTTCCAACCATTTCTCCTTCTATTACATCGCTTACATAGATGCTCAGAGCCTTCCGGCTCGAGCTACCTCAACAGGAAGTTGTTACGATGTAGGTGACACCTATTCAAAAAGGTTCGCCACCATCATGAATTAGTTACAACAAAATGACATTGCTGGTAAAACTGGCTCAATTTCCTTTTAGAAATTTACTGAGCATTATTACCGAAAGACAATAGACTCTAACAAAATAAACAAAATGCTTCATCGAATATTTCCTCCATGCTGCTATCCCACAATCATCGAATCTTCAGCTGTTCAATATCAGCTTTCCCTTCCCATATTTCTCAACGAGCTTCCATAGCTCAGCAGCTGGAAGCTCTGAGGTGGCCAACTCCTTCATTAAGACTCATATCTCAGTGTGGTCCCTATAAGAGTAGATTTGCAGATGTGCACTAGCCTCCTTGAACATCATGCTTAACTCAAAATCCTTTGCCATTTTCTCCATCAATGTCTTCCCTGATAGCAACTGATGCATACCTGCAAAATCGTTGAAATGCACTTTACATCCTACCAATTCCTTCTGATATTCTTCTTCTGTGAGCATTGTTCCATCCTCCTCCCAAAAGAGAGGTAACCCTTTCTTGAAAAAAGGGTCAAACATGTCTTTGAAATACTTGATCTGCTGTGCCATGACATCTATTTTAGCTTGAATAGCCTTTACCTGCTAGTGCTTGTGCATCACTTTTTTAGCTCCAATGATGATTGAAACCCTATTTGTTTAACCAGTTGTCTTGACCTGCTCCTTAGATAATCTATTCAGGAGTTCGATGGTATTCTCAGTATACTCTACAGTTTTTTGTTCAGTTTCTCATTTGTTGCTGTCACACTACTCTTGGCTAATTTTATCATTGTTTCCTTGTCCAAGGCAAAATTGAGGAAGGGCCTCAATTTCCCTGATTCTTCAACAATGCCATCCCAGATGACCTTCCTGGCCTCTAGCAAGGAAGTATTCCTTGTAGCTTGTCTTTCCAACTCATCATATTTACCCTGCAACTCCTGGTGCTTGGCTTCCTAAGCCTCCTTTTCTCTTTTTGCATTATCCTTCAGGGTTTTCAGATTCACATTCTACTTTTTTAATCTTGTTATTTCCACATCTTCCAGACTAACTTTGGCTATAGCCCCTACCAGGGAGAAATCACCAGCCTCTATGGATGGAGTGGCCATGCTTTCTACTTCTTGCTCTTTCTGCTGCAGTCTCTTCTCAAGCTCTTCCACTCTGGCCTTTGAGATTTTCTCACTTGCCACCACAGTGGTTATATCTATCTGCCATTGTTTTTCCTTCGCTTCAAGCTTCAATAGCTTGGCCCTATAGTCTGTCAAGTTAGTTTGCAACTTATCCTTCTTTTCCTCCAGTTCTGTTAGCTCAGAGACTGCTACTAACTAGGTAGAGGGGATTTTTAGCCCCTTTTTTAGAGATCAGATGATGTTGTCTTTTTCATTGAGTAGGTTTTGAATAATGGCTCTTTTATCAGGATGGCCCTCAGTGGCCACTATGTCACCCTGCAATTTTTTGATCTTTTCCTAATGAGATTTATTTTCCATCTTTTCCTGCTTGAGTTAGCTGGCAACCTTACTCTTATTGACATGTACCTTTGATAGCTCCAAAGCTATCCTCAACAGTTTAGTATAAATAACATCCCCGGTTTCTTTGTGCAATTTTATTACATCTGGGACAGGGATGTCATCTAAATTCATCCTTAGCTCAATGGCCTTGCTCTTGGTGGCCAAGGCCAAACTCAGGGTGTTCTGAGCGAGGTTCCTGCTAGTCACTAGAGACACCTCTCTGCTTGAAATTTTCCTTAGTTCAATATATAACTTGGAATCCTTTGAGGCTGCCCGTGAGTCCACCTTGTATTCATCTATCAACTCATCTCTAGTCTTGCCTAAGGCCGCAGGTTGAGTGGCTGCTGGGTTAAACACATACTCTTTGATCTCAAATGTTGGTAGCTTATCCACTTGTTTCTTTTTTCCTTTACAAGTCCCCACTGGTACTAGCCGTTGCTCAGATTCGTCAGTTTTCTGCCTCTTTGGGGTCTCTCAGCTTCCCCTTCTGTGTCCATAGGGACATTGTCAGCTTCCTTGTTGGAGTTTATAAAGTTGATGGCCATAGGCATGGCTACTGGCACTGATAGGACTAGGCTAGAAGAGCCAGGCACTGTGGGTGTGTTCCCTTGTGTCAGCAGGGAGGAGCTCTCAAGTGTGTCTATTTCCATCTGGATCCTGCTAGGACATTCCAATAAATTTGCAGCTTCTGCCATGCGTGGAATTTCGAAATGCACAAAATCCTTCCTATTTCTCTCCTTCCTCCTGTTGGAAATGATGTGGTGGGGATCATAGTTTAAGGCTGCTTCTGTTTTGAAACCCATCTCCTTTATCTTGCATTCGATGGCTGTAAGAGCTCCTTTGTTTTTGATTAAGAATGGACCTACAGTCCATGGAAACAGAATATCAAAGCCCTTTCTATGATCTAGAAAGTGCTCAGCTTCTTCCTTGAATTTTTGTCTGATGAATTCTAATGCAAACATTTTGGGGGTTAGGAAAACTGGTAGCACGTAGGGTGCATAAGAAAACCCATAAAACCTGATGATTGTGCCATGCTCTGAAAGGAACCAATCTCCAACCCTCTTCTCAAGAGAAAGTTGCAGTAACTCCTGCATTTCTGGTAATACTCTAGGCATCTTCTTTTGGAAAATGACCTGATAAACCTCAGACATGAGCTCGTCATGGAACTTGGTGTAATTAGTGTACATATCCTGAGTAAGTAGTATCTCAGGCATTTGCAAGTTTTCCTCATTGAATGCCAGGAACATTTTTAGTAAGTAGGACTGAAATATGAAAATCCTTATTTCCTGGAAATTCTTTAGCTGGGAGTGTATACTTTCAACCAAAACTTTATCAAACTTGAGGCATGCACATTGGGTAGGCTGGCTTGGGTCATCAGATTCTAGGGGGCAGGTGCCTAGGACAAAAAAAAACTTATTAGAGGTTCTGTTACATACATATTAGAGTTTAGACGTAGGAATTGGCTCATCATGGTGATAACACATCTTGATTCTTCTGTGAATAGTATGGCTTTAGCTGGGAAATCCTGCTCTTGTATTTGGACAGTAGGATTCAGATAGGAACTGTAGAAATTTTGTTTTACTTCAACAGGGGATTTTCTAATAAATCGGATTAGGGCTTCCTCGGTATACCCTATAGCTTTTTGGAAAAACTCTTTTGGGACTGACAGGGTTTTTCTAAGGGTTTGGGTGTCGATTTCGCAAAGGATATTGGACTTGGAAGCATCCATGATTTCCCTCTTGGTAGAAGAGTAGTTAGAGGTGCACCATTAAACAAATTCAGGAAAACCAGGGGTTTGGATGACTGTAAACAGATGGAAATAGGACTGGTCGACCTAGTGCACATCTATACCTCACTCCCTAACCAATTTCAGCTTGTTTTTACAGTTTCCATGGGGTCATCGGTCATCATAGTGTCCTAGATCTCTGCGTCTCTGTCTGTAAACAGTGTTTCTATGGGTTCTCTATCACTCAATTCATCCATTAAATAGTTTACTGTAGAGTAGATAACCTACCTATTTTTTTGAGGTTGGCTTGGGCCCTTGGTTGACCTGTCTGTTTCTTCACAGCTTGCTCCTGTCGCTTTCGAATGCAAAATAGGAATCCAGCTCTCCGTGTAGGTGAGTTTTTTATGTTATCTATCCTTTGCTATCACTCATACATCTCCTGTGGTGTGGAAGCTTCCCTGGACGTCCATTTTCCTGATTCCTGGTGGTCTCGAATCCCGCCACATGTCACCTCAAATCCTGGCTGTCAAACACTGTGACTTTTACTAACTTCGTGGATTTGGCTTGCATTGATGTTTCATGCAAGTTAGATCCGCGAAAAAAACCTCGGCCATAGATCTCAGCCTCCTCAGATCTTCGCCATCCAAACCCACGGGCCTCTACCAAAAGTTTGTGGATCCAAAAGTTTGTTTGCTCCATGCATGTCGTATCAGAGAAGTAAATCCCGACCATTGATTTGCTCCGTTGGCCATTGATCTAGTACTTAAGATGCTTGTGGGATAAATCTCCCACCTCCGTCTAGAAAACCTCACCCTTTTTGCGTGAAGTCTGCTCATGACTGTAGATCTTCACCACCGTCGATCTAGACCATTTATTTGCGCATATATGTAACTCTAGGAAGACCTCAGCAATTTAATTCTCCTTGCAAATTTTTGGGCTTGGGATTTGATTAGTTCACCCTTGAGGCCGTCAATACCTACCTAGATGATTCTATTTTTCTCAGACCACCGAGGCTTTCTCTATTCCTTTTAGAAATTGAGCCTCCCAGTTTCATCTAGGACAACGCTAGTGCTAACACCGACAAGCTAAACAGGCAAGCTAAACTTGATTTTAATCACCTGGTGTAATCTCATCTGCAGGATCAAGACAAATCAAAGGTTAAAACGTAAACATGCCGAAAGGAAAAGAAGGGTTGTGGGGTTTTATTTCATAAATATATACATTCTTTCTGCAATCCTCAATCCGTAATTACAGGTTGCAGGTTGCCGAAAGAAAATATATCAAAACCGAAAACCAAGATTCTGCAATCGGCTAACTTATAACATATAAAAATCGTTTTTCCTGACTTTTGTTTTCTGAATAGCCAGTCAATTGGAAATACAAAAAAAGAATAACCAGTCAATCGGCTAAGTTATAGCATATAAAAATTGTTTGTCTCAACTTCTGTTTTCCGACAAGAAGGATTGACCACCCCTTCTTTTCATAGTGAATTATGAAAACATTTATCCAACAATTCATCTATATCCATAATGGAATACACAAGAAGGATCGACCGACCCTTTTTGCAGTGTGAATTATTATGAAAAGAATATTTGGCATAAGAAGGGTCGAGCAACCCTTCTTGCAGGGTCGAACTATTATGAAAATAATATTGGGAAAACGAAGGGTCGGCCAACCTTTCAATTACGAGGAAATTTTAAAAATAGAACACCTTGGAAGTTTTAACCTAGAAAAAATGGTTTCTCCTGACTTATGTTTTCCGACAAGAAGGATCAGCCGCCCCTTCTTTTTGTAGTTAATTGTGAAAACCTTTATCCAACAATTTGGCTATATCCATAATAGAAAACACAAGAAGGATCGACCGACCCTTCTTGTAGTATCAAACTATTATGAATATAATATTTGGAATAAGAAGGGTTGACAGACCCTTCATTTACTAGGGAATTGTAACAATAGAACACCTTTGGGAAAGAGCGGCCGCCCTTTCTCTGAGAATACTTCCACTTGCCAGCATAGTCTTTGAAGCAAAACGTCTATAATTTTGGTTTTTTAAATGTTAATATCTAATATCCCGGAGTGACATGCGAAACGATCATATTGTGACACGTGGCATATTTGATTTGGCACATTCAGTATTAGAAATATAGTTGGCTCGCATAGAATATTGGCTCATATAGAATATTGTTTCCTATGAGCACTGCTGAATTTGGAAGTTTGATTATAGCGAATCATATTTTAGTATTCAGGTAGTTACCTCGAGGATAATTACTTGATTTTAAGTGCAGCGGATAAACCACTTCTAAAGGCCAATTATTCTTAAGCACAATTACAACACTTAATGACAGTTAATACGCAAATTACGACACTTATCACAAATCCAATTTTGTAACAAATAACTCTATTATCAATCCCAATGGATATAAGTTGTATCTTTCCTTTTATAAAACTTTAATGAAAATGAGAAAATACAACTTTTTGTTGACCAAGTGGAAATTTAGAAACACAACAATTTTGTTGCTTAAAACTGCCACATAGAGAAAATTATTTAGAAACCTATTTTGTCTACTATCAACCCTTGAGAACATCCACCACTTTGAACACTATTCCCCATATTTTCTCGTTGTGCCTTGACTGCTGCAAGGCCCTTCTCGTTTATTCTAATTTTTTCTATTGCAAGGCCCTTCTTGGTGACCATGCCCATATGATGTTATTTACATCGATCTTCATGTTTTCTTCTACACCAACAACCCATTGTTGTTGTCTATCTATGCATTTTTTAAGTATATATATTCCCTGTCCAAAAACGGTCTGGTTTAAATTTTGCCCTTCAGCAGATAAAATAATTACTTGTCCATAGTAAATTTTTTATTAATATATATTTTAAAATTGATTAAAATTTCACATTTACATAGAAAATAAAAGTTTTAACTATATAGCAAATGCTCATGGCTGAAAATATTTTCAATGTGTACGTTTATTTCCAGGTATGATATGCATAGAAAGGTCCAATGGTTACGTGTCAAGTTAACAATTTGGAGTTTTCTATTTTAATGCCAAGTTGTTTATGTTAACTTATCAAATAGATTAATGATCATGGAAAAAAGATTAAAAGAAATTAGAAAGGTTAGCTGTAAAATTTAAATCCAAATTCTGCTAAGAGTGACCCACAAAAATTAATGATGGTTTAGAGAATAAAGTGCCCATCAAAAATAAGTTTTGGAAAAAAAGTGACATTTTAACATGACGGTTCCAATATGATAGTACTAGCATCTGACTCCTGATAAATATCACCAATCGCCTTACCCAAAGTGCTCTTTTTTATCTGATGGCATTTATACCATGCATTTTGACAGACGTCTATTGTGTCTAATCTCATTGTAAACAAGCTTCTTTTTCTATCATCTCCTTCTTTGGCCACAGGAGCATTTGATCCCATAGAATTTATAACATTCAACTATCAAATTTCTTAACACATTCAACTATTGATTGAAGTGGAATTTTTGATATACAAAAATTTGAGGAACAATGTTCGGTGCCAATGTTTGAAAGGTGTGCACCCTGATTTATTGCAGGCCTATAAGGTAACAATCTTAAGTTTCATTCAGAAATTTTAGAAGAAGTTGTTATATCCACTGCTCACCCCAGGACAACATGCCATACAAGAAAACACCACTTCATCGACTAGAATACGAAAGGAGATGTCACCCAAAATTGTTCTCCCAGCAAAATTAGTCTCACTCACATTTGTTACAAAACCTATGGAAATGCAATCCTTTCTTTATGAACACTTATGTAACAACTTAACTTTTCTCATAATAAAAGAAGATTTATTCTCAGTTGTTGTGATATGTGCTACACTTGTCGAAGTAGAAGCTGGTATATCATTCACCTCATTCTCAGTTGTTATGATATGTGCAACCTCATTTATGGGATTGTATGGCCTTGTTTGATTACCTTTAACATGTGTATATTCACAATGGGGAGTACTTGGAAGGACCATCTATAAAGGACATTCTTCAAAAACATTCCAAATGTATAACATCCAAAGGAACATTATCGAGGTTAAGCAAAGTGTTTGCAGGCCATCTTATAATAGAGCCTTCAAATACACCATAATCCTTGCAATTGCGGAAGACTTTATGAACTAAAATACCAAACTCACCAGCATCTAGTACTTTGAATTGCACAATGTATCCCTTAAACACAGTTGACACTAATCCCCGAGCAACATACTATGGCTTTAAAGAACATTGATGTATCAAATTAACTAGTAGATTCAGATTGATTATTGTTGAAAGCGCTTGGAACAAAAAGCATTGTTTCTGTATTAAAATCGATGATTCTTTTAATCATCCATACAACAAAAGATCCACTGCTCACCCTAGACAACATGCCATACAAGAAAACACCACTTCATCGACCAGAATACCGAAGGAGAAGTCACCCAAAAATGTTCCCCCAACTCAGTCTCACTCGCATTTGTTACAAAACCTATGGAAATGCAATCCTTTCTTTCTAAACACTTATGTAACAACTTAACTTTTCTCATAATAAAAGAAGTTTTATTCTTAGTTGTTGTGATATGTGCTTCACTCGTCGAAGTAGAAGCTGGTATATCATTCACCTTATTCTCAGTTGTTATGATATGTGCTACACTCATCGAAGAAAAAGCTGAAATATCATTCACCTCGTTCTCGTGAAGAGCGGACCCAATCTGGTTAATGATCTCAGATACAGGCCATTCAATATAACCACCAACAACCTCTGACAATGTATCTACACCTTCTGATCAATAGGGAAATGGAAGACTTGCATTCATAGACTTGGTAACATTTACAACGATACATCCTTCATTAATGTTGATACTATGCAAAATTTTTCTTTCTGGAAACGAGATTCCTTTAGCAACTTTCAATCCATTCAAAAGTAGGTCCACACATTGTTGAGTACCAAAATCCATTTCATAAACAATATCTGAAATATAAAATAACAACACACATTGTTCAGAACCAAAATCCAGTTTAGAAGCGTTTTATGAAATATAAAATAACAGGAGCACATTAACAATCATATTTATTTTAAACAAAGATATAACATAGATTATAATATATAAAAAATGGATGTCCGGACTTCCAATTTTCCAAATGGTAGGATCGATCGCCCCTTCTTGTATAAGAAGCGAACACAATAAGGATCGAACGACCCTTCTTGAAGTCTAGAAATATTACGAAAAGAATTATGGGTAGAAGAAGCATCTCCCACCCGTTCATTTATGACAGAATATTAAAAATGTTCAACCTACGAATGCTAGGCTATTAATACATGTATTTCCAAAATTGTGAACAAGGGAAGAATACTGAGCACAACAAGGGTCGGGCGACACTTCATTTACGAAATAAATTTAAATATATTTAATCTATGAAGGCTATGTCGACAATTCTCGGCTTCCAAATTCCGTTGTAAATAGTAGGGACTCATACATCATCTAAGTTCTAACATATAAAAATGTTTGTCTTGGCTTCCATTTTCCGAAGAGAAGGATCGGCCGCCGCTTTGTTTAGGAGATAATTTTGAACAACTATATCCAGCAATTCACCTATATCCAGAATGACAAAAGAAAGAAGGATCGACTGACCCTTCTTGCATTCTAGAACTATTATGAATACAATACTGGGCAGAAGAAGGGTCGTCCGCGCATTCATTTATGAGGGAATTGTAAAATTATTCAACCTACGAAGGCTAGTATGTCAATTCATCTATATCTAAAATGGTGAACAATGGAATAATATTGAGCACGGCTAAGTTATAGCATATAAAATTGTTTTCCCCGACTTCTGTTTTTCGAGAAGAAGGATCAGACGCCCCTTCATTTAGTATATAATTGTCAAAAATTTATCTAGAAATTTAAAGATATCCAGAATGGTGAAGATGAAGAAGGATTGACTGACCCTTCTTACAGTCTCAAGCTATAACAAAAAGAATATTGGGAAGAAGAAGGATCGTCTGTCCCTTCTTTTACAAGGGAATTCTAAAAATAGAACTTGGAGAAAGAGCGGTCGATCTTTCTCTTTGGATATTTCCACTCTTCATCAAAATGTTCGAAGCAATGTTCCTATGAAATATGTGTTTAGAGTGCCGATATCTACATTAGCCACTCTAAAAACTCATCCTTGGAGGAAGGAGCAGGCGCTCTTTCTCCTCAGCATCTACTTCCAACACCCCGAAATGGAACAACCTTACAATAGAGAAACCTCACTTTCATTGACAAAATTTTGACTTGATGACAAACTCTTTGTAGCAAAACGTCCGTAAATTTTTTCGTTCAAACGTCGAAATCTAGTCTCTAGGGTGACACATGGAACATTCAGATTGTGCCACGTGGCTTTGATTATTCTAGAATTGATCTATGCTACACTCGTAGAAGCTGCTGTATCATTCACCGCAGTCTTGGCCCAAGAGTATGAAAGAATGATTGTATGGTTATTAAATCGCAGTCAGAATCTTTCCAACTAATGGCATCACTATTTGCATTGTCTTCACTATTAAATTCATTTTCCAACACAGTCTCCTGCCTAAATTTTAAGAACATTTTTATCAGCTTTATCTCTGAAACTAAATGCCTTGGTATTGTATGCAAGACTCACATGTGTTCTCATTGCATCCAACAATTTGAGTCATACACCGCATCCAACTACACAATACATGGGACTTTTCTAGCCAAGATATTGTATTGGCAAACAATTATACCTTCATATTGTTTAAAGCTAGTATTTGATTGCTTAATTTTATTCAATTAAATTAAATAATTAAATTATATATATTTATATTAAAAGAAATGTAATCAATATTATATGAATTAAGACATAAATTATCAATTTCAAATAAAGTATTAACGTTTACATAGATCAGTATACTATAGTGAATACTAATTGCAAAATGATATTAAAAAGAAAAAACATGTTTCAATTTTATGAGTTCATTTCTCGTTATCTTTTCCAACAAACCTATCCAAATGCTAGAGGATTTGTAGAAAACAATATGGAATATATGAAAATAATACGCTACATCACCAGACAAAAAACGTATGCAAGCTGGCGGAAATCGACATTAAACCTGTTAATTCCATTAATTTAGCCCAATAATGAGTAACGCACAATTTTGCAAATGTAACGTGGTGAATTCATATTAATGGACTGTAAGAAGATAACTACCTGGAATTGAATGGTGGAAGGAAATCTGAAGAATCTAAAACGTTCAGCGACTTTAAATTACTGTAAACTTCAAACTGTCATTGCATTGATTTTTGACAACCATGGTGTTCGGATATCCACATCATCTATTTCAGGATACATATCTATTTCAGGATCATCTATTTCAGGATACATATCTACTTCAGGATCTTGCATGATCTATTTCAGGATATGCAGCCCAGTCACCAGTTTGATGCCTCCAGCACCTTATCCACCTTCTTCTAGCACCCGGGAGCCACTTACCATAGAGTTTTAGCTCTCCTAAGCTGAAAGGCGCCCTCTTATCACCTACTGACAGAGAAGGGCGCACTTGTTCACCTACCACTGCAGATTCACTCCAGTTACATTCAGTTAGCTCCGATTATCCCTGATTTGAGGCTAGTTTCACTCCTGACTGACTGTTTCACCTCCGATTGACCTCCAAGTCGATTAGGTGACTTGCTCTGACTCCAGTTAGCCTCCCATGCGCCCCCACTGAGCCTCCAGATCCTATATCAGTTCTACACACTTCAGTTACACTTATTACACTCAGTTAGACTCAGATTGACACCTGGATGACTGGTTGTTGTGATTGATGAGCAACACCGATGATTGATGAGGACTCCTAGATAGAGTCAAGCTACTCCATTCAGTTATTCGAATGACCTCCTCAGGCAATTCGAATTGCTCAGTCATTGTGACAGTTTGTATTGTAATTCATTCACCCTTTCTGAGATAGAGAGCACTGCTGCATGTTTTGCACAGTTTTGCACCATATTTTCTATGTTCCTTTGTTGTGATTGATTTACTTGTTCATTAGATCTGCTGTGACTAATTTTACATGGTATCAGAGCCATTGCAGGGACAAGATCTCTTTTCTACAGGTGTTTATACAAGAAGATTTGACTGAATTGCTAAAAATTGCAAAAAGTTTGGCATGAGATATCTCAAGGGCATTCGCTCCTGTGCATGCAAAGCTTGAAAAATATTCCAATACCACTCCAGAAGCTTGAGTTACCACATAATTCCTGGATCTGATACATTGGACCTATTCAACATTGCTTGAAATCCAATCCCAGGTGTGATGCAACTCTCAAAGGGTGGATTGTTCGACCTTATTGTGGTTGTTTTGATGTGATTTGCAGGTTTATTGTCTCCTCCAATTGCATTCGCTACCTTCTGCATGCAAGCCTGTCTACAGCAATTCCATTCGCTCTAGTCTGCATGCAAGCTTCCTCTTCATCAGTTGACTCAATCCTTGCAATGGAATACTCTTCTTCAAAGCCTATCCTCACCCCATTCAATTATTTTGATTGGAAAGATGATATGGAGATCATATTACGTTCAAAAGGTTACTACCGAGTCACTCTTGATCTTGAATTGGAGCCAAACAATGTAGTAGAAAGAACCAAACACTACAACAAGCTTGATGAAGCTTACGGTCTTCTTTGTCTCTCTATCTCCAAGGATCTTCACTTCCATCTCAGCGGATTGAAGACTCCAAAAGCCATATGGGAGCAACTTGAGACACTATTCGGCAAGCAGGATGAGCTTAGGGCTTTTCAATTAGAGAATGAATTGATTGGCCTTAATCCTGAAAATTTCGAGACCATCAATGAATTCTTCACAAAATTCAAGAACTTGAACTTGCAATTGAAGAACAGTGGTGTTATCAAAGAGGATAAACAGTTGATCCTCTCCATTCTAAGCAAGCTTGGGAAAGATTATTCGGTATTTGTCTCCACTTTCAATTCCGGTCGGCTAACTACCCCGAATTGGAAGATGCCTACCTTGAATGCCTTCATTGAGTCCGTTACGAAAGAGCATGACAAGTTGATTCAAATGGGGTCCATAAGCTCCAAAGATTCAGCCCTATTTGTTCAAGGACCCAATATCTCGAATGGTAAAGGAAAGCTAAAGAAGGAGAAGCCCAAATTCGAGCCTCACAAGCAAAAAGACAAAGGCAAGCAAACGGATGCACCATCCAGTTCGAAATCCAAGCAAAAGGGCAAAGAAGGTAACCAAAAATCTAAATTTACTTATTGTAACCGTGGCTTTCATCCCGAAAGTTCATGTATGAAGAAGACTATAGATCAAATGGCCCTCCTTTTGGAAAAGAACAACAGAACCCTTCCTGACGGTGCAAGGAAGAAGGATCGGAATGACGATCATGAAAGAGGACAAGCACTCATGGCAACGGTTTCGAAGCCCACTCTCTTGATAGATTCGGGTGCATCAAATCATATGGCTGCAAATATTGATTCTTTTTCCTCATTCGATCCAAACAGCTCCATCCCCATCCATTTGGGAGATGACTCAAAAATTTCTTCAAAGGGAAAAGGTACGATTCATGTAGAACATGGATGCTTTCAGAATGTTCTCTATGTGCCTTCCTTAGCTTCGAATCTCCTTTCTGTGTATCAAATGACACATACTGGTGATCCAAAGAAAGTCACATTCAGCCCTAATACAGTTGAAATTTCTGATATCAAAAGTGGAAGACTAGTTGCGGTTGGGAAGGCAAACCACACTGCAAAATGTTATGAGTTTTCGCACTTTATACCGCTTGCAAAGCCCACCGCTCTTCGCACACATGGTAATGAGGTTAGTAGGATTTGGCATGAAATATTTGGACATCTAAATTATAAGTATTTGCTGCTGCTATCAAATAAATCCATGGTAGATGGGCTTCCACAACTCCGTTCCTCGAAGGGAATATGCACCGGTTGCATTATTGGGAAGCACCCCGAGCACAGATTCGACCGCGGCAAGGCTAGGAGAGCCTCTACTATTTTGGGATTGATCCATTCTGATATCAGTGGTCTGCTGCCCCATATGTCATTAAATGGTTCAAGGTATGTTTTGACATTTATTGACGATTTTTCCCGCTTTACATGGGTATTCTTTCTCAAAAACAAGTCAGAAGTGCTTGGAAAATTCAAGGATTTTAAGGCTTCTGTTGAGACCACCATTGAGAGCAATATCAAAGCTCTTAGATCTGATAATGGTGGGGAATATATCAAGTCCGAGTTGCTGCAACTTTGTGCCCAAAGCGGAATCAAGATCCAACATACAGTTCCCTACACACCCCAGCAGAACGGTGTAGCGGAAAGGAAAAACCGGTCACTGAAAGAGATGGCTACATGCATGATTGAATCGAAAGGTTTGGCTGAAAATATTTGGGCTGAAGCAATCAATGTTGCTGCATATATACAGAACCGTGTTCCACATTCATCCGTGAAAGGTATGACTCCTTTCGAAGCATTCTTTGGTCACAAACCGGATGTGTCAAATTTGAGAGTTTTTGGCTCTACTGCATGGGCTAGAATTCCTTCTGAGAAGAGACGAGCTTTGGATCCACAAAGTATCGAGTGCATATTGATAGGATATGGGGAAGAATCAAAAGCATATAAACTCATGGATATCAGATCTAAAAAGATATTCATAGAGCGCAGTGTGCAGTTTGAAGAACCGCTTCAAGAATTGCAACTAGTTGAGGAGAAAACTGCCGATTCACCGCCTTCACCAGAAGAAGATTCGAGCAGCGATAATGAAGGTATGAGTTCTGATATTTCTGATATTGTAGCAGCATATGATGATCATGACATATCAGGTTCGGAATCTTACCATTCAGATCCCCCTCAGTTACCAAAGTGGGCCCAAAATACTCTACAATCTGCTGGTTCTAGTCTTGGAAATCCTGCTGATCCGAGACGAACAAGAGGAGACTTTCAAAGGGCAGGTATGGCTCTTTCTATTGCTGATCCATTTCTTCCTGAGATTTGTTATTTGATGGCTGGTTCAGATCCCCAATCATACTATTCAGCCCATCGAGATCCGAGATGGAAAGATGCCATGGATGAAGAGTACAGTTCTCTTCAAAAGAACAATACATGGGAGCTAGTTTCTCTTCCACCTGGAAGAAAATTAGTGAAGTGTAAATGGGTCTACCGTACTAAAGTTGCTGCTGATGGCACTATCAGCAAATATAAAGCAAGGTTGGTGGCAAAAGGTTTTTCCCAAGTCCAAGGAGTGGACTACACAGAGACCTTTGCACCGGTTGCAAAGATGGATTCCATCCGCCTTGTTTTAGCTATTGCCGCATCCAAGCACTGGGAGGTGCATCACATGGATGTGAAGAGTGCATTTTTACATGGAGACCTTGCTGAAGAGGTCTATATGCAGCAGCCAGAGGGTTATACATCAGATCCATCATTGGTTTGTAGATTGAAGAAATCTTTGTACGGGTTAAAACAGGCCCCAAGAGCTTGGTACGCAAAGATGGACTCCTTCCTTCTTTCTCAGAATTTCCAAAGATGCAAATCTGATCCGAATGTCTATCTTCAGCGAGTTAAAGGTAATTTTTTGGTTATTGTACTTTATGTTGATGATCTGCTTATTACTGGTAGCACACTTACTTCAATAAATAAGCTAAAATCTGCCTTAAATCTAGCTTTTGACATGAGCGATTTGGGCTTGCTGAGTCACTTTTTGGGCTTGGAGATAGCTCAAAATTTCGATGGGATCACTATATCTCAGCAAAAATATGCTTCCGACCTGTTATTGAAGTTTAATATGGCTGAATGTAAGGCATCCCCGTTCCCATTCCTCTCAGGAATCAGTCTTGAGGAGGGAGATTCCACACCGCTTGCAGATTGCAGTATGTATCGACAGTTGATTGGTTCACTACTTTATTTGACACATTCACGGCCTGATATCTCATATGCCGTGAGTGCCGTGTCAAGATATATGCAGCAGCCACATGAGCTTCATTGGCGAGCAGCCAAGCGGATCTTGCAGTATGTGCAAGGTACGAAACAATTTGGCATACACTATGCTGCAGATTCTGAGCTAGACTTCATTGGTTTTACTGATTCAGATTGGGCAGGTGATAGCATTGATCGGAAGTCCACTTCCGGTTATGTTTTCATGATTGGTCATGGTGCTATTTGCTGGTCCAGCAAAAAGCAAGCAGCCATTGCACTTTCTTTAGCAGAGGCAGAGTATCGAGGGGCAGTCAATGCCTGCATTCAGGCAGTTTGGTTGCAGGGTATTCTTTCCGAGTTTGGTTTTGGTGGCACTACTTCGACTGTCCTATTTTGTGACAATCAAAGTGCTATCAAGATCTCCACAGATCCAGTTCAGCGGCAGAGGACCAAACACATTGAGATTCATATGCATTACATTCGACAGTTGGTGCATGACCGCACCATCATTCTGCAATATTGCCCTACTGATGAGCAAATTGCAGACATCTTTACCAAGAGCTTCACTGAGAAGAAGTTCTCTTACCTCCGTTCACTGTTGGGGGTGAGTTCCATCATGGTGGAGACAGATTGATTCATTATTATGCTTTAGCTTGAGGGGGGGCTTTCTTCCCACTGGGTTTTCCCTCTTTCCTCACTTAGTTTATTTTCAGCATTTTTTGGATTATTGTATTGGGGTGACCTTTGGTCTTAGTTACCAGGGCCCCACATTATTTTAGTTGGCACATCATAGTCTAGCTTGAGGGGGGGTGTTCGGATATCCACATCATCTATTTCAGGATACATATCTATTTCAGGATCATCTATTTCAGGATACATATCTACTTCAGGATCTTGCATGATCTATTTCAGGATATGCAGCCCAGTCACCAGTTTGATGCCTCCAGCACCTTATCCACCTTCTTCTAGCACCCGGGAGCCACTTACCATAGAGTTTTAGCCCTCCTAAGCTGAAAGGCGCCCTCTTCTCACCTACTGACAGAGAAGGGCGCACTTGTTCACCTACCACTGCAGATTCACTCCAGTTACATTCAGTTAGCTCCGATTCTCCCTGATTTGAGGCTAGTTTCACTCCTGACTGACTGTTTCACCTCCGATTGAACTCCAGTTCGATTAGGTGACTTGCTCTGACTCCAGTTAGCCTCCCATGCGCTCCCACTGAGCCTCTAGATCCTATATCAGTGCTACACACTTCAGTTACACTTATTACACTCAGTTAGACTCAGATTGACACCTGGATGACTGGTTGTTGTGATTGATGAGCAACACCGATGATTGATGAGGACTCCTAGATAGAGTCAAGCTACTCCATTCAGTGATTCGAATCACCTCCTTAGGCAATTCGAATTGCTCAGTCATTGTGACAGTTTGTATTGTAATTCATTCACCCTTTTTGAGATAGAGAGCACTGCTGCATGTTTTGCACAGTTTTGCACCATATTTTCTATGTTCATCTGTTGTGATTGATTTACTTGTTCATTAGATCTGCTGTGACTAATTTTACACATGGAAGATATGGATTTTTAGCCCGGAGGCTGAATAAGCATGCTCTGTTATAGATTTAGATTTATGGTTTGAATAATATAAATACCTACCAATTGAAAAACTAGCAGTCGATTCTTCAAACCAATCTTACTACTCTACCCTCCCAACACTCTTCTCGGTTCCACCTCAGCAAAATAAAACCTTGATCCTCAGAGAAAACAGAGCTCCAAACTGTCAAACATAGAGAGTTTCAACTTTAAGTTTCAATGTCTGTAGTGGGCGGGAAGAGCAGTGTGGCGGGTTAAGTTTCAATGTAGCCAGTGGGCAGGAAGAGCAGTGTGGGCAGGAAGAGTAGTGTGGCCGGATATCAATGCAGAAACGTTCGTGACATTTTTTATCACAGTGTGGAGGGATATCATTTGTACGTTGTGACACATAAACACAATCCATCATAAACGGGCGCCTCTTAAACGTGATGAGATTATTCACACGAGTGATACAATCCATCATTTACTATTATCGCTGTAGAAACCATTTTAAATGGCGGAAAGGATCAACTCTATTCCAACATACAAACCATTTTAAATGTTCGAAAAGATCACCTTCATGCGAATGTACAAACCATTTTAAATGGCTGAAAAGATTGCCTCCATGCCAACGTACAAACCATTTTAAATGAAGGAAAATATCACCTCCATGCCAACGTACAAACCATTTTAAATGAAGGAAAAGATCAATCGGGCAGTGGAAGGTCAAGGGTCCCACTTCCGTTCTGCATCACCAACATGCATGCTAGGATGAGGGGATGGGTGGTTGCAAAATATGAAACCGATCTCCACATGGCAGCACTACATGATTTCGTAAGTTGGAAGGGCGGTAAGGAAAACCACCGTCCTCCATTTGAGAAACCACCTTCGCCCATCCTTCACGGTCGCTGGCACATGTGGATATGATGTGGCCGGTCCACATCACACCTTCTTCCCATGCAACTCCTCCACGTCGGGGCTTCTGCCAATGTGTCTCCTCCGCACCAGACTTCCTACAACATGGCTTCTCCACGTCAACCTGCACATGCACAGTGGAACACACCTTTCAATAACACAATCACAACATAATAAAAAACCTTTCAATTACACAATCACAACATGCAAGAATGAAATAAAAATGCATCAGAATCAAATGCATAAGATTACTTATCTTTATCCAACGCATTTCCAAGCAACTGTCTTTGTAAGAGTGCTTTTCCACTTACTAGCATCAATATAAATGTGTGGCTGTTTATCAGTTGCAGAAAATTATAGATAAAATGAGTTAATTTAACGAAGAAATTCATTTAATAGATAATAACACATGAATCATATATTAATAGAAATCCAACCTACAGATCGATGTATTCATTAAATTGGAAACATAAAACATAGTTCAAATAAATTTGACAAATTAATATCCAAAAAAGATGGCCAAGATAAACCGACTGAATTTCATTAATTATGCAAAAAATTATAATGAAACAATACATAAACATTAGAATAAATTTACCTAAATTATACATAATCCAAATTGAATCGAAATCCCCACAACTTGCCCTGATATTCTTCTTCATGTGTCCTCATGGTTCCATCTTCCTCCCAAAAGATAGGAAGTCCCTTCTTGAATAATGGATCAAACATTTCTTTGAAGAGTTTTACTTGATGTGCTAAAATGTCTATCCTTGCTTGAATCGTGTTCATCTGGTGATACTTATTCACCACCTTCTTTGCCCAAATAATACTAGACACTCTATCCTAAGTTTATGCTAGTTGTTTTCACCTCATCCTCTGTCAGCCCATTCAGAAATTCTATGGCCTTTGTTTCACAGTCCATGGGCTTCTTGTTGAACTTTTCCTTGACTGTTGTTAGGCTTTTCCTAGCTAACTTTATTACACCCTCTTTGTCCAGAATGAAATAAAGATATGGCCTCAATTTCTCTGCCTCCACAATAATGTCATCCCAAATGATTTGCTTTGCTTCCTGCAGGGAGGTCTCACCTATAACCTACTTTATTAATTCATCATATATCACTTGTAGCCCTCCTATAGAGGTCGACCCAGGTAGAGTAAAAGGCAAGTGGAAGACAAGTATAAATAAGTGGAGGAGGTAGGGTTACTAGACTCTCTATTTATTCATTCATTCACTCACTCATTCTCTCAAGTGAGTAGTGCGCACAAGTGGGGGAGGAGAAATACAAGGCAATGTTTGTGGCTCGTGGGTTCTCCCAAAAAGAAGGGATAGATTATGAAGAAACTTTTGCACCCATAGCTAGATACACTTCCATCATTATTAACGGTACTTGCTCTAGTTGCAGTGATGAAGTGGAAGAATTACACCAGATGGATGTCAAGACAACTTTCTTGAATGGTGTAGTCAATGATGAAGACTTGTGCTAAAGAACTGTGTTGAGAAATACCTTCCTAGTTAAGAGGGAGTATTGATGTATTTGTAACTTCGGAATGTATTTCACTTGTATATTTTATATTGTATTCATATGGCATTGTACTTCCAATGGAGAGGTTTCATTCCTCCGATCAGAAAGGTCATCATTGTATGTGATATGGTTATCAGACTCCCTAGTGGGGTCGGCTTTGAGTATATTAGGATGTTAGAAAAAAATTGCATTAATGAACAAGATACTACTTATATTCAAGTAATGGGTATTAGTGGTCGATGGTACTGTACAACATTCCATTGCTACTTATCTAGAATGAAACCTCATTGCTGATATGTTGTAGACTTGCACACTCTTAACAATGTTCTGGTAGAGATGGAAGGCATCTAGAAATTTATGGGATTAATAAATGTTGTATTGAATCATGATTGGCTAAGATAATTGCATTAATGTATGACATATGTCTTTATGTGTAAGAATTTGTTCAGAATTTGTTTCTAATCATGCAATTGAACTTGTCCCATAGGAAATACATTGTACCATCACCTACAAGAGAGAGTTGTTTCAAAGAACAAGTGATAATGATTCAGCAAGAAGATTAATGAATTCAAGAAGAAGACTTTGAAGAACCAGAAGTACTCAGGAATCGATATGCAACAATGAATGAAGTAAAACCAAAAGATAATGCAGATCGTGAAAAGGAAGATCATACACCAGATGGATGTCAAGACAAGATTCTTGAATGGTGTAGTGGAAGAGGAAGGATATGTGGAGCAATCACTCGGGTTTGAGACACACAACAGGGAGACTCAAGTGTGCAAACTGAAGAAATCCTTGTATGATTTGAATATTATGGGGTGACATTAGGGTACACAAAATTTTGCAGAGATAGTGTAATCAGTCATGAGATGTACCTACTTGATGGCTTGCTCGTAGAGATGATGAAGACCTACGATGATGCTCCAGTGATCCAGTGTTGATGATCCAGCTCCAGTATTGAATACTTGTGCCTATATGTATTGATGCATGTGTTAAGAGAATACCTTCCTAGTTAAGAGGGAGTCTTAATGTACTATCTGTAACTTCAGAAGATACTATTCACTTTTATATTGTATGTATTACATTTGTACTTTATTGTATCCCCAGCGAAGATGTTCTTATTCCTCCGTTCAGAGGTGTTGTCATTTGTATTTGCAAGTGTCACAAGTTTTATTCTAAGTGTCGTAACTTATATTTGATGGGTTATTAGACCTCCTTAGAGGGGTTGTCGCAGTATGTGTTAAGTGGAAGGGTTATTAGACTCCCCTAGGGGTTGACCCAGTTAGGATAAAAGGCAGGTCAAGTTAATTTAAAGTAGAAATAGAGTGGTTGCACCACTATATTTTATCATTCACTCACACATCCAACTCGCATAGTTGAGAGAGAGGAGTGCGCACAAGTGGAGGAGCGTCGAGGAAGAACTGCTGGAGACATCTATCTTTTGGGGTTTCATTTTTGTGATCTTTTGTATTGGTGCTTATTCTATATCTAAGGAAGTTGTAGGGTTTTTCACCTTTATAGTTATCCCCAGTGAAATGCTTTGTGTCTCTTGTCTCTTGTGTTTGACATGTTGTACATATTGTTCTCTAAGTTAAGATCCTATATCATATTAATTTGAATTAAATGATGAAAAGATAACAAAATGAGGCTACAACCCCTTGGTTTTCATAATTTCCAACCTATATATAGGAATCCAGACCTTAGTAAAGTCCAAGTCAATAGTTTTACTAGCACCAAATGGATGGAATCCCCAACTCCCTGAGATCACAAGCACCAAACCAAAGGAGACTTCAATTTCCTATCCTTGCTCGATCCTGCCACCCGAATATGAATAAGAAGAACAATACTCCACTTCCATTGTATCATGGTTACCATCAACCTATACGTGTATCTATTTCCTTGTACCTAAATCATTGTATTGATGTCACTATCACAATCGATGTTCGTCCCCTATCCTTGGGGGTTTTGAACCTCGATTTGACTAGTAAAATTCCCCAACTTCTCCTGAAGTTAAATGGATGTTGCAGAAGTATTCTGATATTAGTCTATAATCACTGATGAGGTTCCTTTTTATTTCTTAATACCCTCCATATACCTTGAGACCCAATTTGAAATCCTTTAAAGAGTCTTTTGGAGCCATCTACCCTTGGGGGCTTTAACATAGATTTTCCTAGTGATTCTTCCTTTCATTCTCTAATTGTAAATGCAAGTGGTTGAAGTCTATTGGAAGTTTCCATGCCTATAATATCTGCATAAATGTGTCATATTACACCTCAATCCACTCTAGACATAGTTCGAAAACATTTGGGATCATTTGGGACATTTTGAGTCTTCACTAGTCCAAGTTTTGAAAATTGACCGAATTGGGAAAAGTTCCAAGTTGGGGACATTACACAAGAATTTAATGTAAAGAATGCCTTAAAGGCTAGTTGAAAAACACAAGAAAGTAAGGCTTACTAAAAGCATAAAACCCCGTAGTTGTCAAAAGCACTTTCTAAAACTGTCTAAAGGCTCACGAATTGGCTATAGCTTTAGCTTTGGTTAATGTTACTTTTGCACTTTGTCGTCCATTTTCAAGTTTCCAAAGGACTTGAAAGGAGTGGCGTTTGTTAATGACGTGATTCAAGATAATAGTTTTTGTATTCATGAACATATTTTTTAGATTCACTCCCTCTTTTGTGTTTATCGATCTCTGTATTCATTGGAAATTGCATAGATTGTATTCCATTTGCATCCAACCTTGGTTTTTATATTAGAAGTTTGATTACTTATCAATTCAATCTCAACAGTTATGAATATTTTTCAAATATTTTTTTCAAATTGTTAGGTATTTTTTATGTTTCTAAAATTTCTTCGATATGGGTTCTTGGTTTATCTCGGATATACATTGCTTATTAAAAGCCGTAGAGAGGAACAATGCAAATTTTGTCGCTTTTTATGTCCTAATACCTTTCAAACACCTTGAGACCCAAATCAGAAGCATTTGGAGCCATTTGGAAGCATTCGAGTTATTAGTAGTCAAACATGAACAATATAATTATGGAGCTAATATGAAATGGGTTGTTTAAAAAAACAACACAACCTTAGATGTTATTGCTACAACATGTGATCTCTCCTTCTTTTCCTAATTTAATGTTTCATATCAATGCCATCAATGCCATCTTGGAAGATTGATCTTGTTGTTTAGACTTCTCTTATCTGTTATGGTCATCTCTCCCTCTTCTTCACCGACTTCTTCCCATGTTACACTAGATCTTCTACAAACCCATCTACAAACAATGTCTAGAATTGGTATTATTCATCAAACAAGTGATTTCTTCATATTGTTAGCATTTTTGTCTTTATGTTTTTTAATTTTATTCTATATGGATTATTGGGTTATTAATGTTTATAGAGAGGAACAATGCAAATATTGTCACTATTCTAAGGTCTCTACATAAGGTCTCTCACTCCAAGGGCGGAGGTGGAAAAGGCGCTAAAAATTGGACGACTCACACCAAAGTTGCAAACGTGTAGCAATGTGGCAGACACACCTAGATAATCGACGGTGGAAATGGGTTCCTGCACTAGAAAGTGCACAGTAGTTAAACTTGGAAAAGGTAGAGAAAAAATTAAATCACTTACCACATGGCAAGCATTGGTGGAGTCCACTATGAAAAGCAGTTAAGTTTAAACCACTCATCACAACTTCAGAAACCACCTAAGCATATATTCTATAAAAGGTTTGTTCGAAGTTTTAAAAAATGTTTTTGTCGCTTACTTATTACCTGGAGGAAAAGAACGCTCCGAGGGAAACACGTCGTTGTCTTCGTCAACTAGAACAGCACCCAAGAAGCTCACTTCACAGTTCATAGGTAGCTCGAAACCCTCAGTGTTTAGATTTTGTGTCCCAAATGGCGAAAACCCAAGACCATCATCCCTTCAATGAAAGTTCAGATGAAAACAGGAAGCTTTTATTTTACCCTGTATTCGACCCTGTTTTGTTTGTGTGTAGTATTTCGCAGTATAAGGAGAAGCTTGTATTTGACCTTGTTTTTTACCCTGTTTTGTCTATGTAGTATTTCGCAGTCTAAAGAAAAATAAATGGAGTTTAAGTCACAGGGAAAGGATGTATTTAATGTTTTTGGTTCTTTTCTGTACTATTTTTGTGTCGACAAACCCTACACTTCCCTGAATTTTTTTGTTGGTGTGCAACGAATTATTCGCAAGGCGAAAGGGTAGTCATTAATGTAAAAATGACCAAAATTCTATGCCCAGTAAATGCGTAGATTGTCCATGAGGTTCTAAGTTTACCTGAAACATTTCCCAAAATCCCTGAATCGTTTAATGAAGAAAATTTGGCAAATTTTATAGAAACAACAATCCTGCAAAAAAAGACAAGTTTTTATTACAAGTCTTGAAAGATGGTCAGTTGCATGAAAACCTATCATTACCATTGAGTATTTATGTATTTCAGCGAGATACCCAGTTAGTTTTGTCCTTGTTGAGTCAAATTTTAGGTCTAGATAGTGATAAGTCGAATCACTGAAGTTATGTTAGGTTTCCTTCTCCAAGTAATTTCACCAGAGTCACAGTCGAGTTCGGTGTGTTGTTTTAATTTTGATGAATTCCTAGCTGAAGTGATTCATGTCCAGTTGGTGAATTTAAACCAGTTGAACCATTTCAGGTATCAGTCATATTGTTTAAACATTTCGAAATCCAAGTTTCTTAGTACCAACTTTTCTCATGACCTTAATAAACATGTCAATATGTTTGAGTTTACCCATAAAATCATGGTAGAAATTTATAGAATTATTTTTAATGTTGAAATGCCCCGAGTGTTAGAAGAAAAAGAAGCTTTGCAGCCTACACCAGAAGGCCAAACAGGTGATTGGTTCTTGTGTAGATAACATAGTATAACTATGGTGTATGGTTTTACTGGAGCTTCTGATGTGAAATTCCTCCTTAAAGTTGGTCCATTCATCATTAAGAATAAGGCAGCCCTCTCTGTAGTAGAAAAATTACTGAAGATTATGGTTTTCCAAGAGGCTGAAAGGATGAATTATGATCCTCATCAAATTATATCGCAAAGGAGACATCTAAATGGAAATAAGGCTTTTGATCATCAAATAGTAGAAGGATTGAAATAAATGGCAAATTTATTCAAACTTGAACAAGATAATAGGGGTTGGATCAGAGAGATTTCTTTGAAATTTCTTTTTTAGCGACGATTTCAAAGATCGTTTTGTATAAATTTTGATTTTACAGAGTAAGAGGGGTTGGATCCGAGAGCAAAAAATACAGTGATGTAATATTTTTTGAAGACTTTAATGAAGAACATAAGTAAAAGTATATCCGAAATAGAGATTCATATGTTTTTACTTTCTTCAGTATTTTAATTTCTCTGTTGTGGATGTATTTCGTGTTACACCATCTTATTGCTTGCCTCATAGTTGACTATAATACCTAGATTATAATTCATTTTATATGCTCTAATCCACACATTTAAATATTATCAATGTTCTTTCTTCCAAATTAATGGAGAATTCATCCTAAAACTGAGATTGGCTAAGTTATAACATATAAACAATATTTATCCCAACTTCCGACCTCTGACATGAAGGATCGGCCGCCCCTTCGTTTATTATAAAATTGGGAACAACTATATCCAACCATTAACCTGTATCCAGAATAGTGAACACTAGAAGGATCGACCGACCCTTCTTGCAGTCTAGAACTATTTTGAACAAATACTTGGCAGAAGAAAAGTCGGCCGACACTTCATTTACGAGTGAATTGTAAAAATATTCAACCTGCCTAGGATGGGACAACAATTCCAGACTTCCGACTTCTGCAATGAAATTATAGTAGGGATCAATAAATTGTCTAAGTTATGACATATCAACAATATTTGTCCCAGCACACGACAAGAAGAATCGGTTGCCCCTTCATTTAGTAGAGAACTGTAGACACCTATAGGTTACAATTCACTGTATCCCGAATGGTGAACACAAGAAGGATCAACCGACCCTTCTTGCATCCTAGAACTATTTTGAACAGAATACTCGACACAAGAAAGGTCAGCCAACCCTTCTTGCACCCCGCATGAGGATTTCATCGCCTTTACCAAAGACGCAAATATGTTGCGGATTGCGGATACCTAGATTTCTTAAAATGTTCCATCAATATTGCTATCCCGCAACCTGGAATGCATATTGCGGGATGGGACAACAATTCCTAACTCCCTACATCTGCTGTAAATAGTGGGGAACGGAGATTGGATACAAGAAGAATCGGCTGCCCCTTTGTTTAGTATAAAATTGTGAACACCTATATCCAAGAGTTCACCTGTATCCAGAATGTTGAAGACAAGAAAGATTGGCCAACCCTTTTTTCAATCTAGAACTATTATGAAAAGAATACTTGGTAGAAGAAGGGACGGCCGCCCCTTCATTGCATGGCAACTTTTAACAAAGGCAAGGTAGCCATTTAGTTACTATCAAAATGATTTGGTCTGGTGGGAAAGAAGAGATAAGAAACAATCCAATCAATACTTTTTAATAATTTTTATTTGTTATCTTTGTATGATTTGTAGAGCTTGTTGTCCAATAATTGTCCAAGCTTAATTAAGGTTGCCATCTATTCAATACAGCTAAATTCCATTCTTAATACCATAATTTTTTTCAAATTATCGGGTGGCATGCAAATACTTTTGTCCAATTTTAAGGCTTAGCTCATTTGATCTCATCGAGGAAGAACATACCTATGGAAGTGGGAAATTTTCTTGCAATATGCATGGGAGCAAGATTAAACCCCTTAGCTAGATTAATTTTGCTTATATTATATCAAAGATTCAAAATGAATATAACTTTGTTCCATATGTGTAATGTGCCATTCAATTGTAGCTCTCTTACCTGATTCTTTCAATTTTTATTTGAGCTAGTTGTTTAGTTATTGCATCTATTTTGTTGGACTTGGTCCCAGATAGAATGTCCATTCACCAAGGTGCTAGAGTCTGTTTGAGTCTATCTAAATTAACTTTCCCCCTTGACCTCGACCAAGAAAGGAAGGGGGCAATCGAATAAAACAGTACTCAGATCCCCGTGCATTCCATTTTTTATATTATCTATCATTTCCTATCATTCTTGCACCTCTAGGGATAAGGGAATTTCTCTGAGCCGTCCATCTTGAATGATCGATCTGGTACCGTTGATCTCCTTCCATGCTTAGCCCCACGGCCTTCCACAGTCTTCAATCTCTCAAATGCTGCCTTCCTCTCACCTTGGATTTGCGTACTTATTATCAACTATCGATCTGGCCCCTGTCCGCATCCTGACTCCCGACATTTGGCAAGAAGGATCGGCCTCCCCTTCCTTTAGTAGAGAATTGTGAATTCACCTGTATCCAAAATGGTGAACAGAAGAAGGATTGACCGACCCTTCTTGCTGTATTGAACTATTACGAAACGAGTCTTGGGTACAAGAAGTTTCGGCCTAGCCTTCATTTACGAGGGAATTGTAAAAATATTCAACCTCCAAAGGTGTGGGTGTCAATTCATGTATATGAAGGATGGTGAACACTGGAAGAAGACTGAGATAAGGGTCGACCGACCTTTCGGCATCACCTTGTAAACAGGTTGAAGTCTAACTTGAAGCGAATATGGGGATTGGATAATCAAGATTCTCTTAACCATGTCAATGCACAGATGTCATTACCATCTTCGCATAACATTCTATTTAACATCAACTAGAACACCAGATGACTTTGCACTTGTGTTAACAATTAAAATAGCACCCTCGTCATGTGATGGAAGAGGCATATTTTTGCCATGCACTTGCAACAGGAAGTCATAAGACAGTTTTGTCGAGAGACAAATCCTCTCTGAGAAATGCATTAAGATGCATTAATTGTGATTAAATAATTCTAAATGTTGCAAAAGGGCCTAAAAACTATTCAGAAGTGGGTTTTCACTGGAAAATAATTAAAATTGAGAAAAGTGACTAATCCCACATTCACTAGAAAGACCTAAGGCTCATTTCCCAATGCTATATAAGAATGGCATGGGAGGCATGGTAAAGGGTGATAAAAAAAGCAAAGGCATGCTAAGGAGATTCTGGAGGAGGAAGAAGAGCTTCAAGTCTTCAAGAGCAAGGGTGAAGGAAGGGAAGCTCATGACAATGGAGGAAGGGTTCACATCAAGCTTATTGGTAAAGTTGTACTTCTTCCTTGATTCAATATGAAGTAATTCAAGTTTCTGCCATTATGATGTTTAGACATTGCTTATGTTGGGTGATTTAAACTGTTAAATGGCTGTAAATATGAAGGTTGCTTATCTTAAATGATGAATGAATTTAGATTTCGAAATAACTTGTGTTAATTACTTCATTTCTGATGTAAGATCTCACCAATCTTTAGTAAGATAGTTAAGTTTGTGTAGACACAGCCTTGCACAAATTACTGTTATCAGATTGGTGACCATACTCGCTTGTCGAATTTTCTTGAATGTTCTCGATTTTTTCTGAATTTTCTTCAAGTTTTTAGGTGGTCTTCTTTCAGATTTACCCCTTTGTAGCTTAAAGATCCATTAAAGATCTTAACTCTACTTTAAATCTTTAAAAATCTGAGTGACTTCTTTAATTTATAAATCTTCTATGAAACTCTGCCTTAAATTCTAGATCTGGCATGAAACCTGCTACGATCTGCAGTTTGAGGAAGTTAAGATATTTTGTTGTAAACTCAGCTTGATAGGTTGAATTGCAAAGAATTTGCAACATGAATTTACGGCATTGAGAGAGTAATCCAGGTCTTCTTGCTTTCGAAAAAATTAAAGATGCAAAGCTAAACCCTCTGCGTTTCTTAAATCTTTGGCTAGAATCTAGACGTCTCTACGTTTTTCATCTGTTGTAGACTTGAATCTTGACTTTAAAGCTTGTAGAGGACACAATTTAGAGTCGGTGTTTCCAGATCTTGAACAAGATTTACATTCACCATTTAACAATCTCTAACACGTTTTTATCCCCTGCATACATTTGGAACCTTTCAAAATCTGCGTTGAAATCTTTATTCAAACCTTGCAATGGTGATTTCAGATCTTTTAAATCGCTTGAGTTTTCATTTGATGATTTCTGCTTAATGCATTTCAATTTCACGATTGTATGCTCCGCGTTTTTTGATATCTTGGGTACTTGCCACATGTTGCCAAGATCCTTTGCCATCACACTCTGCATTGCTAATCTGCCTTTCAGAAGTAAGGTGTCTGCATTCTAAACACTGTTTAACGGTTAAAACAAAAAAAATGTTACACCCAGTTGGCTTCTATCGTAGCCTTCATCTCCAAACCCTATGCATTTAAAAAATCGATTGAATATTGCTTAACCTCTGTGTGTGGTCTCAACCTTGGCTTACCCTGAGCTTTGAGATGCAGTAATACATTTAAGCAATCCGTCTAATTTCTTGAAATGAGTCGTCGCTGCGTTAACTATTCCTTGGTGCGGTTCCATTAAAGGCATCTAACCTTTTGACAATCGACCATATCTAGAAGTGATGGACGGTGGAACATTGTGTAGAAACGTAATTGCTCAGGTGACTTCACAAATCATAGACTGTCGTTACTACAAGAACTCGAACCTTTTCTTTGACAAATCGACTCGACCAAGTCTCTGCGTGAATGTTTGAGAGCTTTCAATACCCTGAGTTAAAATGTTAGCACTCGGCCGATTTCTAGCATGATAGAAGAATCGATTCCATAAACCGATAGGCTCACACTCCGTTGGAATGTTAAAAGATTTAAAATAGAAACTCTTATACAGCTCTGCGTTGAGGTTCCTTTTGAAAGATCTACGTTTCACCAGGTTATAAATCTGCTTAGTGCCTTTCTGATCGCTTCCCTTTTGATTTAAGCCTGAGTTGCTTATGGCTAAATTGGCCTTCCGATTAAAAAAATTCACACAGTTCACTTGATCGATGTCAGGCTGAGATGAACTACACGATTTATGCATTCGGGATTGTAGAAAAATTCAATTTTTGAATCTTCTGCCAAAAGTTTTAGGTTTCAGCTTTTATTTTGCTTGGCGCTCAATTGGCAAATCGTTTGGCATAGAGGTCACTGTAGAAAAGTTTTTTCTTTTTGAAAAATAGGATTTCCAGGTGTTCAAAAGTTTAAAAAGAATTCACATTGTTGGCCAACGTGTGGCATGGTCTGTTCACAATTTTTATATTTGCATGTAAAAAGAGTTCAAACACTTTTGCAAAAACTTACCAGGCTAGGGGTTTGTTCACAATTTTTATATTTTTGCATGTAAAAAGAGTTCAAGCACTTTTGCAAAAACTTGCTAGGCTAGGGGTTGATTTCTTTTCAATTGATTCAAAAAGAATTGTCTAAAAGCACTTTGCACACCATATTAATCCTTTATTTATTTTTTTGAAAAAGCTTCCATATTTTAGATTTAAAAAAAAAATTGCAAAAACAATTTTTGAATTTTTTTAGATTAAAAAGAAACATTGCAAAACAAAAATTGATTTTGGATTAAAAAACTTTAATGTTGAATTTAAAAGAAGGAAATTTTTTATAATTCAAAAGTATGATACAAAACCTTCAATTTTGAATTATAAATAAATTTCTTTTTGTGAAATTGTTGTATTCTTTGGATTGATTCACTTACATTTTAGGATTCCAAACAAAAGCAGAACAATTTGCAGAACTTTTTGAAATAGGTCCAAGTCAAAATTTTGAATTTTTGGGACTAAAACGAAAAGGAAAAAAAATTCGAATTTTTGGGACCAAATGGAGCCATGAGCAGAGTTGTAACCAAAATTGTGGCACCCTTCACACATGCATTTGCATTGAAAAATTGAGACTTGAACTTGAATCATTGAGATATTTTGAAAAATATTTTCCCTCCAAAGCTAATTGCGACCTTTAATTCTGTTAATTTCGTTTTGGTCATTTAGTATTTTCATGAACTTTATGCACAAATAGAGAAGATCGTCGCGTCATATTTCAATCTTCTTGTCATAAATTGTGAATGAGCCACCGTATCCTATTCACTTTCACCTTTGGGCAATCTTGTGAATGAGAAAGTGGATCTCACGTGTAACTGAGTAGATTTCATTTTTCATACAGTTTTTTGAGGCACCGTATCCTCTTCACTCTCATCGTATGATGATCTTGTGAATGAGAAAGTGTATCTCACGTGTAACAGTTTAGGATTTAATTCAAAAGCATTCCAAAAGGGCTCTGTGTATCCTCTTCACTTGGGATTTTGGGCAATCTTGTGAATGAGAAATAGGGATCCCCCGTGTAATAGAATTAGATTCATGTTTACTTGAGATATATGTTTGGATTACATTGATCTTTACACATCAATTATTATCCATATTTCAGAAGAAAAAAAATTGTGCATGAACATACAAACATCTACTAGACATTTTGCATGTTTAAAAGAAGCTCATGAACCTCTAACACTTCCTTCAGTTAAGATATTCATCGAACTGAAAGATAGCTTAGTGAGCATCTTGCATTGTGTGATTCATTTTGCTTTCGAGTCGAAACACCACCAGTTTCACTTCCACACCTGAGACTAAGCAAACTTCCACTAAAATTGGCGCTTAATCTAAAATTGACAAAATTTTGATTTTAATATCACCAACAAGATTAGGTTAGTGCTCTAGATTAGGTTTGGAGAGTTAACACTCCTGGGCTACAAAACTTTGAAACTAGCATTGATTAAAGAGAATAAATGCATTATCGCAAAAAACGCTTGTCGGGAAAGCACTTCTGAAACATGCGTCAAGCACGAGGTCAATCTAAATAAGTAAGGGTGGTTCCCCCTTCTTGCTTATTTAGTGGGACATGAGCTTATCGAAGAGATTCTATGTTCAGTGACAAGTCCTCGGGGTGACATCACTGTTTCTAGAGTTTCTAGTAATAAGAGTTGTCCTCGACTTACAACTGTCCGCTCGACCGTCGATTGCAAAGTGGTTACTTTAGTGGCTATTTTTAGGGCATCACATAGGCTGTTGTGAGTGGGACACACTTGCAATACCTTAGATAGAATTTGGAACTTTTAGTCCTTGGGAGGGTCAGTGGTCAAGTACCAACACTTGCACCCCTGGCGATTAAATTTTATTGTAACTATTTCTCACACCTTCGCTCCTAGCAATTGTATGAGGACATGAAACCCCTCAGCAGCTACTAGTTTTGGAAGGCCTTACAATCTAACTTTTCATTGAGCTTCGGTTTTTTGGAAGAGTAAGTTTGCTTGCTTGAAATCTCTAGGGAATTTTTACTATGTGGACACTTTATTTTGTTGATTCTAGACTGCCTTAGGATTGTTTGATTCAAACTATTATTTTAAACACATCCTTTTATCAACTTCTTAGAAGTGACTACTATCCCGATCCGCCAGTCATGACAGTAGCGAGGTGATTCACCCGAACTTGAAGGCCCTGCTAGAGTGCAAAGACAGACACAAAAACCACATTTTAATGATTTGGAAACAACACTGATTTTCAACTCAATTAACATTACTCGAGAAGAATAACATCAAATCAACACTGAGAATTTATGGTCACATCATGAACTGAATACAGATGGTGTTGATAATCTTACTCTAGTTGAAATTGAAACATTGAAACATCACACACATGCTCATGAAATTCCTCCTTTGATGAGTCTTTCAGAACCAGTTACACTTACGATCCGTGAGTCACTGGGTGATATCAAACCTCTTTCTGAAAGTTTGCATGACATGCATAATCCAACACAGGACCCTATGGCTTTCTCAAACATAGGTTTTCCAGATGCTTTGGCTAACCAGGGTCAACACACACAAGGAGTAAACTAGAGTCCTCATGGTATACAAAACACTTGTCGAAACTCTACTTCCGGGGGAAACCCTTCACCATGGAATGGTAATATTCCTGGCGGAAGCAATGAACCAAGGAACATTTATGCCAATTGGGGCTATGATCCTCATATTAGTGTAAATGCCTTGGGGGGTTATCCTCCGAATTATCATATCACAATGCCTAGCGTCAATCCACTTATCAACCCCATTCCGCCATGGAGTGGGGAGGTTTCAGGAAGTATCCAATCTTCTTGGGCCCCACCTTCGCAAGGAGGACATCAACCTTGGAATGCTTATCCAAACCAAGGAAACATTCAATGGAGTGGTCTGATTCCAACTAGTAACCAATCTAATTGGGGCCTACTTCCGCAAGGGGGCAATCCACCCATTAATCCTATCCAGCAACAGAGTGGTAATGTTCCACCAAGTAATCAATCTCAATGGAGCATACCCCCGCAAGGGGGCATTCCACCCATTAATCCTATCCATCCATGGAATGGTAATGTTCCACCAAGTCATCAATCTCAATGGAACATACCCCCGCAAGGGGGCAATCCATACATGCAACCTAGTTCACAATGGATTGGGAAACATTCAGAAAGTCACCAACCTTTTTGGATTCCACCTCCATAAGGAGGCAGTCAACCTTGGAATGATTTCCAATACCAAGTTCAACCGCCATGGTACGGTTGGGATCTAGGAAATAACCAATCTTCTTGCACCCAACCTCCACAAAGGGGCAATCCACTCAATGGTCATGTTTCAGGAAGTTGCCAAACTTCTTGGGGTCAGTCTCCACAAATGGGAAACCCACCTTGGAATTACTATCACACCCAAGAACCACATCAATGGAGTGGTCAGGTTCTAGAAAGCAACCAATCCGTTTTGGGCCCAACCCCACAAGGGGGCAATCCAACCATTAACCCCATTCCGCCATGGAGTGGTCAGGTTCTAGAAAGTAACTAATCTTTTGGGAACCAACCTGCAAGACCTGTGTTTGATCCAGCTAGGCTGCCACATGAACCTCATTCCAATGGTATTATGGATTCCTTCAGCTATCTTGAATAGATCACCCCACATTCGAGACAAGTTTCTATTTAGAATTCGCAACCCACAGCTGGCCAGGCAATGTAGGAACCTGCTAATCCCTCCAACACTTTTGACATCCCCACAGTCTCATCAATAAACCTTAGAAGAAAGAAGAAGAAGTATAAGAGTAAGCAAGATGCTAACTCTGGGAAGGGAGATGCACCAACTGTGCTTCAATACTGCGGGAAACAACAACCCACTATTTTGACACCAGTACCTCCGCTAGGGAGCAATCATCCAAACCCCCCGCAAGGGGGCAATGATCCTAATGCCAATTTCTTCATGTGTGATCTTGAGATGAACATTCAAACAAGACTTGATTCTTATGATGTCTCTCCTAGTACACCAGATCAGTCGGAATCACAACCAGATGGTTATCTCTACATTGAGAAACCATCCATAGACTTAGTACCACACCCCCCCAAAGGTGTTCTATGTAGAACAATGCATAATCCTAACACGCGAGCTACTCAGAACAGTAATGTTCTTGAGGACCTAGCTCACGTACCATGTCCCATATCGGCCTTGGAGGTATTGCAATGTCGTTCTTCCCCAAGAAAGGAACTATTGTCTACCATTTGTGTTGTTGATCCATCTGATAAGACTTTGATCACATCAGACATAGACCATTTGATATGTAGGAGCCTTCCCGAAGTTGCTTTTCATATTAAAGGAACGACTCATGGTAAGAACATATGTCTAACCATAGTAGATGAAGGGACCTCAGCTTGTGTAATGTCATTTCCATGTTGGCAAACATTTGGATCACCTCGATCTATCGTCAATGTTTCAAACCCAACTACTCAAATAGCTTCGGCAGATTCGAATCAAAATCTTCCCTTGATGGAGAAATATGATTCGGTTACCTGGCCCATTTGGGATGTGAGATCTCCCAGCTCACATGACTTCGCGGATTACATTTTATCATCAAATAAAGATATCCCTGAAGTTGTAAACATTTGGTTGTACTCACCTGAGATCATCTTTTGTGGAGCCACCGGGAGCATACTTGATATAAATCTACCCAAGTATAAGAGCATGATCTGCATGTTCCTCGATCTGATCTAGTATATTTGGAAACTTGCATATAGGTTTAGGCCATCCCTTTGTGAAGATGCATTTGAACCTTTTGCAACCCAAACTTACCATAGGGTCAAGCCTGTTGGAAATTTGGTGGGTCAACCCTTCATATCTGTATTTTCCACCATTCCGACAGCAGAGCCTACCGAACATGGGACACCCTAGTCATCACCCCATTTCCATTTTGGTTCCCATGCTGCATTATTCTCATAGGCCCGGGAGCCCTATTAATCCCATCATGACTTGGAGTTTGAGACCACATATTTCTCTTTCATACATTTCTGACCATATCCTGATGGGCTCCCAATTTTTTGTCATTTTACATAAGCTTGTGTTAAAATATCCACTTGAACATCCATGGAAATTGCTTCATTGCTTATTGCTTATGTTGCCTATTTTCCTGTATAGTCACTTTCTATTACAAGATGCCTATAAACCATTGCTTATGTATATTTGACCCATACCCACGGAGGAAACATCTGCAAGAGTGTACATAACTAGCTCAGCCCTTGTTTGCAATACAGATCTTTGCCTTGGCCTAACCCATGCCCTTGACATTTAGGTGCATGACCTTGAGACACTCGTTTCCTCTAATGTACCATAGCATGCTTTATTCTTTTTTCAAGCTAATAAATGAAAAAGGTTAAAAAAAAATTGGAAAACACAAAAATCCAAAAAGGGAGAGACTTGAATCACTTCATATTATAAACTCTGAAGAAAACGGCAACAGTCAATCCTTGTCACCCTTAAGCATGACACATAATTTTGTATTCGCTGTTAGTACACCATCTCCATTTGCCTTAGGAAACTGTACCAGTATTTTGAACAGATCTCCACTGATGGGTTATCCTTCCCATCACCAATGGAGCTTTTGTTAATGCATCTGGCATTAGCGGATTTCATTAAGGTCAGTTACTCAAAGTCCTATGTTTCCAAGTGTCCATTCTGCGTCGTGTTACATGTTCAAGGGAAGTCCAAACCGAGTCGGCCATTCCTCAAATATTCCTGACCAATCATGTCGACCTTCCTTGTGTCAGTATACAGTGTTGGATCTTGCAGTTCTACCAAATTATATCAGACTATTGATCTTTGTTTTGTATCGGTTGATGTGGGATGCATTAATGCCCTCCTTTTGATGGATCTATTCCTATCAACATCAAATCATCATCTAGGAAATGGATCTAGAAACTCAAAAAGTACCTTGGATCTTGCAGTCATTAGTGGTAGGTTTCCTCACAAATGACAGTGGGTAGACATCAATGACCCCTGATTGTTTGATTCTACAAGTGTTCAACTTCAGACCATCTATTCACACTTTCTAGTTTGTACTTAGTATGTTAGAGTACATCATCATTATCGGTGGGTCTCTTCGCATCTGTTAACGGTATACATCAATGATCGGTAATCAGATGGTGTTTTATTATGCTCGACATAAAATCATCTATTCGCATGATATTAACTCATACTATCATCGGTTTGTATTGAAGACCTTGGGAAAAACAATTGTATCACTCATCGATGCACTGCCAGAGCTGCGCAAGATTAGACTGCCATGTTAGAAGTTCGATGAAGACCTTGTTCTCGCACTCATCAAAGTGCATGTTTACACTTCTGAAATTTTTTCTTTTGACATGGATCCACTGTGTATTGTTCGTGGCCATGCTTGTTTACTACTGAGCATGGGTATGCCCGCCTCAGGAAGATATTATATATTTTAGAAATTGCTAAAGTTTGCCATGCAGGTGTGATCCTCAAATCCTATGTTCGTGAGTTTCCCTTCCCTCATCCTTGCTTTGAAAGACAAAGAGTATCAATACAAAGAGTATCAGTATACAAAGTACAAATTTCAGTAATGTATTTTGACCCTTAGCTTCGCTTCGGACCTCACACATTAGGGGGCATCTGTTAACAATTAAAATACCACCCTCATCATGTGACTGAAGAGGCATATTTTTGCCATGCACTTGCAGCAGGAAGTCATAACACAGTTTCGTCCAGAGACAAATCCTCTCTGAGAAATGCATTAAGATGCATTAATTGTGATCAAATAATTCTAAATGGTGCAAAAGGGCCTAAAAACTATTAAGAAGTGGGTTTTCAATGGAAAATAATTAAAATTGAGAAAAGTGACTAATCCCACATTCACTAGAAAGACCTAAGGCTCCTTTCCCAATGCTATATAAGAATGGCATGGGAGGCATGGTAAAGGGCGATCAAAAAAGCAAAGGCATGCTGAGGAGATTTTGGAGGAGGAAGAAGAGATTCAAGTCTTCAAGAGCAAGGGTGAAGGAAAGGAAGCTCATGACAATGGAGGAAGGGTTCACATCAAGCTTATTGGTAAAGTTGTACTTCTTCCTTGTTTCAATATGAAGTAATTCAATTTTCTGCCATTATGATGTTTAGACATTGCTTATGTTGGGTGATTTAAACTGTTAACTGGCTGTAAATATGAAGGTTGCTAATCTTAAATGATGAATGAATTTGATTTCGAAATAACTTGTGTTAATTACTTCATTTTTGATGTAAGATCTCACCAATCTTTAGTAAGATAGTTAAGTTTGTGTAGACACATCCCTGCACAAATTACTGTTATCAACTTGGAAGCTATGTAGTATACAGAAGTACATTGAATCTCTAATTTATTCACTAGTTTTCTATGAATTTTTCAAACTGTGTGCTTCTTCTTCACAATCACGCAGTTGTATTCCAATTAATCAATGTGAAATTACCATTCACATACATATAAATTAAGCACAAAAACTCACGTAAACTTGAATAAAAAACATGTGATAAACTCATACACATAAACAAGAAGGATCGACTGCCCCTTCTATGATGAACGCTCATTCTATGATCGATCCTTGTCCCAAACGACTCTATAAAATGTGCATTCTATCTCTCATGGATAATGCTAGCAGATTTGATCTTAATCAATCAATTGATTTTTAAAATGAGGGGTCGTTCCCTAACCATAAATCATTAGCATGAACATTTGAAAGTATACATCTAATATTAAAACACTAATTTATAATTAAAGACATTGTATGCATTCTTATATTGACTACTTAATATTGATTGTTTTGCAGATAAAGCATGGCTGATTTGTTGAGCCTTAGTAACTACCAGAAAATCCCTTGCTTTGAATTGACAAAATATCACTACCTTCTGCCATTCACAAATGGATGGTATGTTGAGATGGAAGAACCAGATAATTTGTAGCCGGATATATATCTATTCTGCTTGGATTTCGAGGGAAAGCTGATTAGAGCTGGGATATTGACATATGCAGAACCCGTTGATTCTGATAAAAAATTGCGAGTTCAAGCTGAAGTGATCATTGGTGAAACGTATTGCCTTATACAGTGTAATTTTCTGGTTTCTGATTATCAACCAAATCTAATGAAAACTGGTCCCGATCCAGATCCAATCCGATTTCTTGTGCTAAGCAAGGGTGTGTTTTTCCCTCGTATGTTGTTTCTAATCGCTCCAAAATTGATACTGCGACATCCTTGAAGAAAGGAATTTTGTCAGTATGGAGGAAAAGAATGTTGGCTAGGAAAAGTTCCTTTGTATTACATTATATGAATATTAATAAGGGGCCGATAACGGTATGCATGAAAAGATTTTAATGTACAATAGAAGAGCATTTCTCCAAAATATTGTAAAAGATGTGCGGAAATCTACCTTGAAACAACTCAAAGGAAGTCCTTCTAAAGCGATGGTGCGGAAAGCGACTAAGAGCTTTGAAACTTCAAAAGAAGTTCAACAACATCAAATCAAATACTTTTTGTTCGGTGAGAAAGTTTTTTCCGTTGACGTAACAAGATGTGTTGTTGCGCCTCCGCATATACAATATCGAAAGGTTGATGAGGAGGTCGTGCAAAATATGGTGGTATCACTTGTGTATTCCATACATTTACAACAACATTGAGAGATGCTATTCTATTTCCTTTCAATAAGGAGACCAGATTTCCCTTTCTTCCTGAAAATGAAAAAGAAATTGATCTGCCATCAGTAAATTTTTATATATTGGATGGGAAACATACTATTTCTGCGCAGAAAGTAGTCATTGCAGATGATCAATATAAACAGCTCCATAAAAGGTATCGGCATCGAACAACTTGTCTTGTACATAGAGACGTTCCTCAGGAAATCATCAACAAATTATGCAACAACAAAACTTGTTAAACAAGGAATTTTCAAACACTACATTCATTTCTTCAGTTGAAAAAGCAAGGGAGAGATGGTTATTGTGTGGTTGTCTATCCTGCCCGGGAAAGGGAAACGATCTTAGTGATGTTTGGACGGTATAGAATTTTTCTTCTTCTCAATAAAATTCTTTAGATTGCTACCTGTGTTATGAAATTAGGAAATTAATTGGAATATTCAATTTTATATGTTTGCAGTCTTTCCAAACTCAATGTATCAATATCTTTCTTGTTAATCGGGAAATCCTTAAAGACAAGCTAACTCTTGTTTTGACATCGGAACGACTGTGGAGCAAATGGAAGTCTGTATTCGAGCTTTACAAAAGTGGTGCCTTGGATTGCTCGCCAAAGAGCATCTCTCAGGATGATTTTTCTCTAAATAAAATAAAGAGTTATGGCTCTAATTTTTTTAGACCATTGCGTGATCTTGATGAAGATGAATTGACCACTGTGGCCGACAATACAATCAATGGATTGGTTTGGCTGAGCACATAAGTCGATAAAAAATTTTGCGCAAAAAATTTAAGTCAATATTGCAAACGAATAAAGGACGAGAGGTCAACTAGGCATTCGATCGCTGAATATTTCAAAGTTAATGATGTTCAAACTAATCGATTACAGAATGTCACTGACGATAATGTCATTGAAATATATATAATTGCACCAAACCATCTCAAGCAACTGTGCAGTATTTTATGCTCCGAAAAGCAACCAAAATCTCCGAGTAAAAAGAGAAAGAACGAATCTGAAGTGGATATTGGTACCAGAATACCAATTGATGCTAAGAAAATATTGAATTTATATATCAATAAAGAGAGGATGTCCATTGAAGACGTCGAAAATAGTTCACAGTTTGATTGTCAATGTTGTTACACTGATTCTTTGGTCACCACACTCAAACCAATTCCATTTTTTGGTGTGACAGTTAGCTGTGAATATGTTGCTGTGGATATGTGTAATTGTGCTATTCCATGGACAGAAGAAGACATGCTGGCGTTTTTGTACTACCTTGAAACAAATCAAGAGGAATGTACTTGTATTTTTCTAGCTGATATGGAGAACTCTTGTATGATTTCTAAATCTTTCACAAGTTGGAGCAAGAAATAAAAAAAATATGTTACAGCGAATCTTACAATGGGAGTATATAGAGAATTCTCCGGGGACCTGTTTAGAGGATTCTCTATTATACAATGTTGGCGCATTGGAAATGATGAGGATATTTTATCTACCTCTAAAATCGATATGGATTGGAAAGATGAGGGCCTGCAAATGCTTGATTTACCTCGGCCCAATGTTAACAACGATAGTGCGAGGAGCCACGTGTTTCCAAAAGAAAGGACACAGGAATTCTGGGATCACATAGTTTCCAGGTAGGTCTCTTATGAAGGAACAGTTCTTTCACTGTACGCAGGAGGTAGGCTTCTTCGATCGTTGACCAGGTCTCTCGAAAGAATAGTTAATTCTATTGTGGAGATGGTATAACAAGAGCTGTTCATGAACAGTTTCTATCATGAATTGGGTACAAAACAAGGTATTTCTATTAACATTTTCAGATGTCTTTGATTTTATTTTATTTTTGAATTTTATTTTACTTTTTTCTCAAATAAGGTATTTCTATTAACGTTTTCAGATGTCTGTGATTTTATTTTACTTTTCTCGGTCGGTTATGTTCAATAACTTCTTTAAATTCCTATTCTACTACATCTTCAAATAAAGAGCATACCCAAGTATCCTCCAATCTAATTACAATATCCAATGATGAAACTGAAGGTGATAGACAATCTACAAAGAACTACAAAACAGGGAAAGAAGGTAAAAAATTATTTTTCACAGATCGTGGTTAAATTAAGTAAATTATGAAATGGGATAGTGACTTGCAAAAAATTATATAAAATGTATACCTGCACATTTCCAGGTCAACATGTGGATCATCCACAACTAGAGCAGGTATCGACGATGTCCTTGGAGATTGGCCAGCAAGTCACATTGGAGAATAAGGGACCAGGCGGGAGCTTGGACAATAATGAACAAGTTGAGAGTTTGAACAATGTAGCACAAGAAGAGGGCTTGGCTAGTATTGAACCTGGAGAGGGTGCCTTGGTGTCAAAATGCGGTGTCTCCGACGATGTTAGTCACCAATCAAATGTTGGCCTGCCATTGACAGGTAAAAGACAATATTTTCTACTTACATTGATAAAACAAATTTATTCCAAAGTATATATAATGACAAACAATATTTCTGTGCAACTCGCCATACAAAAATGTTATTGATATTAGAAATGGAAGGTTTTCTATTTCGCAAGGAAGTCACAGAAAATGACTCCAAAAGAGATAAAAAAGGGGAAAGAGTAAAAAAGGGGGAAGAGACTACTCTAATAAATGGTGAATTTAAATATAGAAAAACTTCATATGAGTCACAAACAAATGCCATTCGATTTTTGGATTTACTTTTTTCCAAATTCAATGTTGGGATTTGGTCATCTAAATGTGGTGTTAATGAGGGGAAGGTACTGCTTACAAAATTTTTGTTGGCATGCGGCAAAGATAAATCATATGAGCAATTTTTTTTTTTTTTTTGGTTTCGAGATAGATGTACCTCCGGCCAAGAAGGAAATACACAAAAAAATATGGAGAGTTTGTGGAAGGAGTTCCCAATGCAAACTTCATAAATTAATACATCAATGATTGTTTTGGAGGGTGATGTTGAGAAAGCAGTTCCATTTCAAAACTGTATTTCTTGTAAGCCCTTTATTGGATCGTCCCTTCAGACAGATACTGAATTGGTACATGTACTTTGGCAGCATTTGAGTAAAATTCAAGAATCAGCTGATATCAGAAACTATCAAATGTAACCTATCATTGCCTAAATTTTCTAGATGTAATCTATCATTGCCTATTTTAAACCATTCAATGTGTTTTCTGTTTTTCCTGGAGACGTTTCTATTTTCGTCTGAATGTAACATATTATTAGTTCAGTGTGATGCTTTTATTAAATCAATTGAATCTGTTGTGATCATTAACTTCATGAACAAAGTGTTGTTGTTGTTGTTATATATATAGTCACTGTTCTTGTATGCAGTGAGGATATTATCACCGCAAAAGAAACTATTGGTCCTAGAAGTAGAGGGATTGCTCTTTGGAGTTTGGATGTTATCCAACATTGAATATTCTTCCAAACAACCTCATTTTGTCCATAAATTCTATCGTTATTATACACGCATGTTTAGTCGCAAAATTATCAGTGTTGCCAGAGAGCATTTCGATGTTGCTCTATGGTTTTCCTGGCTCGACAACATGGAAATTAAAAATTTCATGGACGTATTTGAATGGTTGAAAAATGAATAATTTGTATTTATTTGGGGTCGAGAGCAATGCGAACCTAGTACTATTTATAATCACTCAATGTCTGCATACTATAATGTTGGTGAGGTACCGAACATAATATACAAAAATTCCTTCATGGATGTACTTATCCAATATGGAGATATATATTAACAAACGGACATGTTGTTTATAGATGAAGGGCAATATCAATCAGCAGATAATAACAAGGAAAACTGCTTGAAAATGCCAACTAGTTGGAAATTTGACGGTTCACAAGAGAGAGATATAACTATAAAAACAATGTTGTGTGCCCTCTTGAATTATCTCAGGCCTCGTTCAAAAATGGGGCGTTGGTTAAACACATTTAATTTGAGATGTCTGTCATATTGTACAAAACAAATTCATTTAGTGTTTTGTATATTTTTTACAGTTACTCCTACATTTAATTGATGTAAGTTTTATTGCACAGTTCTCATCTTATTTATGGACATCGTACCATGTATCTGGTAATGTGTTTAAAAAATTGTTGAACATGAAAGCAATATACTTAGAAACATTGAACCATAATATTTTATTGACTGGTTTGTGTGTGTGTGTTTTTTGTTTGCAGATAGTACTAGAAAACCATTGATCATTTTTTATTTCAATGGCGTTTTGTTACACGCAATAAATAGAAAACAGAAACTCGGATTGCGACGACCACCGAACATCGAAACATCAACAAAGTATTATTTTATACACTCAGGCTTAAGGGAATTTTTTGAAAAATGCTTTTGTATTTTTGAGGTTGGGGTATGGACATCTGCTCAACGAAAAAACGTTGACGAATTTTTGCCTAGATTATTACAAATAACAGGATTGAAAAGGGAACAATTTAGATTAATTTTAACACAGGAAAATTGTTCTTTTGTACCCAGAGAGGGTTTTAAGGGTGTTGGAAATCCTAATGTATATCGCAATCCTTTAAGTATAGTTTGGGACACTTTGAACCATGGTTGGGATTGGAAAAATACTGTGATTGTCAATGACTCCGGAGAAAAACATGTTTCTAACGATGAATGAAACTGTATTATAACAAAAACTTATAATTCCGACGATGTCGATGACACATTTTTGTTAGATGGATTATGGCCTTGCTTGCTGCACCTAGATGATGTGAGCGATGTGAGACCAATTGTGAATAAAATAAAAATGGAAGTATTTTGTTAAATAATACACTTGAATGTTTGTTTGTACTAGTATGTCCAATTTCACTGTGATTATAATTCTTGTAAAGTGTTGAGTTTGGTTTCTGAAAAAGTAATCTGTTTAAATTGTATTGTTAAATCATAAAACATATAAATTTGTGTGCTTGATTTATCATCATATTAAGTTAATTTGCTAAGTTAAGTTATTAAGCATCTAATTAACAACTTCATAACTAGGCTTATGCCTATCATTCTAAGAACATACAGGAGGCATCCATCCATCAATGAGGTTGTGACAGCATAAGCATACATGTATTACATAAATGGAGTTTATCCATTCATCATTCACATACAAAATTAATACAGCAGATAGCTTATGCAATTGAAAGAAACCTCATTCATGAATATATATTAACCTTCTAATAGGATTAACATAGCATATTCATGGCTTACATTTATTTACACATAATTTCATTCCACATATTGAACAAATAGTACATGTATGTTCCATGAGGTTACTTGACTCACTAGAGAGACAAAGTAAACCAGATATTGTCAAAAAGACTTCCTGGAAAATTACAATAATTTCTCAAAAACAGTCTGAGGATTTCATCCTTTTGCCAGAAAAATAAAAAACTTTCATCTATTTAGAAACTTAGCCCTTCTAGGTCAAAAGACAGTCCAAAATATGGCTTAGTCAAAGAACTTTACTGATCCCTTATCAAAACATAAGTGATCAATAATTTCCTCCCAAAACAAATAACCAACTTCTTTTTTCATTGCATCTTTTGAAAGCTTATCTGCATTGATGTTGTGCTGCCTATATATATGATCAATAATTTCCTCCCAAAACAAATAATCCAAATTTTGTTGGCGCATGCTATATGTTATTTCGTTACAGATGTAATAATTGCATTTCTTAGACCTAAAGGATCTAAGCAATTTCCTAGAAATTCATTACAGTTAATCATTATGGCTGATCTTTAATGCTCTTCTTAAACACAAAGATCAATATGGGAAATTTGTTAGTTGTCATATTCCATAGAAAAAGTGTTGCTATTCAATTTCCAGAAGGTAATCTTGCTATTAGTGAATTTTCATTTCCTAGTTGTGTTGTGGTTAAACCCGCATTAGTAACCTCGCTATACTGAATGTGCCAAATCAAATATGCCATGTGTCACAATATCATCATTCCACGTGTCACAATATCATTGTTCCACTAGTCACCCTAGGATATCATTGTTACAATTCCCTCCTAAATGAAGGGTCGGCCGATTGTTCTTGTATTATCCATTATGGCTATAGTTGAATTGATGGACAAAGGTTTTGATAATTAACTATGGAAATAAAGGGTAGCAGATCCTTCTTGCCGTAAAAAGGAAGTCGGGAAAAACAATTTTCATATGTTATAACTTCCAAGGTGTTCTATTTTTACAATTTTCTTGTAATGGAAGGGTCGACCGACCCTTCCTATTCCCCATATTATTTTCAGATTAGTTTGACACTGGAAGGGTCGGCCGACCCTTCTGATTACCAATATTATTTTCATAATATTTTGACACTGCAAGTAGGGTTGGTTGATGCTTATTGTGTTCTCCATTATGGATATAGCTGAATTGTTCTATTTGACGTCCATGAATTTACATTACCCCTTAGAAATTTTAATGCTTTTTATACTATACCCTATACCCTGTACTTCTTAGTAATTAATCTTGGCCATTATGTTGTGCCACTCTTGCACTGCTAGCAGGTTCCTTCACTAGCTAGGTGGCTGCAACTCTGGTACCTTGACCCTCTACGCATTCAAAGAAGCCCCATTCTCTCTGCTTCATGTCTACTGGGGAGCTCCATGTCTACTTGGGAGCTTCCCCATTCTCTCTGCTCCATCTGTAACTAGGGAGCTTCCCCATTCTCTTTGCTCCGTCTATAACTGGGAAACTGCCCATTCTCGAGGAATAATTCCTCCCAACTCATTTATGAGGGAATTGTGCAAATATTCAACCTACGAAGTATAGGCTATGAATTCATGTCTACCCTGAATTGTGAAGACTGCAAAAATAGTAAGCACAAGAAAGGTAGGCCGACCCTTCATTAAAGCTGGAAAAAATGGTGTAAACAACCCTTCAAAAAAAATAGAGTAAAATCCACACAGCAGGTAATTTTAGAAGATGAAATATAATAAAAAGAAACAGAAACAAAATCAACATATTTATTAATTACGTTAGGTTAAATCTGGGCCGTAAGATTAAGACAAGTCGACTGCTACAATCTAATCTGGGGAATGCGGTTTGTGGGTTGTGGGTTGTGGAAACGCATGTCGCAGATCCATTATTTAAACTCTTCCTGCAATCCACAATCATGTATAACTAGATAGCCCCTTCAACAAGCTATATCATAATATGATCATGCATGCATTTTTTTGAAACAGTGAATTATGGCGAGCATTCTATCAGAGCAGTTTTGACTACTTTTTCCATACTTTCTCAATTTCCAAAGTTTCACAAACTTGCCATACTTTTTGAGAATGATGTCGGATTGCAATGTTAGTTTTTCAGAATTTACTTCAATTTGATCTAGGATCTTAACTGAGAGAACAACATGTACAACATATTAATCATGGACACAATAATGCAAGCACACAAGAGACACAGAGTTTACTTGGGGAAAACCATAAAGGTGAAAAACCCCAATAAATTCCTCAGAGATAGATAGAGCAATGATACAACCCAAGAATAAGAGATGGACATCTCCTAGTAGCAACTTCTCCTCCTCCACAAGTGCACCACTCTCCAAAGAGTGTGTGAGAGAATAGAATGATGAAATAGAGTTCCTCCTGCACTCTATTTATACTTGACTTGACTTGCCTAATAACCTTTACTAGGTTGGCCTCAACTTAACCACATAACAAAAAGCTAACTGGGCCGACACCTAATAGGGTGGTCTAATAACCCTTTGACCCACATGACTTATACAAGGCTGATCCCAACAAGGTGGTCTAATAACCCATCAACTATAAGTTACGACACTTACAATATAAATGACGACACTTCCGTATAGAGGAATAATAACATCTCTATAGGAATACAAACACTTCTATATAGAGGAATAATACCATCTCTATAGGAGTCCAATATACATATATGAAATACATTCTGAAGTTACATATACATCAACACTCCCCCTTAACTAGGAAGGTATTTCTCAACACAGGTCTTCTAGCACAAGTCTTCTTCTCTAGATCATCGTCACTGGATAATCGTCATCGAGTCATCGTCATTGTCACTGCTGCTGCTATCTCAATCAATCTCTGAATCCACTCATCATAGGAAGTTCTATTGAGCTAGTCTTTTTTCATACTAGATGTAGGCCCACCACCTGCAGGTCTTCATCATCACTGGCCATACTATGGAATCCTCAGGACTTATTACATGCATCACAAAACCTTGAAAGAGCATCCCAGGACTGATTACGAGCACACAGCTCAACCTATTGGATCTCCCAGGACCTTTTACATGCTACTGCACAACCTGTCCACAGACACAAAGTATCACAAAGCACAACCTAGATGCACACACACAGCACTTACACTCATCGAAATGGGAGGACCAACCTACCACCATCCGTGAAAGGCTCATGTCACGTCCCCTCCCATTATACTAGTGCAATGGAGAGGATCGTGATCCCAAACCGGGCATCTAGCCCCATGTACTTATGAAGTAAGCATGCAAGACATATGAGGATACATAAGTATTTGTTTATACACAGTAGAAGTAATTTCAATTACTCATTCATTTTACATTCAAGATATTCATCCATTAAACAATTGAAAGATAGCACAAGAGGATACTTATCTTAATGAAGTAGTCCCAAGCAACCAGCTACGCTTCTACAACGTTTTACCCAACCGTAGGCCAGTGTGCTCCTTAATATCTCAGCACCACTGCCACCCTCGAGCTAGGCATGATCTCCACAAGGAAAAGGGGATAAACAGGTTCTCACAGTGAAGTTCCCAACAATGGGTTTTTTTTTTTTTCCTGAGCTTCAGAAAAATGTGGGTAGACTCAAAACGAAATGGCAACTAGGAAAATCGACTGGGAGGGCAACCCATTTCAGAAAAACACCCCAAGGGAAAAAACAACCTCTCCCTCCATCCAAAATCGCGTCCCTCCTTCCCCAGCTGCTGCAAAATGCCAAAACGCTTTTCTGGGCATGGAAAAACGCAGGGTTATGGTGAGAAACGTGAGGATAACTTCCAGTGAGCTCAGTCTGCGTGAGAGGGAGGACATAATGCCTGAGGAATGGCTTTAGGAAGCATTTCGTGGGGGTTTTCTTGCCCAGCAAGCCAAAAATACGATTTTCAGGTTGATGGCTTGCCCATGCACGAAAATATGGCTTCCATACTTCTCCAATCCCAAGACAATAACTGACCCAACCAATCTTTGGAAGAATTAAATGATTGGGTGCATGAGACAAAATGGGTAGTTAAGAGTTCATGAGTTCTCTCATTGACACATGGGCTGACCCTAGTGGCTCAAGGGTTTGGTTAATTTCTCTCCCTTTTCCTTGTAGAATCATGCCCCATCTCTTTTGTTGCATTGCGTAGCTGGTTGTGGGTTTTTCATTAAAATTGCATATTTACATGATGTCCGATTTTACATTGTGCACAGCTAGCACAAGGACTCTATGCATCTATTCTAATTGCCGATACATATAAATCAATGGCGGGGCCTTGGCCTTGAGCTCCTCACCATGACTAAATAACAATATTTACATCATTTACAATACTAATGCAATAGGGTCAAGCTGGGGACATTACATTCCCCTCCCCTTGGAATAACACCGTCCTCGGTGTTCCAACACTTTGGAAAATAAATACCCGCTTTACATATGTCCAAAATTCACAAAAAATTTGCAGATCTGCCCTGCATTCTGTTCTTTACTTTGAACGTTCAGGACCAAGTCCTTTGATCTTCGCGAGCTGCTCCTGCTGATTCGGATCTTCTAGCTCATCCATACGTCTGAAAAATTTATGGCTGCTACCCTCTTGAGGTTCTCTTGTTGGGCAGTTGCGGAGGTAATGATCCCCCCCACATTTCCAACACTTCACAGGTTGCTTCATCTTTACCTGCTCAATTTCCTTTGAGTCTTCCCACCTGGAGCGTTCCTTAATCGGACGATTGGATGAATGCTTCTTCACTGCTCCACTTTTCTTTCCCTTGCTGATTGCTTTCATAATTCTTTTTACCTCTTTCTGTAGACGAATAGAGTCCTGCAAGACCTTGTGGTTCATCTTGTTTTGCTGCTTTTGCATCTTGAGCATCTCTCCAAGATTTTCTTGGGTCTTGGCAATTGTTTGAAGAAGACTTCCAGCCAATCCTAATAGCCCTTGGTCTACCGCCATGGTCAATGGAAACAACTGACCACACTTTTCTCACTAGCACACTTGCCTGCACCGGCTGCAACCAATTGATTCAATTTTCACCTGTGAAATTCATCATTACAATTCTCGTTAGGCCCAGCATAACCCAAACATTAAATTAGTCAATTATTTTTCCAATTGACATGGAATGTCCATGCTTTATTCGTGGGACTTCCACACTTTTCATGCTTTCCCAACATACATATGAACTCATTCATGTTCATCCTTTCATAGGAAATTTATTATTTCAGCATTCACAATTCATCTCAAGCAATTAAACACAATCTATTTTCAGCCCTGATATGCACTCAACAATCTTTTGTTTTATAAATGCATCAATCAAAAGGAAAGAGAAGAGTAGGGGTTTCTCCCTCTTAGTCTTGTTCTATTATGGAGCTACACCATCGTTGTGGTTTCATGCTCCTTAGTCTCTTTCACTTCAATGTGAATGCTTTGACTTGCCCTTTCTTGGCTATGACACTTTAGTGTCTAAGGTCTGTCTAATGGCTTTCAACCAGGGAACCCTTCCCCATTGTCGCTTACAGAACCTTTGGCTGCTAGGACCCACACAGTTCCACTAGCACCATCTTTCATTACTGCTCATATTGAGCTCTTTAGGGTGGTTACATGTCCACATGCATCCTTAAGATGCTTCAAGGTTCTTGTTTCCAACAATAGCTGTGTTGGATGTCTTCACTTTATTCCATAGGACCCTTCTATGCTTTACAAGCCTTGGATCTCCTATGGGTATAATAATGAATGTTGGGATAGCACGCAGGCTACTCCTCAACATCAATTAATCAATGCTCAACTAGCCACTTTCTGGATTTACCAAGCAGCTTTCAGTTCTTTCAGGGTCCTTGCTTCCTGCATTGACCAAGGTTTCCAACAAAGAAACAATAATGCATCAGCTCACTGTTGCAATATTTATGCTTGAAACCTTTAGTTTTTTTTTTTTTTTTTTTTTCCAAATAAGAAATGGATGATATTGAATACTTATCTGTATTGTGCATTTCCTCGCTACTCCACAGGTTTCCTTCTCTGCTTTACAAGCCTTGGATCACCTGTGGGGTGGATGCTTGGCCAGCACACATGCTGCTCCACAACATCATCCGAATAGGCAATGCCAAGCCAGTACGCCGACTGGGTTTATCAGGCATCCCTAAAATCAGTATGCTAAGCCAGTACGCTGACTGGGTTTATCAAGCATTTCAAAATCAGTATGCTAAGCCAGTACGCCGACTGGGTTTATCAAGCATTTCAAAATCAGTATGCTAAGCCAGTACGCCGACTGGGTTTATCAAGCATTTCAAAATCAGTATGCTAAGCCAGTACGCCGACTGGGTTTATCAAGCATTTCAAAATCAGTATGCTAAGCCAGTACGCCCACTGGGTTTATCAAGCATTTCAAAATCAGTATGCTAAGCCAATACGCCGACTGGGTTATCAAGCATTTCAAAATCAGTATGCTAAGCCAGTACGCCGACTGGGTTTATCAAGCATTTCAAAATCAGTAGGCTAAGCCAGTACGTCGACTGGGTTTATCAAGCATTCAGTAACCATTTTCCAAGCCAGTTCTCCGACTGGGTTTGTCAGGAAATAACACCCTTCATCAATACCTCCACAACATGCAAATCACCAATGCCAAGCCAGTACACCGACTGGGTTTGTTAGGCATTAATTTAACAACATGCCAAGCCAGTACACCGACTGGGTTTATCAGGCATCCAGCAACCTTTTGCCACAACACTCAAATAACCAATGCCAAGCCAATACACCGACTGGGTTTATCAGGCATCCAGCAACCTTTTGCCACAACACTCAAATAACCAATGCCAAGCCAGTACACCGACTGGGTTTATCAGGCATACATAATATGATTGCGTGGCTCCTTCTCTTATGCAAAATAGTGGTTCCATCCAGGAACTCCATAGGTGACTCACTCGACTACAGGCTAGCATGGCCCCACAATACCCACTCACACTACACAAGGATGATACCCCTTTTTCTGCAACACAGCTCCTCGGGCCTATCCATCCCTTCTAGTGTCCTTTAGTGTGAGCGTAGAAAGGTTACCACTGCCCATACAGTCCTTTTTAGCACCCTTTCTTCACTTTGCCTCTTATGTGCAACACCAAGTTGCATTTGTGTAAGCTGTTAGCACAAGAAGGATAAGAAGACTCATCAGTATTGCTGCTCTAAAATTGTAACCATATTTCATAACATTCACTATCAAGTATTGAAACACCAGGAATGCGTCCATTCCCTTAGGGTGTAGTCAATATTGAAACCCTAACATAACCCATCACCGGAAGGGTATGCATCCCTTTCCGATGTGAGCCATGTAGGCCTTAGTCACACTCAAGCAGTCTGGAACAATAGTAAAATAAGATAGAGCATGCTCTGCATATTAACCCTAATAATTTAGACATGAATGTTCTTGTCTAGGGTCACAGAATACTCATTCATTTTGTAGCTGTGTCTCACATGCCTTCTGGGCATAGCTTTACCATCTCACTTTCATGGTTTACCATCATGTGGTTTGGCTGAGACATTATCAATGGCGTTTCACCCGAAACCCATTTCCAAAGCATGGGGTCTTTCCCATCTGGTTTGGCTTCTGCAAGCCATCACACATGATCTTCCTGCAATGTGTCCTCTTGGCACACTTTATCAAATAGCAAAATAGTCAGCAACATTTAGCAATAAGCTTCAAATATGATTGTTCCATAACCAATCAATAGCATTAATAATTAAAGTCAATATGAATTTACAATTCTGTCTACTACAGAAATTGGTTTTGGTATTCTGTCTATTGTTTGGCTCTTGTAAGTGACACCACTCTTCCCGTTATGGTCTTATGCCCGCTTCCATACATGAGCATCCACTTACAGCATGTCCTCCTGACACATTTCATATAAGCCAAACAGTCATTAACAATTATTAGCAAAATTTCAAATCCGAAACATTTACAAATCTGAGATTTACAACTGTCCTTACTAACAGAACGTAGAGCTCTCATCCATGAGATTCCTTCTCATAAGCTCTAGATCAATTTTCACAGTCATATCATTCATACAACTCTGTCCTTCCACAGAACATTCTAGCAGCCCATCGATCATGATTGGGCTCTTCATGCACTTACTATTCTGCATTCATAACAACCCATGAAATGATCCTAGAATTATCATCAATTCATCACTTCATTCATTATTTATTTTTCAATAACATATGCATCATCCTTATGTATTCACACCATGCATCACAAGATTTATAAAATCTCTTTAATGTACATCTACTAAATGCTACCTTGCATTGTTTCATGAGTACTATGCATTCAAGCCTATTATGATCGAACATGACTATCTCATATAATTTGCATTACCATATTCAGGACCACCAGTCCTTACTTGCTTTGGTTGTTAAGCACATAACCAACATACACATGGAATGATATAAATCCATATGAATGCATTGAGATTTCTTAAACAATCATAGAGTGTAAGGATCATTTCCTTCACTTACCCACACCTCACCAAGCTTGGTAGGTTAACAGTCCCAATCGATATTCAATATCACATGCAAACTAACTCAACATAGCTCAAACATGGTTGAAGAGATCTTACCAAATCCCCTTTCAACATTCATGCAATTTGGCACCAATAATCATTACTTGCTTGGTTACCATTAACATCGTCTGATGTTACCTGATCAGTTGGCCTCTTACCAAGGCTGCTTAGTCCTTTTTCCAACTTTGTGGTCATAGATTTGTTGCACCATCCTTTCTGCATAAGGTTGTTGGCTTCGTGCAACAACATCCTTAGCACATTTAGCCATGCTCTTTGTTATCTTTGGTCCTACAACCAATACCAACATCAATAGTGATTATCAACCACAATATTCTCCATTAGTGGTTCATTGCATATGCAGACTTCATTATTCTACCAATATGCAGTATCCCATTCATGTGCAAGCATTTCCATATGTACTATGCAATGTTTGTTAAGATGCCATCTAGTGCATATGCATCTATGTAATCCCTTACATTTTTAACATTTTTATGCCATATGACAATTTCATAATTGTAAGTATGAAAACAAACAGGGGTTTAAGGAATTCCTCCCTTTTTGATCCCTCATCGTAACATGGAATTCCTCTTCCATATCATGCAATGGTAGAAATTGCCCATATTGACAACAAAATTTGTTTGTCAAAACAGCCGCTGGCACTCTTCTGCACTAAATATCTGTGATATATGTAGACCTCATTCAAACTCTGGTCATGCATCATTGTTCCCTGCTGGACAAGCTTTCCAATGCCTATCTTCATGCTCCATTCCGACATCGGGTGCGGAAACTGCATCTCTTCAAAAATGACAACTTTCACTCCAATTCTGCACATTTTTCACAGTTGCATTTTGGTTCAGAATGCTAACTTTAGCCACCTGTGGGAGGGAATCCATGAAGAATCACAAAAACTTATCTATCGGGAAAAGTTAGTCCATATAGCAAGGAACACTCAGCAGTTCACGGATTTCAATTCTGATGCACCATTCATCTTCTATGAATTTATGGGTTTTACTACTTCTTACTTTTCACATTTTTACAAAATTCCAAATTTTGGGCCAAAAATGGCTATCTCCCAAATGGTGCATTTCTGAAAAATCTTCGTCTAACGGAATCTGTCTGTCTTAATGAGAATATGAAATGTCTAGCTCAGTAAAATTTTTGATTCCCACATCTAGGGTCACTTTTACTGCCCACACGCTTTTCAAAATCCCGAAAAAGTGGCCCGGAACAGTGCTTTTTGTCCTTCTTGCTCACCCCGACTCCACATCCTTTGGAGTTTGGCTCCAGGATTTGGAACTTAACATTGTTCCTGCTTCATGGCCGCACCTAATCAATTTCAGCTCAAACCGACCTTCTGTCAAGTCTCGGGACTCCGTCCTTCAAAAGTCACTATTCCCCTTTTTCTGTCAAATCGGGGTGTAATGGGCTAGGGGTCTTCATTGGTTCTTTCATGGTCCTCGTCAATGGCCTCCAAGACCCACAAGAATCATTCCATTCTGAGTCCGGATGTTCCTGCAACTGCGAGGCGATTGGCTGAAGCCTTCCGCAATGGCGAGGCGATTGGCGGAATGCTCCCGCGGTTTCGGGGTGATTCTCGGCTCGCCTCCGTTGCGGGGCGATTCGGCGACGGCTTCCGCAATTGCAAAGTAGTTCGCGTCCCCTCCCATTATACTAGTGCAATGGAGAGGATCGTGATCCCAAACCGGGCATCTAGCCCCATGTACTTATGAAGTAAGCATGCAAGACATATGAGGATGCATAAGTATTTGTTTATACACAGTAGAAGTAATTTCAATTACTCATTCATTTTACATTCAAGATATTCATCCATTAAACAATTGAAAGATAACACAAGAGGATACTTATCTTAATGAAGTAGTCCCAAGTAACCAGCTACGCTTCTGCAATGTTCCACCCAACCGTAGGCTAGTGTGCTCCTTAATCTCTCAGCACCACTGCCACCCCCGAGATGGGCATAATCTCCACAAGGAAAAGGGGATAAACAGGCTCTCACAGTGAAGTTCCCAACAGTGGGTTTTTTTTTTTCCTGAGCTTCAGAAAAACGTGGGTAGACTCAAAACGAAATGGCAACTAGGAAAATCGACTGGGAGGGCAACCCATTTCAGAAAAACGCCCCAAGGGCAAAAATGACCTCTCCCTTCGTCCAAAATCGCGTCCCTCCTTCCCCAGCTGCTGCAAAATGCCAAAACGCCTTTCTGGGCATGGAAAAACGCAGGGTTATGGTGAGAAACGTGAGGATAACTTCCAGTGAGCTCAGTCTGCGTGAGAGGGAGGACGTAATGCCTGAGGAATGGCTTTAGGCAGCATTTCGTGGGGGTTTTCTTGCCCAGCAAGCCAAAAATATGATTTTCAGGTTGATGGCTTGCCCATGCATGAAAATCTGGCTGCCATACTTCTCCAATCCTAAGAGAATAACTGCCCCAACCAATCTTTGGAAGAATTAAATGATTGGGTGCATGAGACAAAATGGGTAGTTAAGAGTTCATGAGTTCTCTCATTGACACATGGGCTGACCCTAGTGGCTCAAGGGTTTGGTTAATTTCCCTCCCTTTTCCTTGTAGAATCATGCCCCATTTCTTTTGTTGCATTGCGTAGCTGGTTGTGGGTTTTTCATTAAAATTGCATATTTACATGATGTCCGATTTTACATTGTGCACAGCTAGCACAAGGACTCTATGCATCTATTCTAATTGCCGATACATAGAATGATAAATCAATGGCGGGGCCTTGGCCTTGAGCTCCTCACCATGACTAAATAACAATATTTACATCATTTACAATACTAATGCAATAGGGTCAAGCTGGGGACATTACAGCTCACAGCACTTACATCAATGACCATGGGAGGACCAACCTACCACCATGTCGTAATGGCACAACACTTATATTGCAGCCATGGGAGAACACATCTACAACCATACTCAAATGGACCCAACAGTTATATCGCAGCCATGGGAGAGCACATCTACAACCATGCTCGAATGGCCCCAGCACTTATCTCACAGCCATGGGAAAACACATCTACAACCATGCTCGAATGGCCCCATCACTTATATCACAGCCATGGGAGAACACATCTACAACCATGCATGAATGGCCTTAGCACTTATATCGCAGCCATGGAAGAACACATCTACAACCATGCTCAAATGGCCCTGGCAATTACATCACAACCATGGGAGAACACATCTGCCACCATGTCGGAAAATCCCAACAATTACATCACGACAATGGGAGAACACATCTACAACCATGTCTGAAAAGCTCATGTGCATCTGTGTCTTCGGAACTCATCACACATAATCCAACTAATTATGTAATGTATCCACCAGATACATATGATCATCCTGATCATCATCATAGTATCATCCTGATGCATATCATCTAGAGTATTGTCCTGATACTCATCACTGCATCGTCCTGATGCATATATGGAGAAACATCATGAAGCTTGTCATCCATGATCATTCTGATCATACAATGCATCCACCTGATACATACATAGTATCTGTCTGATACATATCATCATACATGATCTACCTGATCATACAATGTATCCACCTGATACATCTACACAGTAGTAACTGGAGCATCATCCTGATGCTCATCATCCAACACTTACATCCACAGCCATGGGAAGGATCCTCCTCTCACCATACTTGGAATGGCTCCTGCAAATGTGTCCATCACTTCTTCCTCGAAGTGTCATCAATCTGAAGAACACCAAGCCTCTCTCTAAAGTACTAGAACTTCACTCTGGCTAGTGGCTTCATCAGCACATTTGCAACATGCTCATCTGTCGCAACATACAGGAGCTTCACTGCTCCTCTCTGCACCATATCCCTGATATAGTGATATTCGATCTCAATGTGTTTCGACCTGTCGTGGAACAACAGATTCTCAGACAGCTTCACACAACTCTGGTTGTCACAAAAGATACCAGTAGCGTTCGGCGGGAGATCAAATAACTTAGACAGTAGCTTCTGAAGCCATATTGCCTCACAACTAGCTGAACAAGCTTCAACATACTCTACTTCAGCTGTACTCAGTGCTATTCAGGACTGCTTCCTGCTAAACCAAGAGATCCCACCTGATCCCATACTGAAGTAGCACCCAGAAGTGCTCTTCCTATCTGTAGCACTTCCTGCCCAATCTAAATCAACATAACCCTGCAGGTTAAACTTTGATTCGCATCATACTTGAGCCCATAATCAACTATACCCTTCAGGTACCTCAGAATATGCTTTACAGTAACCAAGTGAACACTCCTCGGATCCCTCAAGAACTGGCTCAATGTGTTCATCGCAAAGCAAATATCTAGTCTTGTCTTCGTCAAGTACATCAAAGACCCACTCATCTGACAATACATAGTGACATCAACCGGCTCAGATGAAGCATCACACAAAAACTTAAGGTTCGATGCCATAGGTGTGGCCATGGCCTTGCAGTCCATCATCCCGAACCTCTTCAGGACCTCTACTGCATACTTCCCTTGTCCAAGGAAGATTCCATCTGCACTTTGCCACACCTCCATGCCTAGAAAGTAGTGCATCATCTCCAAGTTCTTCATCTCGAACTCGGCAGCAAGCTTCCGCTGTGTGTCGGCAATCAATCTATCCTCACCTATAACAAACAAGTCATCCACGTACAAAAGTAGTATCACTCGATTTCCTTCCTCAACCTTGTAGTAAAGGTTGGAATTCGCTTTACTCGTGGTAAATCCCAAACTAGATAGAAATCCATCTATCCTGCCATACCAGGTCCTGGTTGCCTATTTCAAACCATACAGAGCTTTCTTCAGTTTGCACACATGTGACTCTCGGTCATGTGTCTCAAACCCAAGTGGTTGCTCGACATACACTTCCTCTTCGACTACACCATTCAAGAAAGCTGTCTTGACATCCATCTGATGTATCTTCCATTTCATCACTGCAGCCAAAGGAAGTACTGATCTGATGGAAGTGGATCTGGATACAGGAGAAAAAGTCTCTATGCTACCACCTACAGCATTCTTGATCTTATAGATCCATTTTGGAAGTCACAATAGACTTCCCTTCAGGTCTTGGGACCGCATCCCAAATATCATTCTTCATGATCGAATGGTACTCCTCAATCATGGCATTCTTCCTGAATCCTGGGAACTTCAACATCTTCAATATCTTCAATACCTTCAATAGATAACTTTGTTGCCGAACAAATGTTGTAGTCCTTCTTTTGTACGTGATGGTATACAATCTTTTCTACAAAACAAGTTAAATTGCATGATTAGAAACATCGCATAGTTTTCAGAACAAATTCTTACACATAAAGAAATATGTCATACAGTCATGCAATTATTTTAGCCAATGCTTCAATACAACATTTATCCATATACCGTAACTTTCTAGATGCCTTCCAATATCTACCAGAATATTGTTAAGAGTGTGCACAACTCCCAATATGTCAGCAAAGAGGTTTCATTCTAGATAAGTAGTAATGGAATGTTGTACAGTGCCATAGGCCACTTACCCATTATATGCATATTAGTAGTATGATGTTCATTAATGCAATTATTCTAATATGCCAAAATACACAACCTAATTCTAGGAACATCAGTATATACATCATTGAACAGTATTATTTAAACAATCAACTATGCAAGAAATGACAATCAAAATGCTTATCTTTGTTTGGTTGTAGGGTTGACTCTCTCTCAGTCTTTGCTTCCTTTCTGTAACTCCATTCTGATGTGGATTGTGAGAAGTGGTCAACTCCCTCTGAATATCTGCATCCTTGCAGAAACTACTGAAGTGTGCTCCCTCTTGATTTTTGCTTCTTGGATTACCTGTCCTTGAACTTATATCTATCCTTAATCACTATGCATGCTTATTAGTATCATCATTGTGTTATCCTCGAGGTCTCATACATAATCACACATTCATTAGTATATTATCAGTACTATCAAAACACAATAATCTTAAGCATGTATAGTCATGATCATTTCAAACAGAAATAATAAGCATTAGTATTCAAGGACTCTTATGGTTTAGTCATATCATAAATTAAGGTAAGAAACATAATATGCCTAAACCCGTGATTATTCAAACCTATGAATAATCAATATCAATCATGCCATGTATACTTATATAAGAGATCCTATCACAAGGTAGGATTCTAACTTGATATAGGAAAAACATACCAAGATTAGTATGTTAGCTAGTTATGTCTAACATACCCATATGATGTCTTTTTGTTCTCTTCAATAACTTGTGCTAGTAACCTGCATATCTCGTAAGTTAACCATTATAGAACCAAGTTATACATACCTCATAAATAGATCTTCTATGTGATCCATGACAATGGATGAATCTTTGTCTTCATGTCACCATGATCATATGTTCTTGAACTAGAACATGATTTGTCTTTCTTGATGTACCTTTCATGTTAGCGGACAACATAAACCTCATACAACACCATAATGCATTAGTACAATCATAAGTGTCAACACCCTAATCAATGAATATCTTCTATCATGCATTCACAATTTTATTAAGGTGATACGACAAGTCTAAATTTAATCAAGATTGTACTAACCATAATAATATGAAGACAAACATACCATAAACTTAATCATGAAAAAATCTCGAAACATACTTGGATAAGTCATACCTGTTGAGATTGCTTGTAATCCTCTTATGAAAGGCCTTAGCCTCATTTCCCTCTGAAACAAGAACTCCTTCACTTATGCAGTTGACCAAACCATTCTCTTCTAGGATTAACTCAATCCACTTGATTTGCAGGAATTGGATCTGGAGCTGGATTAGGGTTTGTCAGAGAAACCCTAAAAATCCAAACTTTGAATTTCAAACTTCTGAAAGGATAGAAAGGTGCATCTTTCTGAGCTGGTCAAGCTAGTATACTTAGAATTTGAAAATTGCAAAGTTTCACCCCTCAAAATTGCCTTTGAAACTTCCAAATTCACTAGACATGACCTCGAACTAGGGTTTGATAAATCCCACCCTTTTTCCCAATCAAAAGGTTCAATCCAAATCTCTATGCTTCTATTTTTCTGAGAAGCTTCTAGCCATGGTCACATATTTAAAAAATTCCCATTTTTGCAGAAGCCCTAATTTTCCACTTTTCTGATCAAAGTCCCGAACTAGGGTCTGATCAAGCCCAGACTTCTTCCCAACCAAAAATTCTGATCTTGGTCTCTAAATTTCGATTTTGATAAGTAGCATTTGACCGTGGTCTCTGATTACAAAAATTCCATCTTTCTTTGAAACCCTAAATTCCTGAAGCCGTGAATGAAGGTGCTCAAAAAATAATTCTGTTTTGACAGAAATATGTACCTGATTGTTTCTGGTGTAACTTCGAACTTTCGGATCCATAGGGTCTAAAACTTATATCTGTGGTATCCCGACTTGTCATGTTTCCAACCCCATAGGTTTGAATTTAATTGGATTATCTGAGAGAGAGTTATACCAAGTTTCACAACGTGACCTGTTTAAGGGATAAAACATGAGAGAGAACTTGTACGGTGTGCCACGTGTCACTGGTTCAGTTTTAGCCTCTTAAAACGTTACATGAGAAATTAAAGTCCGTGCACTACCTATCACGTTTTATGAAATTTCATTTGGAGCTTCCTAGCCCAAGTTATGATCTTTTTTCCTAGGTCACCTGTTTATGACTCATATCTGGAAGAGGTAGAAACCCTAGATTGTACAGATCATAAAATACAATGTACAATGAATTAGAAGTTTTCCTTTGGACACAAGGTACATGGGGATCTTCTCTTCAACTTGTAAACATTTCAGATCCGAAAAATTCACCAAAATGGATTTATAGTGAAAGTGCTACGATGACTGGTTTTTACTATATCAAGCCCTAGCATCGTAAGTGCAACAAGTGTCATACATGACATACCATGCCTTCTTTCAGGCCAGCTATGATACCATGTTAGTTTTTCAAAATTTACTTCAATATGATCTAGGATCTTAACTGAGAGAACAACATGTACATCATATCTATGGCATATTAATCATGGACACAATAATGCAAGCACACAAGAGACACATAGTTTACTTGGGGAAAACCATAAAGGTGAAAAACCCCAATAACTTCCTCAGAGATAGATAGATCAATGATACAACCCAAGAATAAGAGATAGACATCTCCTAGCAACAACTTCTCCTCCTCCACAAGTGCACCACTCTCCAAAGAGTGTGTGAGAGAATAGAATGATGAAATAGAGTGCCTCCCGCACTCTATTAATACTTAACTTGACTTGCCTAATAACCTTTACTAGGTCGGCCTCAACTTAACTACATAACAAAAAGTTGACTGGGCCGACATCCAATAGGGTGGTATAATAACCCTTTGACTCACATGGCCGACCCCCAATAGGGTGGTATAATAACCCTTCGACCCACATGACTTATATAGGGCCGACCCCAACAAGGTGGTCTAATAACCCATCAAGTATAAGTTACGACACTTACAATATAAATGACGACACTTCCGTATAGAGGAATAATAACATCTCTATAGGAATACAAAGACTTATGTATAGATGAATAATACCATCTCTATAGGAGTACAATATACATATATGAAATACTTTCTGAAGTTACATATACATCAACATGCAACACTAACTAAATGATAGCACGTTAGCACCAGAACACCATCTTGTGTCCTTCGAGCCTCATGACACATTCCATGTCATCATACATGCCATGTCATCATACATGCTATGTCATCACTTCCTTTGGCGTCAGTTCTCTCTTTGAGGCTCACACGTGTGAGATATTCCCTTTCCAAAATAGAGATTAATTCATGTATAACCGTAATGGTCAAGAATGGAAAAATATAAATCACAAGAAGGGTCGGCCGACCCTTCTAGCAGTCTAAAACTAGTGTGAAAATAATATTGGGAAGAAGAAGGGCCGACTGCCCCTTCATTTATGAGGGAATTGTGGAAATATTCAACCTACAAAGTATAGGCTGTCAATTCATTTATATCCTGAATGGTGAAGACTGCAAAAATACTAAGCACAAGAAGGGTCAGTCGACCCTTCAATTAAAAGAGAAATGAAATACAATTAATCTACGAAGGTTGAGAAAACATTTCCCCACTACCAACTTCCGCAGTATGTGGCGATGATCGAGACATTGATTTTCTCACCTTGAAATTTAGAACATTTGCAAATTCACACTTTTCAAATCAGAAATTGCATTTGTTTATTTTAAATTCACACTTTTTGAATTGAAGTTCATAGTTTTATAACAACAAACTACAATTCAAGGTTCATAAGTAGTAAAAAAGAACACCATTCCAATGGAAAAACACTCTTTTCAAAGCCAATATTGCCACTCTCAGAAGGTCCTTTTCAATTGCATTTTTTTATTTTAAATTCAACTTCAGAATAATTTAAAGTCGCTGAACGTTTTAGAACAAAGGAGAGCAATGATGCATGGAATTAAGTTGGTGAGCAGAAATTCATCGAGGAAGAAACATAAACGATTGATAATATTTAGTTTTTTCATTTTGCGGAGCTCGAAAGTCTCGAGATTTTCGACTATCATGGGATTGACTATAAAATGTAGTGGAAATGGGTGAGGTGTGCATCTTTAAAACGAGTAAAACAAATTATGTGCAGTTAGAAGAAGCTGACAGCATGATCTGGAGGCACAGAGATTCGAAGATAGCCTAAACACGGCGGTATTGCATCTCTCTCGAATACCTGCATAGAAAACAAGTAGTTGTTTATCACGCTGCCATAAAAAGATACCATTTCCAACAAATGCAGAAATAATTGTTTTATTGTAGCCAACGCGTGAGCACACATATCATCATGCACAATAAAAAAAGAGAAACTATTCCTAAATTGCCAAGTGCACCATAACAATTGGTCTAGGCATCCCGCTTGGACGGGTTAGCTCCTAACATAGTTGTTCTGGGAATCCCGCTTAGACGGGTTAGCTCCTAACACCGTAGTCAGTGGAAGCAAAGGCATTCAACCAATGAAATATAGTTTACAAATGATAAGCAAACACTTAAATTAGACGTGTGTATAATAATGACTACAAAAATTATTTCTTATCGAGAAAAACATTTTGTGGATATGTAGTCTTTCAAGGTTAGGAAGTTGTTCCAATAAATTGGGAAGAGGAAGAGGCTTCGGAATATGGATACCAAGATTCTTCAATGATTTCAAGCTACCTATTATCTCCCCAAATTTCTCTGTAGGAAAATGGTGCAATAGATCCATTATATGAGAACGTTTCTTCATCTACCATCTACCTATATGAGAACATTTCTTAATCTCCCTATGTCCTCTCTTAGTTGCAAGAACATAATGACAAATCCATGCATACCCAGGGAATATAAGGCGAACAAACTGAAAAATTCCATTTCAGTTTGCTGTGAGTGGTCACTGTGTTGATGGATTAGCCTATATATAGTGAGTGGCCACTGTGTTGATGGATTGAATGGGATGGGAGTCTAGGACGGATGGGGAATGGTAATTATCATGGTATGGCGGGATCATGGTGGTCAAAGATATCATCTGTAGCGACTACATATTTTGCTAGAGTAATCGTACATGTATCATTCCAATCGATTCCTTGAAAATCCAACCGCCAACATGCCTGCTGCCAGCACATTAAATGGCCAACATGCTTGCTACCAGTGCATTAATAATATTCACCATAAATTATGGATTGTATCACTCATGTGAATAATCTCATCATGCTTTCAGTCCACATAATGTTTATGTCTTGTCACCAATAAAGTCTCTGGTTTGGGTCAATGGTAATTATCACAGTATGGTGGGATCATAACTTGGGTGCATGAAACCATTTGGGTTTGATGTCCGATTAGAACATGAAACATAGGCACAGAATATTCAAAACACGGTCTTTGCCTTCGATACCTTTGTTTTTGGAGGATTTAGGTGTCAATATTTCCAATCCATAGGTCTCAATGATTGCAAGTATCTAGATGATTCAACGTGAATGACCAAGATAATAGGGTGTATCGGCAGCTAGAGAGGCAGTGATACTGTGAGACCACAAATGATACTATAATTATTCACTTCCTCTTGCAGTTCACCCAAGCATATTTAAAACATAGTGTTTAATAGAGAATAAAACGTAGCATGGATTCAGTGGTGCTCGGAGGAGAAAATATTCTATACGAGTCAATACTATAATTAAACTATATTTTTAATACTCAATTTTCCAAATCAAATATGCCACATGTCACAATATGATCCTTCCACATGTCACCCTGGGATACTAGATATCAACATTTAAACAACAAAATTTATAGATGTTTTGCTTCAAAGGCTTGGTTGGAAAGTGGAAATATTCTCGGAGAAAGAGCGGCCGCTCTTTCTCCAAGGTCTTCTATTGTTACAATTCCCTCGTAAATGAAGGGTCCGCCGACCCTTCTTTTTCCTAATATTATTTTCATAATAATTTGACACCGCAAGAAGGGTCGGTTGATCCTTCTTGCGTTCTCTATTATGGATATAGATAAATTGTTGGATAAAGGTTTTCACAATTTACTACGAAAAGAACGGGCGGCTGATTCTTCTTGTTGAAAAACAGAAGTCAGGAGAAACAATTTTCATATGTTAAAACATCCAAGGTGTTCTATTTTGAAAATTTCATCGTAATTGAAAGGTTGACCGACACTTTGTATTCCCAATATTATTTTCATAATAGTTCGACATTGCAAGAAGGGTTGGTCGACCCTTCTTGTGTTCTCCATTATGGATATATCTAAATTGCTAGATAAATGTTTTCACAATAAACTACGAAAAGAAGGGGCGGCCGATCCTGCTTGTCGAAAAACATAAGTCGGGAGAAACCATTTTTATATGTTATAACTTAGCCAATTGACTATCTATTCAAACAATGAGTGAATATTTTAGACATTGGACTTTTCACCTTTGTAGGTAACTTCATTTCTGAAGCAAGGGATTGTTTAGATACGTAAAATTCATGACCATTAGAGGTATGTACAGGTTCTAATTGTGAGGTTGTAGATCCTAGTGATTGTTTGTTCACTATAGAAATTGAATAACTATTACATTGAACAATACATGCATCAACATTGAATAGAGTTCCCACACATTCACCCTTAGCAAACACCATAGATTACTAGACCATTTTAGACCCTTTTTTAGATAAAAGGAACCTGACAAGAACATGAATAAGTTTTCTTAATAATACTAGGTTACATGCAAAACCTGGAATGCGTAAAACTCCATTGATCCTCTTCACTATACCACCAAGGAATTTGATCAAGACTCTGCAATGATAAACTATGTTGAGAAAAGAATCGCAAATCCATTATTCGAACTGTTCCCGCAATCCACATTGTGGGTTGCGGAAACGCAGAACGCAAACATTTACAATAATCTTCCTGGAATCCGCAAATGCGGGTTGCGGGAATCAAATCCAAATATCCAGTAATTCACTTATATCAAGACTGGTGAACACAAGAAGGATCGGATGACCATTCTTGCAGTCTAGAACTAGTATGAATATAATATTGGGTAGAAGAAGGGTCGACCGCCCCTTCATTTATGAGGGAATTGCCCAAATATTCAACCTATGATGTATAGGTTGTCAATTCATCTATATCCTGATTAGTGAAGACTGCAAAAATACAAACGTCACAAGAAGGGTCGGTCGTTCCTTCATTTAAAAGAGAAATGAAAAAATATTAAATCTACGAAGGTTGGCATGACAATTCCCCACAACCAACTTCTGTAGTATATGGTAGGGATCAGGACATTACCTGAGTTATAACGTATAAACAATATTTCTCAGGACTTTCGACTGCTGGGAAGAAGGATCGGCCACCCCTTTTTTTAGTAAATAATTGTGAACACCAATATCCGACAATTCACCTGTATCTAGAATAGTGAACACAGGAAGGATTGTACCACCCTTCTTGCAGTCTAGAACTATTATGAAAATAATAGTGGGTAGGAGAAGGGTCGGCTGACCCTTCATTCATTTATCTCGAGCCTCATTCAAAATGGGGTGTCGGTTAATGAAATTCAATTTCAAATGACTGTCATATTATGCAGACACCAATTCATTTGATAATTTGTATATTTTTTACTACTTCAAATGACCATCATAATTATTATATCGGAACACCGCAAAAACCAATTTCAAAAGTGGCAATATCAAAAGAAAAAGTATGGTTTTGGATCCTGGATTTGGCAATTTTTGAAACGGATTTGGCAGTAAAATCCACACAGCAGGTAATTTTCAAAAATAAAAAATAATAAAAGGAAACAGAAACAAAGTCAACATATTTATTAATTTCGTCAGCTTAATTCCGGGCCGTAAGATTAAGACAAGTCGACGGCTGAGATCTAATCTGGGGAATACGGAAGACGAGTTGTGGGGGTTTAATTGTTTTGAAATATATACAACGTTCCTGCAATCCACAATTGCGGGTTGCGGAACTGCTACTCGAAATACAAACAAACCAAAGTTTCCCAAATTTTCCTGCAATCCGCAATCCGCAATCCGAATTGTGGGTTGTGGAAACGCATGTCGCAAATCCATTACTCAAACAATTCCCGGAATCCGTAATCATGTATAACTATAGATAGCCACTTCAACAAGCTATAGCATGATATGATGGTGCGTGCATTTTTTTGAAACCATGAATTATGGCAGGCATTCTCTCAAGCAGTTTTGACTACTTTTTCCATACTTTGTCAATTTCCAAAGTTTCACAAACTTTCCATACTTTTCCAGAATAATGTCATATTGCAACACTGACTTAATGATAACACCAGAACACCATCATGTGTCTTTCGATGCCATGTCATCATACATGTCATGTCATCATCATACATGCCATGTCATCATACATGTCATGTCATCATCACACATTCCATATCATCATAGATGCCATGTCATCATAAATGCCATTTCATCACTTCCTATGGCATCAGTTTTCTCTTTGAGGCTCACACGTGTGAGATTTTTGCCTTCCAAAATAGAGATCAATTCATGTATAACCATAAGGGTCAAGACTAGATAAATATAAATGATAAGAAGGGTTGATCGACCCTTCGGGTGGTATAGAACTAGTATTGAAATAATATTGCCCAAAAGAAGGGTCGACCGCCCCTTCATTTATGAGGGAATTGTGCAAATATTCAACCTACCAAGTATAGGCTACAAATTCATGTATATCTTGAATGTCGAAGACTGCAAAAATACTGAGCACACGAAGGGTTGGTCGACCCTTCATTTAAAAGATAAATGAAAAAAAAATAATCTACGAAGTTTGGGACAACATTTGCCCACTACCGCGTTCCTCATTATGTGGCAGGGATCGTGACATTTCCTATGTTATAATATGTAAACAATATTTATCCTGACTGCCGACAAGAAGGATCGGCCGCCCCTTGTTTTAGTAGATAATTGAGAACACAAATATCCAACAATTCATCTGTATCCAGAATGGTGAACACAAGAAGGATCGAACCACCATTCTTGCAGTCTAGAACTATAATGAAAATAATAATGGGCAGAAGAAGGGTGGGCGGCCCCTTCATTCATTTAGCTCGAGCCTCATTAAAAAATGGGGTGTTGGTTAATGACATTCAACTTCAAATGACCATCATATTATACAGACATAAATATCAAAAGAAAAATTATGGTTTTGGAACCTGGATTTTGGCACTTTTGGAAATGGAATTGGCAATTTCAAAGCTTGTTTGGTCACTTTCGGAACCGGATTTTGCACTTTTGGAACCGATTTTTTGCTATTTAGGAACCGGTTTTGTGACTTTTGGAACCTTGATTTGGTACTTTCGAAATCGGTTTTGGCAATTTTAGAATCGGTTTTGGCACTTTTGGAACCGGTTATGGCACTTTTGGAACCGGTTTTGGCAATTTTGGAACCTGAATTTGGCAGTTTTGGAATCGGATTTTGCGGATTTTGCTTGATTTTGGAGTTTAGAAAGGTGGTTTTAGCCCCATCTTCAAAGTGACTTGGACAGGAATAAGTCCAAGTTTAATGAAATAAGCATTTATGTTCAATTCCTTCAGCAACTCCAACACATAAGCATTGTCTGAAATCTTCAATAGAATCTTACATGGTCCAATCTTCTTTAGCTTCAGCTTGTTATATGTTCCTTTCATAAACCTCTCTTTCCTTAAGCGCGCATAGACTAAGTCTCCTTCCCTGAACGACTATATCCTCTTCTTCCCGTCCTCTCTCAACTTGTATGTTGTGTTGCTCTCTTCAATGCGCTTGCGCACATCTTCATGCACTTCCTTCATATGTTCTGCAAATGATTCTGCATATGCACTCTTCTAGGTCTCTGTCGGTATCTCGACCATATCCACCACATCATGTGGGCTTCGAACTTGAAAAATATGGAATGGGCTCATGCCTGTCGACCGATTCACAGAGTTGTTATATGTGAATTATGCTTCTGCCAACACGTTCTCCCACTGCTTAGGTATGTCGAACATCAAACATCTCAAAAGGTTTCCCAAAATTCTATTTACCACCTTAGTCTGTCCATCAGTCTGCGGATGGTATGCCGAGCTAAACTGCAACCTTGTGTCTAGTTTCTTCCACAGGGTTCTCCAGAAATGACCCATAAACTTGGTATCTCTATCTGACATTATACTCTTCAACAAACCATACAATATGACTATCTCCTTGAAGAATAGTACATCAATGCTTGGGGCGTCACTTTTCTTCCTGTTGTAGGTACAACAGATCCCATCCTTCATTTGATCATGGGAGCCCCAATTTTTGTAAATACAAAGGTATTTGGGTAAGCTCCTTATCCACATGAGATTTTTCTTAAAGCTTGTTTGTATGATCTCATACCTTTGCTTATGCTTTGTATAGTTATCATTTTTCCTTTGAAAATTTCTAAGTTTTTGGTTGTTTTCTTGGTTTACGGGAAGCCTTCAATTCTTTCAAAATGTAATTTTCTTTCCACAAACCGGAAATCTGAAATCCCGCAATTGCGGATTGCGGGAATTATTTGTTCTTTCTCTTCAGAATTTTGTCAACTCGAAAATGCGGGTTGTGGGGTAAAAATTGTTGATATTGTGGGAAATTGTGATTCCACAACCCGAAACCCGGAATTCCGGATTTCAGATTGTGGGAAGTCCTTATTTTAATAAACTGCATTGTGTGTTTCCTCAACTCGCAATCGCAGAGTGCGAGAAGTCGAAAAGTTATTTTATGTTTAAGTTTTTTTTCGTTTCCGAAACCTGCAACCCACAATTGCAGATTGCGAGATGCGGAAACACTATTTTTTGTTATTTTGCAAGGTTGTAATCCCACAACCCACAGTTGCAGATTGCGGGAATTTTGAATAAAGTTTGAATTTGAGATTTGTGACCCGATCCCGCATCCCGCAGGGGCTAATCTCAGCCATTCGTTTCTTTTAAACCTACAGTCCAGATTTGATCTGACCAAAAAACAATAAATATACAATTTTTCTTAGTTTTATTTATCATTTTTACTGTCAGAAATTGACTCTGCTACATGGATTTTATTGTTGATTTCTTACCACGGGTCATTCTGACAAATTTCAACTATTTTCAGGTTGGTTTATTGTCGTTTTTTCATTTGCTATTTACGGTTTTCTTGTTTATGGTTGATTTTTTATTGTGTTTTATTTATTTACCAGAATTTCCAAGCTTTGCAAAGATGTCACGGAACACTCGGTCTAAGACAATTCATAGGGATTTGTTGACTAAAGACCCCAACTTTGGTATCTTCTCAGATACCAGTGAGACGGTTACTGAAACTTTTCAAATGGACTGGGAGAAAATCTATTCAATTTTTGATAATGATGATCTTTCCGATATTAAGCAAGACTGACCTGCATATGAGAAGATTAGGCCTTCTCAAATCCATGCTATTGCTACCTGGCCCGTCTTCCTACCTTACACAGACCCGGTTAAATGGATTGTGGAAAATGCTAACCCTAAAGACTGGTCATTCAACGACAGCACGAGGTCACAATTGACAATCTTCCGCCCTGAGGTATTTATTATAGCTTTTGCTCTTAAGCCGGCTGTGCAAACCCTTAGCCCTGAGTTCATACAATCCTCTAAAACTAGGTACAATTTCGATGAGATGCTGAAATCATGGATGATTGAACCGAGAAGCTTTGTGCTGAAGGCTGATAATCTCTACCCGATTGCTTGGTTTAGGGAGCCTTACTCTTACTGGAAGCCATGCTTTGCAGGCTATTTGGTGTTCCAAATTGTTCAGTATTCAAAGCTGAATGGGCTCCGATAGCTCATCATGTCTTAACAACGGGTGAATCCTTCCCTTGGGCATCTATCTTGTCATAAGAACTTAAAACAAGAATCCAAGATTATCAAAAGGCACTTGCCTTGATAAATCCACGCCTCTTCTTGTCAGCCTTCATTATTAATGTCTTTTGCTCTGAGTTCCAATATCCTAACTTGGGATGGAATTGGACCCCTTCAGATCCACCAGTTCATATCTATCATTCAACGTTATGGGAAAGCAATTTTGTGACACTACTGTGTGACATTTGTGACCATTTCATGGGTACCATTTACTTCAAGATATTCAAACAGGAGGCACCTACCTTTTCAAATGATGCCAGAACCTTCATCAATACAATTGGTGATTGGTATGTCTATGAATCCTATTCATATATTAGAGTCTGGGGAAGTGACACTGTTCATCTTCTGCCTAGAATAATTCCTGACAAATTGGTCATTCAAGAAGTCTCCTATCAAATTGTCACTGATGGTGTCTACATAAATCTCACTAGTCCCAAGAAGAAAGGTTGGCCTAAATTTTCTATGAACCTTGGGCCATTAGTCATCCCAACCTCAAATTGGGTTGCAATGGTTGGTGACGATGTGGCTCCTTTGAAGTTGGGTTTTTCTCCCAAAAGGAAGCATGATCCTAAGAAATTCCTTGATGCACATTTTAAAAAATATCATAAGAAGATGGAATATGTCCATGAAGAACTTCCAGATGATTCTATATACTAAGGAGTGAATACATTTTCTGAGGTCCTGGCTAGGGCCAAGAGCATAGATGAGCAGCATCAGATTATGCAATATCAGAAAGAAACTAAAGCTAAAGTCTTGAGCTATAGAACAATGGAAATGAATCTGCTTGAGAAAATGAGAAAGGATAGAGCAGAAAAGGAGAACCAGTAGGCTAATTCCCCTCTAATGATTACTTATCCAGATGAGAATAAAGGTAAAGCTGCCATGGAGAATCCTCCTCAGGTAAAAACAACTGAATAGGTCAAAGTCTTGTTGCAGAGCTCTCATCATTTGAAGCAGGAGTTAGCACATATGACTTTGGTTCTGGATACTCAAACAGTTGAACCTCCTAAGCTTACTTTGGATGTTCAAGTGACCACTGTGGCTGCAAAAGTATGTGATGATCTAATGATAGCTGAGGCCAACCCAACTAAGAAGCAGGAAATCGTAATTCCTCCATCACAGGTCGCTACTGTTGATCTCATTAACAGTGATGTTCATGATGGACCCAATCCTCCAGTATCATTGGCTGAAGAAGTTACCCAAGAAGTAACTGAAGGAGTGATTGAAGATTCACAAGCAGCTACAGATTTGTTAGACACTATTGAGATGGATCACCCTCTTTCTGATCAACAAGTATTGGAGGTTACTACTGCTCCTGACATTACAACTTCAACACTTTTGTTGTCATTTATTCAAAATATTCCTGCTTTGTCTCCAGGCGTTATTCCACCATTTTCAGTATCACAACTTTTCCATACCTTGACTTCCAGAGCCACTCCATTTTCAGACAGCTTAGTTCCTTTTTCCATTCCCCCATCTATTTTTGCAGAAGTCTAGTCTTCGACTGTCCCTCTGCAATTACCCATATCTACTTTATCATCACCCACCATTGATGAGTTAGCCACAGTTCTTTCTTCATCATCACCTGCCAAGGATGATAAGGTTCCACTTTCTGAAGCCTTCACTTCAATCCCTTCTCCAACCCCTGTCCCATCAACTTCTCAGATTGTCTCTACCCCTCTGACTACTCCTCAAGTTACCATGCCTATACCTAGTCCCACTGTTACTCAAACACCTTCATTAATTTCAACTGAGAATGTTATTTCTATTTCTTCAGAAATAATAACTGAATATGAAGATGATGTTGTAGTCCCTCTTGGACATTATTTCTACAGTAAGGAAAATAAAGCAGTGATCAAAAGGGGTAAGAAAAGAAGTAGAGATCAAGGTGGATTAGAAGCATCTGTTCCAAATCAAATAATATGGGCTCAAAAAACAAATGATCCCCAGATAGGAGCAATTGAGACAGCTACAGCCTTAGGGGCATTTGTTGGTGCAAACCTTGATTCAGTCCAGATACTGAATAGGGAGATTGATCAGAAGAAAGAATAATTGGAAAGGCTTGAAGAAGAGTTAGTAAATATCAAAGAAGAACATGAAACTTATGTTGTTGATCTCAGGAGGATATGGGGAGACAGGTTAGAGGATTTGGAGTGAAGCAATACCTCCCTCCAGGCTGAACTTCATAATGTTCCAGTTGAGAATTCTGCCAATACACAGAAGATAGCCTTAGTGGAAAAACGTTGTGAGGATGCAACTGCAAGTGCAGCCTCTTCTAATTTCTCTAAGATTTCACCTCAGGAATTTAAGGATTTGGCCCTTCAAGTTAATGAAGAGCATCATACATTATTGGAGAAGCTATTTAACAACCTGGATGAGATTAGGGAAACTCATATGACTTTTGGTAAGATGTATGGTTCCCTTGAAGGGCAGAAATCCAAAAGGCTGCAAGATTCTCATGCAAGTGAAAACATTGGTGAGTGGCAGAGGTATATCAAGAACATACTAGAAGACATACCCATTCTTAACAGCTTCAGTTCAAGAAAATCAGAGCTGCGTTGAACACTTGGCTTGAACTTAATGAGTCAATGGAATACATTCTTAAGAAAGCACAGGCTATGTGTAGAAGGCGATGGTATGCAATAGATAACATCATGGAATTGCTACAGTTCTCATCCTTGGATATCATTGAAGATGCTTTCCTGCCTAAGTTGATGTTTGAGCAATTCAAACGCAGGTGTGAGGATGCCAGGGAGAAGATTCAGCACCTTGAGGAGGTCAAAACTGATGATGTGGAACAATTAATAAGGAAACCGGTCACCATGGAAGGAAAAATCCACATTTACATCCGTATTTGGCATAAGTAAGCTAAGAATGAGATGGAAACATTCTAATGTAATGCCCAGCTGGGTCTTGAGTAAGCTAACTATCTGAATGTGGATGAGTTGTTAGAAATTTGGGACAAATGACAAGTTTTTCTAGGCCATTAATTTAGTTTTGATTTTGTAATCCTGGTTTGTGGGAATTTACTCTTTGTATCATTTTGTAAACTCTTATTTAAAGAGGTAATCTCTTGTAGAAAGGGATGATGGAATTTGGAGGAGAAAATATGCAGGAGAGACGGGAGATGCCCTATTTTGATACAAGCTTGTAATTTCTTACAGACTGTCATTAAATACTGTAAAGTTATTTTCATATCTACTTTTGTTTATTGATAAATTTTCTTTGATGAATGTTGATTCTACTCCAAATTGCTTATCTAATGTTGTTTAAGTCTTTTTGCAATTTATAAAGCACAGTGATCTATAGTTCAGGTTTATCTTTGCTAATGATCTATGTGTTCATGAAGTTTTAAGACAGTTTATTAAATTAAAACTTTTATCGATTTCTGCAAATGGTTTTTACATTAAATATTAATTGATATTAATTTTTCAATTAACATATCAATTACAGGTTATAACTTGAATGAATATAACCCTCAATTTTCCATTGGTTAATTTTAATTGATTGATTGTAACTTGAGCAGCTAAGTAATTGATCTCTTTCATATTTCTGTTTAATTGATGAATGTGATTATCTATTTACATATCAAGCTGATCTGCACTTATCTCAAGACACCTTTTTAGAGTAGATCTAACTTAGTTTAGATTCTTTTAAGTAGATTTGTGTTTACAGACCTTTTACACTTTTGTTTTCTTCATTAGAAAATTGATCCCTTGGATCAAAACTTACCAACTCATAGAGTTCTAGCAGAGGCCAAATATCCGTGGGAGATTACCATACCAAACAGGTTGGGGATAGAATTGTCCTTACGTAGGATCTTTTGAAGCCTTTCAGTTTGGGTTTTCTCCCTCTGCTGGGAGCCTTGGAACCCATTCCAGAACCTTGCACTTACCCTACACACAAGAGGCCTCAACAAATGGCACCAGAAGGAGGGCCTGAAACACGATATGCCTAAACAAAGTACTAGTAAACCTCCTCCAGTAAGAATACCGATTGTCACCTGTAGCCACACGTAGGCATCTACTTCTGTTGAGCAAATAGTGCAACATCCCAATACTATTCCCGCCACCCCTACAACTCACCAAGATCCTAAAACAAGAGATATCATCATTATATCTCCCACTAGAGGACCTATCTCACTTGAACACATACTCAAAAGTTCTAATGATAGCGCTTCCAGGTTACAGTAGAGAATCTCTATAGAAAGAAATCAAGGATTAGTAGCAATTCACCAAGAAAATACTAATCCAGAGGAAAATATTCAAGATAGTCAAGATAATCACAATTCAGTTGAGCAGAATACTGAGCAAAATAATTCATCAAACCAACAACAATCCCCTGAATTTGATCTTCATTTATTATTTAGTGAAATAGAACAAGTCTCACACACTACTGCTTCAAGTGGACCACCAACCTCTCATCCTTCATCATCATCCTCCTCATCTGAAAGTGAGCATTCTTCTAGCTCTTCATCTAAAGAAAAACCTATGGCTGGGAAAGGCCAGAATAGACCTTGGCTTGAACAAGACGATGTATTTATACTTGGGGATCAACACAGATTGCCTAAAATCCCTGAGAAGTGGATTTCTAAGTTCAATCCAGATGATAAGTCACCTGCATTAGATCATATCAAAACTTTTATGCATGCAATTAGACTTAGAAGTGTTGTGCATGAAGATGTGGTTTGCAGACTATTTCCTTACAGATTTGAAGGAAAGGCATCCACATGGTATTTTACCTTAGAAGCTAGAAATATAACTTCGTGGGATGAGTTTGAAAAATTGTTTATCCAGAAGTTTGGGGATGATAAAGCACCACAAGATTTAGTTTTGGAATTATCTTCCATTGAAATGAAAGGTAAAGAAAGGGTCAAAGATTACAATTAGAGATTTTCTTATCTAAAGAATAGGATCTTTGCCATTGTTCTTCCAGCAGAACAAGTTTTGGTTTCCTATTATGAAAAAGGCTTATCTGTACCTATTGCAATGTGGGTCAAAAGGGCACATAAAGACAATTTTTTTGAGGCTTATGTTGAAGCCATTCAGGTTGAAAAGGATATCTATTGTCTGAAAGACAATCCTATTGCTTTAGAAGAACAACCTTCTACATCCAGGAAGAAGACTGATAATGTTCCCAAGCCCACCACCCAAAACAAAGATCCCTTTGACATGAATGATATTAAGAAGTTTCTCCAGAAAATGTCAAATGAGATGGTCGATTTAGAAAAGAATAATAATGAGAATCAAAATAATAATAGAGGTTTTGTAAGGCCACCTTTCAGGAGACCTTATCAACCTCTCCCAAATCCACCACCTCCTAATCCTAATGAAAAACTAACATCTAAAGAAATTTATTCTATCTTCAAAGCTCTTGCCACTGAATCACAACCTATCCCTGAACCCTCTGATGATCAGAAAAACCAAGATCCGCAGTTACTAGGAGAAGGAGATGAAGAAGAGGATCCACAGATTAATATTGTAAGCTATTTTTTTGAACTCCCAATGAATGATGAAGAAAAAGAAACTGAGACAATGTTCAATGTTGAACATCCTTACAATACTAGATCAAGACCACAACCCGCCCAGGAATCTTCATCTTCAACAACACCTCCCAACAAAAACAAAACTGTTCATCAAAAGGATACAGTCATTCCTGAAATAGAGTATAGTTTGGTTGAAGATTTGAAAAGAGTTAAAGCAAATATTTCCTTGTTTGAACTTTTAAAAATCCCTTCTATGAGAGATTCTTTACCTAAAAGCATGATAATCAAACAACTAAGGGAATCACAAAACAATAACTTAGACTCTTTTACTAAACCAAAAGATCAGAAATATGGAAGCAAGAGGACACCTCCTTTCTTGCTTACCTTTGAAATCTTCAACATAAACGTACACAATTGCTTGATAGAATTAGGTGCCTCTTCTAATGTGATGCCCCTCTCTATCTACAGAAAACGTAATGCCACTTGGGAACCCTGTCCTACTCAGATTGTCTAGCTTGACAGATCTAAAGTAAGAGTAGTGGGGAGATTAAGAAATGTGTTGTTGACATTATCTATTGATCCTCAGATTCACTAGACCATTGATATTGTTGTGGCTGACATCCCTGAAGCCTATAGAATGTGGCTGAGCAGAGACTGGTAAGAGAAGCTCAAGGGTTGCTTTGCCACTAATTGGTCTCACCTATGGATACCCTACAATGGACAACCAAACAAGATTAGAATCAATGGGGAACCCTTTATGAAGCAAACAGTCACTGAACTTAATGATTCAAGTGAACCTGCTTGTTATTTTAGTTCACATATTGAGCATTCTACATTCGATAGCTTCTTTGGGGATTTTCCAGCTCATTCTTCACCAGATGAGAATGTACAAAATGAATCATAGATCACCAATGTTACTACTGTACCATTCTCAAAAACTATCGTACATAATGTGTATAATGTTAATACAAATTTTAGGATATATCCCATTGCATGGACTTTATTCTTTGATGGCTCCAGATCCAAAGATGGAGCTGGTGCAGGTTGTGTCCTTATTGATCCGAAAGGGACTAAAACCATGATTGCTCGTAGACTTGAATTTAATTGTACCAATAATGTAGCTGAATATGAGGCCCTGGTGCAGGGACTCAAAAAATCTATTGATATGGGTGCACAATTGATAGAATGTTTTGGTGATTCTGAAATTATAGTTAAACTAGTAAGAAAGAAGATACACTGTCTATCTTCTTGTTTAACTAATTATCAAAAAATGGTAAGAGAACTCACCAACTCTTTCTCTGCATTCAACATTAACTCTATCCCTACGTCACAGAACTTTGATGCTGACCTCTTAGCAAATACTACATCTAGGCTGATTCCACTAGAAGGCTTGTCACCTGAAACCTTTTCAATAGAACTTATGTACAGACCTTCCATCCCTAATAATGTAACAATATGGAAAGTGTTTGATGATGACCAGCAAATCCTAGACTTCCTCTCAGCTCAAGATACCTTCCAAGACATGGCAATAGATGAAGTTGAGCATGAAAAATATTTGTCTGATCATTCCAACATTATCCCAAAATCAATGATCAACCTAGAAAAGTTCTATGACTTGCAAGATAAGTTGAAACACAAGACCGACTGTAAGACATAGAGTTCTTCTTTGAACTATGAGCCAGTCAACCTTGGTACTGAACAGAATCCCCTATTTATTAACCTTGGTGTTGACTTATCTCTCGAAGAAAGAAGAGATGTCATCATATTGTGTGAAGAATACAAGAATGTTTTTGCATGGACCTATGACAAACTAAAAACCTTTGATACTAGCATTATGCATCATAACATACCGATGAAGCCAGAACTGAAACCTTACCAATAGAAACTAAGGAAGATGCATCCTAGTTTGGAAGCCTCTGTAAAGAAAGAACTAGAAAAATGATTGAAAGATAGAATGAGATTCCATGTCAGACACATACAATTGATAGCAAACTTAGTGCCTTCCTGAAAAAAGAATGGAGAAATCAGACTTTGTGTCGATTTTAGGAATTTGAACAGAGCTTCTGAAAAGGATAACTACCATGTTCCTCCCATGATCCAGGTGGATATTGGTGGCCACCCACCTTTCCAACTGGCTCAAAACAGTTTTATGGCAATTTTGGTATTGTACTATTTTTAGCAGTTTTTCGGGTCCTGAACTTCCGGGGCCATTTTGAGGCCCTAAACGACCTTTTTTGGCAATTTGGGGGGCCAAATGGTTGCCCCTGGCACACATTTGGCCCCAATCGAAAGTTGTAAATCTCGGATAGACCTTTCCAACGGGCTACCGAGCGCCCCAAACGGAGATCGTATGCAAAAGTTACGACCCCGGGAAGTTGATGTACTAACTTACCCAAACGGGGCCCACATGACTTTTGGCGCTTCATCTCCTAGGGTTAGGTTTTTGGATGTCTAGGGTTTTTGACATTCTTGTTTATTGTAAAAGGCCTTGAGAGCCTCATTGTAATGATCTGCTTGCGAAATGAGAGCAGCCGTCACATCTCTTCTCAGAGATAAGCCGCCACCATTCCAGCAAGCTTGTTTTCCGCTGCATTTTTTTTACAGTTCTAGCTTATTTCCTTATTGAATAGAAAACTAGTTTTACTGTATCTCTGTTATTTTGTGTTAAGCATCTGATAATAATCTGTATTCATTTCATTCTGCTCATAAAATCCGGATCATCCCATGGAACAGATTCTACAAAAGGTAGTAGGGTCAGAGATGTTCTCTCTCCTGGATGATTTTTCGGGATACAACCAAGTCATGGTTGCGCCCGATGACCAACTGAAAACAACTTTCAGAACCCCCTAGGGTACCTTCTCCTACAAGCGAATCCCCTTTGGACTGATAAATGCGGGAGCCACATTCTAGAGAGCTATGGATATAGCTTTCAGAGGTTTAATGCATAATTCTGTCATAGTATACTTAGATGATATCATTATCTATTCAAAAAAATGACATGAACATCTGTCTGCTCTCAAACAAGTTTCCGAACGCTGGAGGAAGTAAGGGAATTTTGTTGAACCCTAAGAAGTCCATATTTGCAGTGACAAAAGGTAAACTCCTGGGTTTCATTTTTTCCAAGGAAGGTATGATTAACGATCATGAATGCACCGAAGCAATTTAAAAGATTGGCTTACCTGGTTCGCGCAAATCCATGCAATCATTCCTCGGTAAGATCAATTTTGCACGTAGGTTTGTTCCAAATTTCGCACAAATTGTTAATCCTTTGCAGTAGTTAGTTAAAAAATATGTACAGTTTAGTTGGTCGCAGGAATAGAAAGATGCATTTGTTTAAATTCAAAGGGCCCTTGCATAAGCTCTTGCTCTGATGTCCCCGAATTTTAACAAGGATTTTATTCTATATACTTTCACTACTGATTTTTCTTATGCAACTGTTTTGACACAGAAGCATGACAATGACACTGAGATTCAAATTTCATTCATGAGCTCAACCTTTAAGGGAGCATAAATTAATTATTCCCAAATTGACAACCAGGCTTATGCATTTTACAAGTCTGTGAAACATTACAGGCCGTACTTATTGAAATCTCGAACGAAGGTTATTGTGCTATACATTGCGATCTGAAACGTGCTAGTCCAGAAAGAACTAGGCGAGAAAAGAGCCCATTGGATGACAACTTTGTAGGAATATGACCTGGAAATAAAGCTAAAGAATATTGTAAAATGGCAAGGTTTATGCTTGCTTATTGATTAGTCGAATGATCTAGTTCAGCAGCAGACTGAATGGGAGCAGGAGGAAAATGTTCCTATAGGTTTTGTTAATGCCATAGATACTCCAACATCTGACTGGTATGATCATATCAAATTTTTTCTAAACCATGGGTTTGCTCCTGCAACCCTTGACTTCAAAAAACCTAGAGCTTTGAGATTAAAGGCTGCTCCTTATCAATTTATTAATGGAGTTATGTTTAGAAAAAAGTATGATGGAGTTTTCCTTAGGTGTGTGGAGAAAAATGAGAATGATGACCTTCTTTTTCAATTTCATGCAGGACCTACTGGAGGCCATTTTTCAGGTGAAACCACACCACACAAGATTCTCAGAGATGGATATTATTGGCCTACCTTGTTTAAGGATTCCTATGCTCATGTTAGAAAGTGTGAACCATGTCAAAAGTGTGCAGGGAAGTTCAAAAAACCTGCTTTTCCTTTGCAGCCAGTAACAATTCAGTTTCCATTTCAGCAATGGGGACTGGATTTTGTTGGACCAATTAATCATTCCTCCTCCCTTCAACATAGGTATATCCTTACAACAACTGACTACTTTACCAGATGGGTAGAAGTAGTCCCTTTGAGGCAGTTGTTATAGGTCAAATCTGCACTTCTCCGTCCGTGATCACCTTTGGTTGTCGATCACACAAAAGGACAACTAAGATTGAAGAGCATGATTTCCTTAGATGATAAATGGACTAGACTTACTCCTCTGTAGCTGACAAAAGTCTCATTTTACCTACTTTTTGGGAAAAATGCTACCCTGTAAGCATGATAGTAGCGCTTTCCTTCTAAAATACTCTACTCCACTTCAATAAAGTAACGTTTTCCTTCTAAAATACTCTACTTTGCTTCAATAGAGTAGCGTATAGCTCAAAAATTCTTGCAAACGTTGGTTGTAAAGTAGGTAAGTTGCATGTTGAACACTACTCCACTTAAGAAACGTAGCGTACACCTTAAAAAGTAATTAAAAATATATTAATTTGACAAATTGGGATTAGTTGAAGTTGGTTTTGCAACTTCGCCAACTTCCCAATCAAACTACCTCTCGATCCAAATTGCCTACCTTGTCCCATAAATACAAGGGGGATATATGAGAGAGAGGGGGAGAAACTATGCATTAAGGGTTGTTACGCTGGAGGAATTCCAAAGTTAGTGTGAAGAGCAGGAGACCAGGATCTGGTTGCACAAGCACTCTGAATGATCAGGTATAGTTGTACTGATTATTTGCTTTTGACAATAAAGGTTGAAATGCCCTTCCCGTCCCAATCAAATGTCTAATGGATTGCATATTTGTTTAGATTAAATGCTTGATTGTACTTGATGCTTAAATTGTATTTCAATTTCATCATTGTTATATCAGTCAAGATATGCTAAGGAAGGACTACGACAAGGATAATTTCAAAAGCCAATGGGGAACGACTCGCATCCTTCCCACCAACGCACCTTGTAACTGCATACAAGTTGCCTACTTCCAATGTATTTTTAACTAATGATTGGGTAACACGTGCCAATATAAATAATGTTGAATGTGCAAGGGAAATGATGATACCAAAACAGATCAATAGAAATTGTTGGGATGGCTGCTGCTCAGCCCTGCGACACTTTGATCTTCGTTTAGGGTTTTTGACGGCCTTCTGCCCCATTCCCTCACTTTGTTGCCCCCATGTTACCTTCTTGGTTCTCTTCCCTATGATCGGCCATGACCTCAGTAGTGGGAGGGGCCAAGGGCCCCTCCCATAATGCGACTCCGACATCTCCTGTCTCAAATGCACAAGCTTCCTCCCTACACATTGGTACTGAAGATATTCCCTTACCAGAATATTCGAAACCCTCCTCTTCAACCACCCCACCTCCTGTGGATGGTTCACTTGGAACTCATACTTGCATTTCCCGCTCTGTAGCACACCCCAGCCTAATACTTCCTCTCGAGAGAATAAATGCTAGGTAACAATTTTTGAAGGACCATGCGATAACTGCAAATTCATGGGGATCTGGTCTATGGAGCAGGCCCTCAAACATTGGATAGCTATCAAATGGAAACCAGAAGCTCATTACGATCTGCAGCTTGGCTCCAAAGGCTTTTTTACAGTGATTTTCCACCATTTGGAAGACAAAGCCAGAGTTGAAAGTGACGGCCCCTACTTCTTTAATTCCACAGGTCTTTACATGAAAAATTGGATTAAGAATTTCATCCCAGAATGGGAAGACTTCACTTGGAAACCGGTCTGCGTCAGGATGCATTCTCTTCCCCAGGAATATTGGGATGAAGAAACCCTCAAAGAAATAGGGAATACCCTAGGCACATATGTTAGAATTGCAGATCAAACTAGGCTCCAACGTTATACCTCCTATGCTCACATCTGCATCTACATGCACATCGCCAAAGCCCTCTCGGATGCTATCAATCTCTCTCTTGAGGATTCGGAATGGCTACAACCCTTGGACTACGAGCACATTCCTTTTCGTTACCGCAAATGCCGTGAACATGGGCACCTCTTCCACGACTGCCCTCTTAGCAAACATCGGTTTGATGAAAAGAAAAAAGACACTCCAGATGCTGAAGGTTTTCAAAGAGCAGGCAAGATCAGGCGACACAATCGAAAACCTACAGGGAAAAGCAGAGTTGAAATCTCTCCTTCCAATAATAGCTTTGAAGCCCTGGCGGAGCATACCACTGATTCAAAAATGGAACCCAACCAGGAAAATCTGATCACCGAGGAGAATGGTTCTTCCAAGCTCGAGAAAAAGGATCAGATGCTTGATAAAGAAGGAAAAGATCAATCCAGTAAAAATTTCATCGAAGCTGAACTTCAAGGTACTTCTTCTACCCCCTCTAATCCTACACCCTCTACTCCGATGGACATTCCACCAGAAAGCACCATGGATGAAGAAATGACAGAACTAGATCTGGGAGATTTATACCTTTTGGGGCTGGAAGATGCATGCACACGGAAAGCATTTGGCTCAATTCCTCCAAACCAAATACAACTCCTCAGGGATGCTTTAGCCAAAGTTAAGGAACATGACAAACTGGGCATTCAAAATCTCCCCCAACAAGATAGATAGAAATTGCTAAGGGATCTCAAGAAAAGGGGAAGAAAATCTGATCTACAACGTATCAATCTGTTGGGAACAAGACTGGTGGAATTAGGGAAATATTCCCAGCTTACTGAGTTCTTTCCCTCCCTCACCACCCTTAATGAAGATTATCTCCTGGAATATCAGAGAAATCAACGGTCTATCCAAATGTCGTATGTTGAAAAGAAAGCTCCTTAATGATTCCCCCTCTGTTTTTTTCCTTCAAGAAACCAAGTGCTCTTCTGACACCCTCAGACTCATTATGACCAAGCTATGGAAAGGCTACCAAAGTATTGCCACTAATGCCATAGGTGCAGCTCGGGGTATTTCTATTGTCTGGAATACAAATGTGCTCACTCTTGATAACTATGCAGCAACCTCTCATGCCATTTCCGCATCCTTCCACCTTCTTGGTACCAACCTCCACGGTCTTCTCCTCAATGTGTACAGCCCCCAACCCCCCAATCTTAAAACCCTACTCCTTAATCACCTCAGTTGGTTTGTCGCGCAACACTTTAACCTACCTCTCATCATGGGAGGCGATTTCAATATGATCACTTCTCTAGAGGAGAAAAAAGGAGGTCTCCTCGCTCTCTCCCACGAAGATCTTCTATTCAAAGCTTTCATAGTCAATAGTCACTTGGTGGATCTCACGTCTTCCTCTGGTTTTTTCACCTGTAATAGAAGCGGAGGTGCTCATCAAATTGCAAAGCACCTTGATAGATTTGTGGTTTCTGATAACCTCACCTTGAGAGGAGGTATCCTTTCGTCCTCTGTTTTACCAGCTATAGGTTCCAATCACTAGCCCATTGACTTAATGTGGCAAAGTCAGGGAGCCCAATACCACAAGCCTTTCAGATTTGAGAAATTTTGGCTCTCTCATCTAGATTTCCTAGACACTATCAGCAATTGGTGGAGGGAGATGCATGTGGTTGGCAAATCCAAAATGGCTCTTCTCCAAAACAAACTCAAACTTCTGTGGATTAAGTTGAGAGATTGGAACCACTCCACCTTTGGAAATATCTTCCAGGAAAAGCAAATGATCAAGGACAAACTTGAGTCACTTTAATGCAACATCATGGAAGACGGTCTCACCCAGGCTCACAAATTCAAAGAAAAGGATCTTTTGGATAAGCTCAATGCAAGATGTCAACAAGAAGAAATCCTGTGGAAACAAAAATCACGAGTGCACTGGATAAAAGAGGGATATCGTAACACCTCCTTCTTCCACCGCTCCACACTTCAGCATAGAATGCACAATCGCATCAACAAGCTAAAAGGGGATTCCAGAGCGGTGCTGGAAGAGCAAAATGACATTGAGTAAGAGCTGAAAAGATACTTTCAGGATCTCCTTACTGAACCTCTCGACTCTCGAAGTGAGGCCATTGCACAGGTAACTTGCCATATTCTAGCTACCATCACTGAAGAGAATAACATTTCCTTGATGCAGCCCATCACTCTTCAGGAAGTAGAAATAACGATGAAGCAAACAACTAACGACAAAGCTCCTGGACCGGATGGCTTCACGGCCAACTTTTTTCATCATTGTTGGGATCTGCATAAGATTGAGATTTGGGAAGTGGTCAAAGAGTCAAGGCAAAAGTGTTGGATCCTCCCTGCCCTTAACCCCACACACCTTTCCCTCATACCCAAAGAAAATGAAGCTTCACATCCTAGTAAGTACCGTCCCATTTCACTCTGCAATGTCATTTACAAACTCATTTCCAAAGTGATTGCCAACCGTCTCAAGCTGCTCCTTCCCCTGCTCATCTCACCCGAGCAAACAGGGTATGTAGAAGGTCGACAGATCCTTGATCGCATCATTCTGGCTCATGAGATCACCCATTCCCTCAAAACTCTTCGAACCCCTGGCATGTTACTAAAGCTCAATCTTTCCAAAGCTTTTGACAAACTCAGTTAGGCTTTCATAAGGGAAATGTTACGAGCCTATGGTTTCAGTCCAGCCTGGATCAACTAGATCTGCTCCCTTGTTTCCACTGTTTTTTAATCCATTCTCGTCAATGGCTCTCCGTCCTCCACTTTTACCCTGTCTCGTGGCATCCATCAAGGCGATCCCCTCTCCCCTTTCCTCTTCATCATCATGGCTGAAGGCCTGGGCAGAATGATCCAAGCAGTTGTGGCTTCCAGCACTATTCGTGGTCTCTCACCTCATGGAGGTATCCCTACTACCTATCAGCAATTTTTTCATGATAACCTGCTCTTTGGTCACCCCTGTGTGCAAGAAGCGCGCACTTTCCACAAGATCTTATCCATTTTCTCAGCTGCTTCAGGCACTACCATCAATCTAGACAAATCTCAAATTTTCTTCTTCAATGTGGATGTTACCGCCAAGAGCAATATTACTCGACTCTTGGGATTCGCTACCTCCACTCTTGCTACAAAGTATCTTGGAGCCCCCCTCTTTGATATTGTTATCAAGCACTCCTCTTGGAAATAACTCCTTGATAAAATTGAAACTCGCATCTCATCATGGACCTTCCACTGCCTTAATCTCCCATGTCGGCTCACTCTCCTCAAATCAGTTCTCCAATATTTTCCCCTCTATCTCTTCTCTGTCTTGGCGGATTCGAAATGGGTTCTTAAAACTCTCAGAAAGATCCAAAGGTCATTCTTATGGGGAAAAGACAACCATACCAATAGATGGGACCTAGTAAAATGGTAGACTATTTGTCTCCCCAAGCGAGCAGGTGGCCTTGGCTTAAGAGACCCTGATATTAACAATGAAGCACTCTTTACTAAAATATGGTGGCGGTGGATCACAAAAAATGACTCTCCTTGGGAACAGCTTTGGAACCGAAAATATGCCCCTCACCTAGATCCCATGTAATTGATTAGGTATGACTCTGACCCACTGGGCTCTCTTATTTGGTGCGCTGCTAATTCTCAAAGGGCCCTCATCCAGCAACATAGTTTTTGGGAAATTAAGTATGGTTCCTCAATGCTCTTCTGGAAAGACTCATGGCAGCAGCTACCCAAGCTCAGCAGTCTTCCCACTTGCAGCACTTTTTCGGGCTTATGGCAGACAAACTCTGAAGTAGTGGTACATGATTTCTGGGAACCTATCAAGACCCCCCCCTTCAAACGGTGGAAGAATCCTAGGCTCTAGCATCCTAGATTTTCAGCGCATGATTATGAAGAGGTATGGATCATTCTTTAAACTAGGAAAATCAACCTTTCTCGTGGGGATGACATCATTCGTTGGGGTCACCTTCCAAAGGGATCCTTCATGGTCAAAGAAGCCTACTCCATCCTAGTACACAATGACATCAACAACCTCTTCCCCCTCTGGAAAAATATTTGGCAACTTTCACTTTGGCCAAAAGTTTCAACTTTTCTTTGGCTGTTGGCTCACAGGAGTATTCTTACGTGGGATATGTTACAAAAAAAAAGGCTTCATGGGCCCCTCCATTTGTTTGATGTGTAATTGTAGCATTGAAAATATGGATCACCTACTCGATCTCTGTGGCGCCGCCTCCATGCTCTAGGACAAAGTGGCTGAAACCTTCAGACGAACCAACAGAGTTAGAGGGGATATCATTAGCACTCTTCCTCAATGGGACCAAGAGCCTTTTCAGAGAAAACAACTTAACAGGATGTGGAATATCACCCCGAGTCTCTTGGTTTGGAACATTTGGAAGGAAAGGAATTACAGAATCTTCAAAGGCAAGTCTAATACATTAGGCAACCTTTGGAACACTTTTAAATCCAACCTCCAGGAAAATTTATTCCTTCCGCCTTGGAACACTACTGATCTCCCCACCACTTTTCTAGAATGTTCCATTCTTCTCAGTTGGAACTTTGAGCAGCCTCATCCTCTCCTTGTCGTGCGATGCCCCCCTCTCCGTTTCTCCAGCCCCTCCCATTCTCCCCCCCCTCCTCCTAGTCTCTTCAAGATTAATTTTGATGGAGCCTCCAAAGGCAATACTGGACCTGCTGGTTTTGGTGGAGTTCTATGGGACCATGAGTGCACTATTTGTAGGATCTACCATGGAAATATTGAACATGATAGCAACAATGTTGTTGAACTAGAAGGTCTTATGTATGGCCTCAGGGTGGCTAATGAGCACAACTTCCATCCTCTCATTGCTGAAGAGGATTCCCAACTCATTCTTAAATTGGCTACCAAGCTCCAAAACGGATCGCAAGTTTCCAAACTCTCCTCAAGTTGGAGACTGGAAAGCAAATTACACAGGCTAGCTACCATTCTAAGCAACCACAGGAACATCACTTTTCAGCATGTTATGCACCAAGCCAATTCCCTTGCTGATGGTATTTCAAGTGAAGGGATCATCAGCAACCACACTTTCTGGAATGATAATCCTTGTAATTCTTCCACTCAGCTACAACACTTCTGCCATTAGCAAGCTATCAAGGATTACTCCTTCCCGGATCCGGGTGCACCGCCACTGCCAACAGGACTGCTAGGGGAGACACGTCTACTCCTCCTGGCACTAGCTCCTAGAATCTACATTAATGGAGGATTTGACACTCATATAGCTGGCCTCCCTGCATGCGAAGGATCCCATAGCCCACATGGACTGGGGGATGGCATTTATGCTGGCTCATCTTTCCTGGTCCTCTCGCCCGAGTTGGTATCAACTCACATTAATTCTCTCGCATGTGATCTCCTACCCTCTCCACGGCTCCTGCTAGGTTATGAAGAACTAGGATCGCCCCACTGCGGTCATTATGCATCTTTGTTATTCTATATCTGCATCCACAGCAGAGAGTTTGATTCCTTTTCTACCCAATTCAATCATGAAGTGCGCCAGAGGTATCTCCCGGCATGGCGCCAGTCAAGGCACAGGAAAATCTACGTCAGTGGAGAAGGAAATACCAGCCAACATTAGTTACAAATAAAATGTATCAATGCCGATTCGTCGTCTGGTGGATGATTGAGAGTCCAGGACTGTCGCTGAGATTCTTGCCTTCGGTAGCCCTGGTACTCAGGTGAACCATTACTAGTTGCTTAAATATTTGCTTAGTACTCTGGTTGAAGATACACTCACTAATTGGAACGTTGCTAAGATGACCATATTGGACAGCAGGTCCAATATGGCTCATTTGGATGGCATCCTTGTTGCTCTTGAAGCTTGTCTCTCGGGAAGCAGATATGCTCTTTTCCCCCATCCGTCTCCACCCCTGGGTGTTGGTCCTGAAGGTCCGGTTGCTGGTATAGGTGACAGAATGGTCAGGGTCAATAAAGGCATGGAGCTTCACGCAGTTGAGCAGGCTACCGGTAGTTCTCTTCATAATTATGTGGGCTTCGCTGCCTCCGTGGATGCCGCTCTGGCTCCTATTCTTGCTCGTTGTTGCATCTCATGCCCTGATTCTCCAGTTGCTATCATGGTACAAGGTACCTCCTCTCCTGGGACTTCTTTCTCAGTTCCTTCTACAATTGATAATGTCCACAACAAGCACCTTCGGAAAGATGAAGCAACAACAATTCTCCAGCACAAAACAAAGCCTCTGCCATTCAAGCTCCTAGAGTAACAGTGGACAGATGATCTCTTCGAACCCTGCCCCAACTCCGAGGACACACATGACTCCAAAGGCCCAGAAGATATCTCCTGAGCTCTGCACTTCTGGTTTTACTACTCTATCTTTTGTATACTATGGCTTGCACGGAGTTATAGTTTTTTACTGTCTTTCTTGCTCGATAGTTACTTTGTTTATCTCTATAAGTTTGGTTCCATTGCACTCTTTTGTAAAATTGGCACCTTGTACAGGGCCGATTCAATATATCTGGATTCTCCTGATGACTGTAATATTTTTTGTACTATAATATAAATCTTCCAAGCTGCTTACAAAAAAAAAAAGATACGTTAAGGAAGGTATCTTTGTATTGCAGGTTCGTCGAATGGAAGATCAAGTGGAGGATCGATCGAAGGAGCAAGCGAAAGCTAGGATCGAACTTCGTTAATAAGGTATGCATTCAAGAACCTTGATCTCTTTCCTTTTGTAGAAGCCTATGTGATATGATTAATGTATTTACCTGTCACCCCAGAAGTTGGTAGTGTCCCTCTCCTCGCTATAGGGTAGAATTCCTGAACAACAGACTGGCGACTCCGCTGGGGACTGGATGTTTTTTGTTCTAGGAGACTCATTTGACTTTCCTTCCAGTACTTTTTGATCTTTTTGATCCTCTGAGAGGCTCTGTAGGTTACTGTAGCTTGTTTCCAATGCTTGACTCATTCCAGTTTGAAGTTTTAGAGCTTGTTTTAAGCCTTCCCTTGAAAAAACACTGGTATCCCTTGCATACAGTAGCCTGCACATGCCAAAAAACGCTACTTTTCCTCTTGCATAGTAGAGTACACCTATTGAAAAATGCTACTTTTCCTCTTGCATAGTAGAGTACACCTCCCAGTGTATGCAGGTTTGTATACTGCATAGTAGACTTTTTTCCTGTAAGTCTCTGTTTACTTTTGGGATTTGATTTCCACTTGTTTGGTTTGATTTCCAACCTCTTGCCTTGTCTTCTTAACTGATCCTTGAGATCTTTATTGTTGAATATTGTAACTTCAAAGAATATTATATTTGTACTTTATTATTCCGGAGATGATTCATTCCTCCGAGGTAACCCTATCATGTATCTGGAGATGTTTATTCCTCCAGGGGTTTGTATTAACTAGGGTTATTAGACCCACCATGAGTGGGTCGGCCCTGCAGTTATATTTTAGGGGTTATTAGACTTCTCCAGGTGAGGTCGGCCCCATTAGGTCATTTAGTCAGTTGGGAGTCAAGTATAAATAGAGGAGGTGAACTCCTCATTAGATTATTCACTCACTTGTGGAAGAGTGCGCACTAGTTGAGGAGATCTGCTAAGGAGTCAAGGAGAAGGAGCACATCTTGTATTTTGGTTGATCATCTTATTGAGGAAAGCTTTGCTGGGTTTTCTACCCCATGAGGGTTTCCCAAGGTATATTGTGTGTCTATCTTGTGATTGTGTTTCTTTCAGAGATCTTGTTTGTCTATTTGGTTTAAACTTAACATGGTATCAGAGCTAGACTGAATAGGACATCTTTCACAAGGTAAGAATACCTCTTTCTCTCTCTTTGGTGAAGTTAGGGTTTTCAGCCCAAAGTTGGTATTATTGATTTTTGGTTGCATGGCTGGATAGCTCTCATCAATACCTTTCTTTTGAGCCATAGATCGAACTTTTTGGTTGGGTAGAACTTCGGGAAATTCAAACCCTAATTCTACCAAAAGTGCGATACGTCAGATTTTGGTTTCCGAAAAAAGTTGTAATTTTTTATTTCTGATTACATGGATGGATAGCTCTTCTCAAGAGCATTCTTTTGAGCTATAGATCGAACTTTTTGGTTGGATAGAACTCCGGGAAAGTCAAACCCTAATTCTACCAAAAGTGCGATAAAATTCTGTTCCAGATTCCGGAAAAGTGAAAAGTAACTTCCCGGGTAAATCTACTCTGTCTCTTGGACTCCCCCAAGAGAAGATGGCTCCAAATACTAATCTTGAAGACAAGCTAGAAGGCATAGAGAATTTCCGGGCATGGAAATACAGAATTGGTCTCATTCTTGAGGAGAATGATCTTGCTCATTATATCAAGGAAGAAGTTGCAGAACCAGAAGAAGATGAAGCCAAAGAAAAACACAGGAAGGACCTGATTAGGGCAAAGAGAATCATAGCTGATTCCATTAAAGACCACTTGATTCCCCAAGTGTCTTCCAAGAAGACTCCAAAGGAAATGTATGATGCCCTAGGAAGAATGTATGAAGGAAAGAACATCAACAGAAAGATGAATCTAAGGACTCAATTGAAAAGTACCAAGATGCACAAAGGAGAATCCATTCAAGACTACTTCTCAAGAGTCTCTCTAATCAAAGAACAACTAGATGCTATTGGTGATACTCTTGATGAAGATGAACTTGTGATGACAGCTCTAAATGGTCTCACTAGACCTTGGGAGTCATTCATTCAAACTATGTGTGCCAGAAAAGAAAGTATGAAGTCTGATGTAGTATGGGAAGTTTGTGTTCAAGAGGAGGCTAGGGTTGCCAATAGAGAAGCACTTCTCAAAGAGGATGACCAAGCTTTGGCCACCCACACCAAAAGAGGAAAGAGAGGCTACTTCAAGAAAGTGAACCACAAAAGTCCTCAACCCTCTCATAGATTCAAAAAGAAAGGGGGAGACATCTCCACAGTCCAATGCTTCAATTGTCTCAAGCTAGGACACTATGCCAGAGACTGTACCCTACCAGAGAAGAAGAAGAAAAGGTTTGTTCACAAAAGACATCATGCTCATATGGCAGAAGATGACAGTGAAGAAGAAGAAGAAGAAGAAGAAGAAGAAGAAGAAGAAGTGGAGGAAAGGCCTCAAAAGAAAAGATCTAAAGTAAAGAAAGAAGAACCAGAAGAATATGTACTATTTTCTGCTCTCTCTGGATCTGTGTCCCCTGGTGAAGGCACTTGGCTCATTGACAGTGGTGCTTCAAAGCACATGACAGGTCATAAGGAAACTCTCTCCAAGATTGAAGAAAAGTCTTCACCCCAGAAGGTATCTCTAGGAGATGATTATCAATATCCCATCAAGGGAATTGGTGAAGCAAGCTACAAGCTTGATTCAGGAACACCTTTGAAGATGAAAGAAATTTTATATGTCCCAGGTTTAAAGAAGAATCTACTTTCTATCTCAGCACTAGACAAGAAAGGATTTAGAGTAGCCTTCATAGATGGTCAAGTACTCATGTGGACCAAAGGGAAATCAATCAAAGATGCAATTGTCATTGGTGAAGAAGAAGGAGGACTTTATAAACTCAAGGGTCATCCAGAATCTGCCCTTGCTCATGAAGTTTCTAGTCCCAGTGAACTATGGCATAGAAGACTAGCTCACATTAACTATAAAGCTTTACCATATGTGAGTAAGATGGTTATAGGTTTGCCAAACTTGAAGGTTGATCATGATGGCTCATGTAAAGGATGCAAGAAAGGGAAGAATATCAAGAATCCCTTTCCGAAAAGTGAAACAAAGACTAAGAGTTCTCTAGAGCTAATACACTCAGATGTATGTGGACCTATGCCTACCACATCTCTAAGTGGGTTTGAATACTATCTCTCTTTCATTGATGACTATTCAAGAAAAAAACTTGGATATACTTCCTAAAGGGTAAGAATGAAGTCTTTGGAAAATTCAAAGAGTTCAAGGCTCTAATAGAAAACCTCTCAGACAAGAAAATCAAGATTCTCAGAACAGATAATGGTGGAGAATATACTTCAAAGGAATTTGAAGAATTCTGTAAAGAAGCTGGAATCAAAAGGGAACTAACCACTCCTTACAATCCCCAACAAAATGGGGTAGCTGAGAGGAAAAATAGAACCATCATGGAAGCTGTAAAGACTATGATACATGATCAAGACCTTCCCATGTATCTATGGGCTGAAGAAGCCAAGACAGCAGTATATGTTCAAAATAGACTATCTCATAGTGCTCTTGACTTCAAAACTCCAGAAGAAGTCTTTACAGGAAAGAAGCCTGAGGTAAGTCATCTCAAAATATTTGGGTGTCCTGTGTACATCCACATTCCAAAAGAAAAGAGATCCAAATTGGATCCCTCAGGTAAGAAGGGAATGTTTGTTGGTTATTGTGAAACTTCCAAAGCCTTCAGAATCTACATACCAGGTTTCCATCATATAGAAATAAGTAGAGATGTTACCTTCGATGAGGAAGCAGCCCTCAAGAAATATAGAAAGTGTCAACTTGAAGAAGTTTATGAAGAAGATACATCTCCCAGAATCTCAGAGAAAGCTCACATTCCTGAAGAGGACATACCAGAGGATCATGACATGCTGGAACCACAAGAACCTCCTGTTGCAGAATTGTCTAGGAAAAGAAGACCAGCATGGGCTAGAGATATTATTCAAGGAGCAGAAAGATATGGTGCTCCTGAAGGCTCCACTAGAGAAAGGAAGAAACCAAAGCTAGTATCCAACTATATGGCCCTGATGTGTGATCTTGTGGATCAACTACCTACCAGCTATGAAGAGGCAGCTCAAAAGAAAGAATGGGTAGAAGCAATGACTGAAGAATATCAATCAATAATGAAAAATGATGTTTGGGATATAGTTCCCAAACCAAAAGACAAAAGTGTGGTTTCTTCCAAATGGATCTTTAAAATAAAACATGCTGCGGATGGAAGTATTGAAAAATACAAAGCAAGATTTGTAGCCAGAGGTTTCTCTCAGAAGGAGGGAATTGACTATGAAGAAACATTTGCACCAGTTGCTAGGTATACTTCAATTAGAACTATCATGGCTCTTGCATCCATGATGAAGTGGAAACTACATCAAATGGATGTTAAGACAGCTTTTCTGAATGGTGTAATTGAAGAAGAAGTATACATAGAGAAACCACAAGGGTTTGAGGTAAATGACGGAAGGACTCATGTATGCAAACTGAAAAAAGGCATTATATGGGTTGAAACAAGCTCCCAGAGCTTGGTACAGAAGGATTGACAATTTCTTAACTAGCATGGGCTTTACCAAAAGTAAAGCTGACCCAAACCTTTATGTCAAGGTGATGGATGATGAACCAGTTATACTTTTATTATATGTAGATGATCTATTTCTAACTGGAAATGAGAAACAAATCATTGAAAGCAAGAAGAAGCTTTCTTCAGAATTCGAGATGAAAGATCTCGGATTGATGCATTACTTCTTAGGCTTAGAAGTGTGGCAAGAACCAAGAGGAATATTTCTGAATCAAGGTAAGTATACTGTGGAAATTCTGAAAAGATTTGATATGTTGGAGTGTAAACCCATGGCCACTCCCATGGACTCCAACTTAAAGATTTTGGTTAATGACTCATCAGAATTAGTGGACCTAACTTTATATAGACAGATCATTGGGTCACTAATGTACTTAACAAATACTAGGCCAGATATATGCTTTGCTATAAATACCCTAAGTCAGTATCTAGTAGAACCCAGAAAGGTTCATCTAATAGCTGCAAAGCATGTAATGAGGTACTTAAAAGGTACATTAGATTTTGGTCTACTCTATGATGGAAGTCATGAACTCAAGTTGCATGGTTACTCAGACTCTGATTGGGCAGGCAGTGTCTCAGACAGAAAAAGTACTTCAGGTGGATGTTATAGCCTTGGATCTACCATGATCTCTTGGTTCAGCAAGAAACAATCCAGTGTGGCCCTCAGCTCTGCTGAGGCAGAATACATAGCTGCTTGCTCTGCCAGCTGTGAAGTTGTATGGCTTCGGAAACTGTTATCTGGAGTGTTTGACTTAGAAATGGATCCTACTATGATTATGTGTGATAATCAAAGCTGCATCAAGATGACAGAAAATCCTGTGTTCCATGATAAATCAAAACACATAGAGATCCGATACTTCTATATTCAAGATATGGTGCAGAAAGGAGCTATCAAGCTTGAGTACGTGAGCACTGAAGATCAAATTGCTGATATCCTGACCAAACCACTGTCTCGTGTGAAATTTGAATACTTTCGAGACAAGCTTGGTGTAGTTCAAAAGGACTCTCCTAGAAAGGGGGAGTAGCATGATTCCTGATGGCAAGCAAGTCTCATCAATAATGAGACTTCACCTAGTCACTTAGAAATAGTTAGATTTAGAACTATTTTTTATTTCCATTTAGTTTTACTCTTACATAATTTTGATGTTAGATGTATACATGATTTTGATGATAGATGTATTAGTGAGAATACATGCTAGATGTATACATGCTTTTGATGTTAGATGTATACATGATTTTGATGATAGATGTATTAGTGAGAATACATGCTAGATGTATACATGCTTTTGATGTTAGATGTATACATGATTTTGATGATAGAATGTATTAGTGAGAATACATGCTAGATGTATACATGCTTTTGATGTTAGATGTATACATGATTTGATGATAGATGTATTAGTGAGAATACATGCTAGATGTATACATGCTTTTGATGTTAGATGTATACATGATTTGATGATAGATGTATTAGTGAGAATACATGCTTTTGATGTATGATGTATACATGCTGTTGATGCTAGATATTGATTATGTACTTGTATGGATGAGGATACTTGTACTTGTATTGATGAGAATACAGATTGAGGGGATTGGATCATCCCTGGACTTTCAGTCCTAAAGAGAGCCGTAGACGTGAGGTCTCCGAGAATGAAGTCCTTAGTGGACAGTTGAGGGGATTGGATCATCCCTGGACTTTCAGTCCTAAAGAGAGCCGTAGACGTGAGGTCTCCGAGAATGAAGTCCTTAGTGGACAGTTGAGGGGATTGGATCATCCCTGGACTTTCAGTCCTAAAGAGAGCCGTAGACGTGAGGTCTCTGAGAATGAAGTCCTTAGTGGACAGTTGAGGGGATTGGATCATCCCTGGACTTTCAGTCCTAAAGAGAGCCGTAGACGTGAGGTCTCCGAGAATGAAGTCCTTAGTGGACAGTTGAGGGGATTGGATCATCCCTGGACTTTCAGTCCTAAAGAGAGCCGTAGACGTGAGGTCTCCGAGAATGAAGTCCTTAGTGGACAAGTTGAGGGGATTGGATCATCCCTGGACTTTCATTCCTAAAGAGAGCCGTAGACTGGGTCTCCGATAATGAAATCCTGAATAAATAGGCAGGGGATTGTATCGTCCCCAGACTGAGGTCCCAGAATAGAACCGTAGACTGGGTCTCTGATAATGAAGTCCTGAATAAACAGGCATGGGATTGTATCGTCCCCGGAATGAGGTCCCAGAATAGAACCGTAGACTGGGTCTCCGATAATGAAGTCCTGAATAAACAGGCAGGGGATTGTATCGTCCCCGGACTGAGGTCCCAGAATAGAACCGTAGACTGGGTCTCCGATAATGAAGTCCTGAATGAACAGGCAGGGGATTGTATCGTCCCCGGACTGAGGTCCCAGAATAGAACCGTAGACTGGGTCTCCGATAATGAAGTCCTGAATGAACAGGTAGGGGATTGTATCCTCCCCGGACTGAGGTCCCAGAATAGAACCGTAGACTGGGTCTCCGATAATGAAGTCCTGAATGAACAGGCAGGGGATTGTATCCTCCCCGGACTGAGGTCCCAGAATAGAACCGTAGACTAGGTCTCCGATAATGAAGTCCTGAATGAACAGGCAGGGGATTGCATCGTCCCCAGACTGAGGTCCCAGAATTGATCCGTAGACTGAAGTCTCCGAGAACTGAAGATTGGATTGTATCATCCATGGACCTATGTCGTAAAAAGAGCAGGATTGATCATCCTAGGAATATGATCGTGTGATGACGATGCTGATGATCGTATGATGACGATGCTGATGATCATGTGATGACGATGCTGATGACGATGCTGATGATCGTATGATGACGATGCTGATGATCGTGTGATGACGATGCTGATGATCGTATGATGACGATGCTGATGATCGTGTGATGACGATGCTGATGATCGTATGATGACGATGATGATGATCGTGTGATGACGATGCTGATGATCGTATGATGACGATGCTGATGATCGTGTGATGACGATGCTGATGATCGTATGATGACGATGCTGATGATCGTGTGATGACGATGCTGATGATCGTATGATGACGATGATGATGATCGTGTGATGACGATGCTGATGACGATGCCGATGATCGTAATGATATCGACACTATTGACATTGATGTTCCAGTAACTGGTTGAGTTACTGATGAAGATGAATTGAAGAAAGCTTCCGATGATTTATAGATGTATCATGTATGATGACTCCTTGCTCTTGCAGATGTTGTTATAATATCCTTCTCGTTAAGGGGGAGTGTTGAATATTGTAACTTCAAAGAATATTATATTTGTACTTTATTATTCCGGAGATGATTCATTCCTCCGAGGTAACCCTATCATGTATCTGGAGATGTTTATTCCTCCAGGGGCTTGTATTAACTAGGGTTATTAGACCCACCATGAGTGGGTCGGCCCTGCAGTTATATTTTAGGGGTTATTAGACTTCTCCAGGTGAGGTCGGCCCCATTAGGTCATTTAGTCAGTTGGGAGTCAAGTATAAATAGAGGAGGTGAACTCCTCATTAGATTATTCACTCACTTGTGGAAGAGTGCGCACTAGTTGAGGAGATCTGCTAAGGAGTCAAGGAGAAGGAGCACATCTTGTATTTTGGTTGATCATCTTATTGAGGAAAGCTTTGCTGGGTTTTCTACCCCATGAGGGTTTCCCAGGGTATATTGTGTGTCTATCTTGTGATTGTGTTTCTTTCAGAGATCTTGTTTGTCTATTTGGTTTAAACTTAACATTTATGCCTTTGTTGAGTCTTGTCTACCTCTCATAAGTCCCTTAGGTCATCTTTTGCTTGCTTGAATACTTCTGAGGTGTCTTGTTTGTTTGTGGCTCTTTTTGAAGACCATGCTTTCCTCCTTGTTGGACGTAGTTGCACTCCTGTACCCTAGATGCTTGTTGCAGGTATACAGACCTTTGTTTACCACATTTGTTTTTTGTTGCAACACTAAGCATACTTTGACAGTGTCTTGGCCTTTGATTTAGGGTTTGATCCCAAGTCGGAGTCTTTAGGGTGTTTTCATAAGTTTTTGAGTCTAGACACTTCCTGATTGCTTTGTCAGTTTCAGTTTCAAGTAAGTTGAAGTCTTTTAGTTTGCTTCCATTTGAGTCTTTGTGATTGTAAAGCCATCTTTGGTTCATTTTCCTACCGTTAGCTTGGATTAGTGTTTTAGGGTTCTTGATGCTTTGGAGCAACCTTTGAAGTTTTCCTTTCCTTTTTTAAAAGCGTCTCTTATCCTTCTTTTCTTTCCACTTTGTCTTCCAAGCCCAAAGATTTTTCCTTTGAAAAAATTTGTAGGACAAGTCTTTGTCAAATCATCAATTTGTTTGTTGTGAACCTTAGAGTTGCTTTTCCTTACTTACATTGCTCTTTTAGGTCTTACTTGCTTCCATTTTTGAGTTCTTTTTCTTTTACATATATCAGAAAAAGCAAAAAATGAGTTTGGTAGTTTAAAGTAGTAAGGCTTATGATCATTTCAAGTAGAGTAGTTTACTTTTTTTTGAATTTGAAAAGAAAAGAAAAAAGAGATTTGTTTTGGGTTTGCTTAAGTTTTCATTTTGGAAAGAGCATAAATGGAAAAAAGAAAAAGAGTCTTTTGTTGCTTTGAAAGTAATTTCTTTTGCACTTTACTTTCTCAAACCATTTCCACACAATGCACTACCCCGTTGAGTAAAAAGTTGCCTTAAAAAGAATTTTTAATAAAATAAATTAGAAACATTTTATTTTTTGGCATACACAACATCAACTAGCTTAGGCTAGAGTTACAAGCTTAAATCACCTTAAACTGCTCGCAACTGGCTTCATTACGCAACAATCGTAGTACAACTTTTATTTAGGTAAACCCATATATATCAAATAACCATGGGATGCTCTACTAAAACCAGAGTTAAGAATGAGGCCGTGAAAGATTGGAATTGTTAAGGATATCCCCTCACTTTCCTTTTGACCATAAACCAGAGTCGATTCGCATACGGGGGCCCGTTCGGACTTCGGGCTTTTCTACCCTGCCCATGTGTTTTGACTAGGCTGACGACTGTCCCCCCAGGATATTTCGTATGTATTGTAGCCTTAGTATCATACCTTTAGGATCCTACACAGGTAGAGTGGGCGGTTATTACCACTTCACCTCGGACAGGCGTGGAAGGTAACCCTCTGGCAGTACTCTTGGCAAAGTGGTTTGGTGATTCAAGCACTTGCACCTAGTGGACCTCCGGTGGATGCCACAAAATTGACCATCAGTACTCTGTTAGTCTGTTCTCGGCCCTAATCATCCCAGACCTACTTCTGAGAGTATTTGCTATCCATTTGATTGGTTTGATTACTTAGGATTTTTTAGTGGTATGTTGTTTGCCCCTTAGTCTTAGTGGCCACTAGGTTTTTACTTAGTGTTATTTGTATATAATTGTGGAATACCAACAACTTCGTAGGTCTCAGAGGTTGCAAAACCTTCCCCCACTTAGTGTGGAGCCACTACCGCCACCACAAAAATGAAGGACTGACTCCAGTGGTCTTTTTGAACCTACTAGTGAAATAGAGGTTCTTGGTGAACCATAACCTAGAACCCCAGATCGACAAGTTTTTAATACTGTCGAGGTTGAGGATATTACTTCTAGTGATTTTGACACCCCTTTTAACCCTCCTCTTACTAGACTTAACGATCCGCTTTTGGTACCTGTTGGTTTCCAGCAACCCGAGTATAGTGCTTATTTTTTCACACCTAGGCATATTATGACTAACCTAGGAGACGAACAGGGAGTTCCACAGACTCCCACAATGGGTATGAATACAAGTATTGTAAATCCTCCTTCCACTGCTACACCGAGTTCGACACAGACAACTTCTATTTCAACTTCGCCCTTCAGTTTTAACACCGGTACGTTAGGCATGCCAAGCTCAACAACTTTGACATCCGCCTCTACCCCTACTTTTGGACCCAGTAATACAGTGAATGTTGTTCCACCTCCTGCAACTAAACAGTCATACCATATACCTAGTACTTGGATTTCCACACCCAATGTAGGGTCGAATGCCTCTGCAACTATGCCTTTCATGAGTACCATGACTGCGTTGTCCACCTCGACTACCCCTGGTTTTAACACCTTTGCAGGTTACAATATGAATCAAAGTAATATACCTACAGGAAATATCCCCTCTTCTTTGTTTTCTAGAGGAGGGGGGTAGTATTTTATGGCAGGGCTAACACCCAACCACAGTGGACGAATACACAGGGTACCAACCCACTTTCATTTGGGTGGGGGAATTTCAACAACACTTTCACACAACAACAAATGGCTGGGGGTAATCCCTACCAGCAGATGGCTGGGGGCAACCCCTTCCAACAAATGGCGGGGGGAAACCCTAACCAGTAGTTTATGGGTCAAACTATGGGAGGTTCCCCCTTCATGACTCCATCTTATCAAATGCCATATTATAGACCTCATTTACCCATTTATGGCAAATCTAAATTTTCCATATCTTTTCAAGTTAACGAACGATCCGGTGTGCCATAATGTTACGTGGCCACCAGTTCCCACTAAGGTACCTTCAGACATTCCAAAATTCGAAGGTAAAACTGGTGAGGATCTTGGTGATCATGTTACCACTTTTCATCTCTGGTGTTCTTCGAACTCATTGAATGAAGATTCCGTTAGGTTGAGACTTTTTCAAAGAACCTTGACCGGTGCTGCAGCGAAATGGTACATTGAGTTACCTGCAGCCACCTTTTTTAACTTTCAGGATCTCGCCGTAGTATTTTTGAACCACTTCCAGCTTCCTGTTCAGTACGATGCCAGAACAGATCTTTTCTCTGCCTTTAGAAAAAACAAAGCCACACATTTATTTGATCATATTCAGGAGTGGCGAAGACAGAAGAGGCTCATTAAGGCCAATATCCCCCAAGAATTATTATTAGAGTGGTATCTGAAATCACTCCTTCCTTATGTTCCTAAGGAAGTAGCTACTTCTAGGGTGTCATTGGAAGAAGAAGTGATTCTAAGGACCCAACAACTAGACTTGGTTTACGCTCAGTCTGGGATCCTTTACGAGATTATATTTGATGCATCGCGATCAAACATTGATCTAGGTAGTCCAAAACCTGGACCACATGCTGACGACATAGTAGGTTCAGTTGATTCTGTAGCCTTCGAAGCATTGACTAAACAGGTTCATGCCTTATCGGTCAAACAATGGACTGTAGAAGTGACTCCTGTCACAACCTCTCATTCTACTACTGAATTTGTACAGCAAGTTCAGACTAATCAAAAGGGCCCTTGGAAGCCCAACAATAAAAAGAAGGGCAAGAAAGGAGAGGGGAACAAACAAAAGCCCGAAAACAAAGAAAATGCTGAGGAGGGTAACATAGAAAAGAAGAAGGTCAAGTTCCCTTGCAATATTTGCAAGCAAGACCACCTCACTCACCAATGCCCTCTAATTAAAGAAGCCCAGAAGTTGCTTCAAGAAAAAAAAACCTATCATCCTTAAAGATCCATTTCCAAAAGGGCAGGGATCATCTTTTGGCACCTCCAATGCTGGGGGCACTACCCATGCTTCAGTTGATTAAACTTTTATTAATATGGTTAACTCAAATGCTCTTTTGCAAACACGGGCAAGAAATTATACCCCGAATTTGCAAAATAAGGATAAAGAGGTTCCTGAATCTTCCACTCCTCTCCACATACCTGTGGATCCACTGCCCAAGATTCTGAAAGGTGTCTTGAAATGGGTTGCGCACAATCCCAACGCATGGCCTGCTGCCAACTACAATGTGGTTGAAGATCTAGCCTAGACCCCTTGTACTATGTCCACTTTAGAAGTTTTGCAAAGTTGTCCATTACAACGAAATGCACTTCTAGCAGCATTGGAAGTATGGAATCATCCAACATGATTGAGCATTTTGATATGTTTGATATCAAATACCGGTTTCTGTACCATGTTTCTCTTCAGATAGAGGTAGTTCATGGTCTATGACCATTGGACGATCTGTCATAGATGAGGGCGCGTCTACGTGCGTAATGTTGATTTCTTGTTGGAAAGCCTTGGGTTCTCCCAAGTTATACCCCTCAAACACATTGCTTACTACATTTGATGGCAGAACCTTCCATCCACATGGAGTCTTGCCATCATTTGACGTCACACTGGCCGGTAAGACAGTTGCTGTGGAGATTGAAGTTCTGGACGCTCCGCTTGATTACAATATGTTGTTAGGCAGGAGCTGGACATATGCCATGCGAGCTATTGCATAGGAAGTTTTCCGAGTTGTTATGTTCCCTCACGAAGGTAAGATCGTCACAGTCGATCAACTTTCATTCTCTCGGCAAACAATCAAACTTCATTGGAATCCATAGTTCCTTTAGTTGATCAATCTACCCTAGTAAGCGAGAGTTTAGGAGTAGGGATTTACGGCTCATTAATAGGCACTTTTGACCTACCCTCTCCCATTCTTTTTATGCGTTCCGATGAAGGTACATCTATTGAAACTTTCATGGTCGATTTAAGGACAGATCCATGGATCCTTCCTACTGTATCAGAACCCTTAGTGCCTTTATCCGTTGCAGAAGTAGCATACATGGAAGCACAGTATGCTGCAACGGAACACATCGTGACTCCGCCAGTCTCTGCTGAGTCAGATATGGACTATGCTCCTGCATGGTCGGTAGACTTGACCCACTCTTTTGATTGTTTAGACATAGTTTTTCCTTCTGACAAAGCCATTTTGGAAGCCATGATGGGCCTAGACCATCCTTGGGAACACATGCACCACAGGTCCTACCTGCTTCCAAATCTAGATAGGATAGAGAGAGGAGAGTTTTCGATGAGAGCTGGTGGGAATGTTTATTTGTCCTCTTCCACTTCAACTACTATTTACGCTGAAGGGAATATGGCTAATATATCGAGAACCATCTCGATTAACATTTCCACTAGACTTGGGGTCGTGGAAAACATTTTAATTGGAGCAGATTTCTCTCCAGAAGAGATCGCTCTGTATACCAAACTTTTTAAAGAATTCCGCGATATTTTTGCCTAGTCTTATGAGGAGATTCCACGCATCGATCCAACCATCATTGAGCATGTCATCACAATGTATCCTATTGCGAAACCTGTGAGACAAAATCTCTGTCCAGTGAATCCTTGAAAAGCGGCCCCCATTAAGGCAAAGGTTGAAAAATTACTTAAAGCCGGATTTATCTATCCGATAGACATGATGGAATGGGTTTCAAATCCTATTCCGGTTGATATAAAGCAAGGTACCATTTGAGTCTGTACTGACTTTCGGGATCTAAACAAATCCTGTCCAAATGATAACTACCCCACACCATTTATTGACTAGATCATAGATGCGTGTGCGGGACATGAGATGTTTTCTTTCATGGATGGATTTTTGGGATATAATCAAATTCAAATCAAACCTGAAGATCAACACAAAACAACTTTTATTTTCCCGTGGGGAACCTTTGCTTATTGGAATATGTCGTTTGGCTTAAAGAATGATGGAGCTACATTCCAGCGAGCAATGAATTTCACTTTTCACGATATCAAGCACATAGTTGAACCCTACCTGGATGACTGCTCGGCGCGATCTTGCAAGAGACGAGATCATCCAACTCATTTGAGACTTGTGTTTGAACGGTGCAGACAATACACGATTCGATTGAATCCTAATAAGTGTGTATTCTACGTCGAATCTGGATGATTACTGGGTTTGATTGTATCGAGTCGTGGCATAATGGTCGACCCGTTAAAAGTTGAGGCGATTGTAAATCTGCCTCCTCCTCGCGCCTTGAGACAACTCCAAAGTTTGCAAGGCATGTCTAACTTCCTATGTTGTTTCATTATAAACTATTCCAAAATTACAAAGGGCTTCATGAGACTGCTTAAACAAGATACCTACTTTTTGTGGGATGAGGCTGCTCAACAATCGTTTGAGGCCTTAAAAAGGGCATTATTATTAACCCCCTTGTTTAGCCCGCCTGATTATACAAAGGATTTCCTCTTATATCTGGCGGCATCACTTTACACAATTAGCATAGTACTAGTTCAAGAGGACGACATAATCCAAGAGCATGTCATTTATTATCTCTCTCACGCATTGATAGCTCCTGAGATTAAGTATTCACAAGTTGAGAAGTTAGCACTAACTGCGGTCTATGCAGTGCAGAGGCTTCATCACTATATCCTTTTATGAACCACTACTGTGATTGCGGAGGTCAATCCTTTCCAATATGTTCTCACTCGACGTATCATCGGTGGGAAATACAATAAATGGATTGTAATCCTGCAGGAGTTCGATTTGGTTTTTCAGTCTGCCAAGTCGAAGAAATCACTAGTGTTCGTTGAATTAATTTTAGAATTTTCGAGTGACTTAGTGCATATTCAGAAAGAGTCATCATTCCCGGATGAACATATCTTCCTTATTTCCTCCTCTAACCCATGGTACAGGGATATTTTAGTATATCTCCAGAATTTGAGGTGTCCTACCACTTTTTCTAGAGAGGAACGACACAAACTGAAAAGTCATGTGAAAAATTATCTCCTTATTTCTGACACTTTGTATAGACGTGGGATAGACTCCATCTTACGACGTTGTTTGACTTTAGAAGAAACAGAGTCAGTATTGAATGATGCTCACAGTGGAGCTTGTGGGGGTCATCTTTCTGGGTTGGCAATAGCTCAGAAAATACTGTGTGCCGAGTATTTTTGGCCTACAATCTTTAAAGATTGTGTGGAAGCTGTGAAACGCTGCCGTTCGTGTCAGTTTTTCACCAAAAAAATGAGAGCACATCCAGCTCCTCTCCATCCTGTGATCACAGCAGGTCCCTTCACCAAATGGGGGGTTGACTATATGACTTGTAATCCAGTTTCGGATGGAGGCCATCATTATATTATCGTTGTCGTCGACTACTTCACCAAGTGGGTCGAGGCAATGCCTACTGTTAAGGAGGATGGAGAAACCACCGCTTATTTCATATTCAATCAGATTATCGCAAGGTTCGGCATACCCAAAGTGATCCTGACAGATCACGGTCGTCATTTTTAGAATAGCATGATGACCAAGCTTTATACCATGCTAGGTTTTCATCAGGAGCATTCGTCTTCATTCTATCCATAGGCGAATGGTCAGGTCGAAGCGGTTAACAAAACTTTGAAGACTATTCTACAAAGAACCATTAATGTCAGTAGAAATAACTAGCACATCATGTTGTATCCTGCTCTTTAGGTTTACCAAGCAAATGTAATCATTGCTATCGAGTTCTCTCCCTTCCAACTTGTGCATGGGATAGAAGCAGTCGTTCCGATTGAATGCAAGATTCCCTCATTAAAGTTGGATATCCAACTATTACCAGAAACTTCAGTACTAGAAGAATGTTTGCTACATTTAGAACATCTAGACGAGCAGTGTCGCGATGTGCTCATAGCAAACGAAGTCCATAAGAAATGAGTCAAAGGACAATACGATAAGTCTGTTAGACCTAGGGTTTTTCTTGAAGGAGACCTTGTTTTGCTTTGGGATCGGGACAAGGAACCTTTAGGGGCTGGCAAGTTCAAGTCCATGTGGCTCGGTCCTTACATAATCTCGAAGGTACTGAAGAAAGGAGCTTATGAGCTAACGGACTACAAGGGTAATAAGTTTCCCGAGCCTAGAAATGGGCTCTATCGAAAGAATTACTATGCTTAGGCATTTGTGCTTTTCATGTATTATAGTTGTACATTTTGTAGAACTAGTTTTTGCTTATGATTGTTAGTTGACCTTGTTTTCTCGCTTCGTGTTTCAGATGTCGACTGAACAATTTTTAGGATTTGCTAATGGCACCAGTCACCACACCCAACAGTTGGCTTCAGCAGCTTGGGTCATTTACTCACCGACTGGCCAACTGGTTTCTTCGGAGGGGGGGTTTGTTTGGGTCCCAAAATGAATAACGTAGCCGAGTACAGTGCAGTCATATAACTTCTCCAGGATGCTCTTGTCCAAGGCATTTCACATTTGGAGGTAAGACTTGATTCGCAACTATTTGTATTTCAGTTGACGGGTGTTTATCAAATTAGAGATCCTATTTTGCTACGACAGTTTTTGCGAGTTAAATTATTGGAAAGATAGTTTGATTCCATCATATATCAACATATTCCAAGAAATTTGAATGCATTAGCTGATTCATTTGCAAATTATGTTTTAGATTGGCATTTGTATCATACATGTCCATAAATAAACATTTGCACATAAAGTTAAACACACACATGTAAATATAATCCGATACTGTATATATATCTGATTCTGTATCAAAAAATAGTTTGAGTTTGGAACACAGGTCTATCACAAAGTCATATCATAAGATACAAAAATTGGGCTCGATGGCCTAAAAATATACATAAAATATCCTTTTCCTATGGAAAAGGTGGGGCCTCATCAGCATCCTCTGCCTCTCGGTAGCATATGACCAGCCTGGCCACCTTCCACAGCAGCATAATCTAGGCTGGGGGCACACTGACTACATTCTCCTGCATGTCTATGGGCATCTGCTCAATACGATATGTGGGAATGTCATGAGTCAAATGACTCATCTTCCTCTCTACAACCCCTAGCATAGCATCAGCTGCACCCACATCAACGGGCCTCACGAAATTAGTAGGATGTCCCTCGGGACTAACTAGTCCAACATCTGGATATGACACTTTGTTTTAGTATTTTTAAACTCACCATAAAAATAATATACTTTAAATTGAAAAAATTAAACAATTTTCAAAACATAAACATACCTATGTCTCCCTAGGCACCACCTGGAGGAAGTACCAGCTTTAGATCATGATGAAAGTCTAAACCAGCATACGGAAACTGCTCAAATGCTGGCACCTGTCTCTCCCACCATCCCCAAAAATCATCGGTGTGATAGCAAAAGTGGCTTTCACCACCACCCTGGTGGAGAAAAATGTCACCCCAACGGCCCAATCTTGGCTCACGAGGAATGACAGGGGGCAAAGGCATGCCCAAACTAAGAGTAGGTACCCTCTCGAAGAAGAAGGTACAAAGAATGCTGCCATATCCAAAGTTCTTCATTCTCCCGGTCTTACACCCTAAGAGTTGAAGCTTCATGTTTTCTAAGAGACTTGTGCACCAATCATATACATGACCTTGCAAGCATTCGACACCAATATGCATGTAGTGCTTTGAGGCTAAGTGTTGTGTGGCACTCCCTCCCATTCGGTTCAACATACTTATAATAACCTTCAGAGGGAGGCTTGTAAGAGTAGAAATGAGAACCTGACTTCCACATTTCTCAGTACCTTCCACACAGTAGGCATTTACATAATTTTGCACAGACATGGCACCCACATTGCGTGAGGCCCCTTTCAGGTTTATAGGATCTCCCCTTCTAGAGAGCACTGTAATGAAGTATATGTCATCAATAGTGAGGTCTAGGGTCTCTCCTCGGATATTGAACACACTGGCAACGGCATCCCAATATTGGATGAGTCTTTGAGGTAAGTAGTTGAGTGCCCTCATGTTTACGGTTCGGTATAATTTCAACAAACCACACCTTCTAAGCGCATGAAGAGTGGTAGGATCTTGCATAGTCACCCTATCCATCTCTTCATGCTCCCTCTCCCTCCAAATAAGTGCCATCCTGTCAAAAGAAGGGTCATTTTTTAGTTTTCGAGCATTTTCTAGACATTTTCAGGAAAAAACGCTACTCTATAACCACATAGTAATGTTTGGACGCTACTGTCCTTGAGGAACAGTAGCATTCACCTTAAAAAATACTCTACTCTATGCTTATATAGTAGCATACACGAAAATCACGAGTTGAGCATGGCTAGATAAGTGTTTTAAAGCATGCAAATTGACAAATGAACTATCAAAATGCAAGTAGGGATGAAAATAACTTACTTGGAAGAGGTTTGCAGTTGAATGGTGGCCCAATTTGATCGCTATGAACGGATGAAGATCAAGGATTCGCTCCAAAACTTGCCCTTCAAATTTCCAAATGTGATATTTGAGTTTTCAAAATGAAATTACATATATGAATTTGAATTTGATTTTTACCCACCTTTTTGAAAAGTCTATAGTTTCAAATTTCATAAAAAATGGTTCTATTTAATCATTAACACCTATAAATGTTGATGAGATGAATTTAACCTATGTTTCTCAAATTTTCACTAGATTTTCGTAGCATCAAATCTATTATGACTTAATTTCTTTATTGACGGACCACGTTAAGTACTTTATGGTTGAAATTTTATGTCATTGAATATTTTTTGTCATTAATACTAACTTGGTTATTAAGATCCTAGTCTTTGGCAGGTCATGAGTTATGATCCTAGAAGCTGTCTTTTAAGTCACTTTGGACTATTGAAACCTAAACAAGATTGCCGAGAAAACTTTTCCTCCTCAAGCTCTTTTAAGGAACTGAAGGCCCATCCGCTTAAGTAAAAGTTTAACCCTTTTCCAAACTTTTGCGGATTACTTACAAAAAAGGAATACTCTAGTCATCTGTGGCTAGAAGAGTTCTTCTTCCATTGTTTTAGACTTTTTCGGGGGAGGAGACTAACTTTATGATAAAATGATCTTTTGGAGCCTTCTTTAGGGTTTTTCAGGCTCTCGAAATATGAAAACACCAAGCGAGCACTCACCTACTCGGGCTCGATGTGAAATCCACGAGAGGGTAAGAAGAGGATTGTTTAAGTTTTTCAGACTCTATAAACATGAAAACACCGGTGAGCATTAACCTACTTGGGCTCGATATTAAAATCCATGAGTAGGTGAATGGAGTTATTATTTAAGTTTTTCAGACTCCTTAAAATTGAAAACACCGGCAACCAAGAACAGATCTCGGCTCGATATTAAAATCCAGAGATCAGTATTATAGAGTATTATTCTATCTCTTCTTCGAACTCTATAAACAATGAAGAATGTCCTGAGTCTTTCTCCCATGGGCTTGTTAAACTCTCTACATGGTTGGATCTATTTAGTTTTCATTCTTTCTTGGACTCGTTAAATCAACAAGAAAAGTATTCTTTTATCTAAAAAGAATAAGGGATAAGAATGGTATATCACATAATACAGTTTCAAAGGTAGTTCAGTCAGTCCTATCCTTGAATACAACACCTATTTGAGTCTATCATTTCAGTTGGGTTTATTTTTTGACTTTAGGGTGAACTTGATCTCCGAGTTGTTTACTCCCCCTGTTATTTATTCTTCCAACCATATGGAGGGTCTGCTAATGTCTCCTACATTGCAGGCTTATATCACTCCCCCATCATGTTCAAAACTGCCAAAGTCACTTTGTGTCATGCTCACTGTTCAAGGATACAGCCCATGTCGACCATTCTGCAGGTTACCTTGACCTCATGTGTCGGCTATCCTAGTGTCAGTCTTGTTACTTGTACTACTCCACATTAGTTCATACCATTTGAGTGTTTCTCGTGTTGGATGATGGACGATGCCTTAAGGCCTCCCTTACAACGGACCTCTTCCCATCGACATCAACTCATTTTGCTCTGGGAATGAAGTTTAGAGTTTTGGTTAGTACCTTGGGGATTGCATTCACCAATGGAAATTTCCCTCGCTTTTGAATCATGAGAATACATCAATGTCTCTTATTTGACAGGTTCCTCAAGTGTTTGAAATCAAGTCCACTTATTCACACTTGTTGGATCGTACTAGGTACCTTGGGCCCCATTATCATTATCAGTGGAAGCCCTCGCATTTGTTAACGGCATACATCAATGACCGGTAATCAAATGATACCCCCCATGTTCGACTTTCAGCTCATTTATTCACATGGTTAGGGTTTGTACCTTGGGTTGTTTGGCTGAAGACCTTGGGATTTTGATAGCATTACCTCATTATGTTATCACCCAAGCTGCGCAAGACTGAGCCTCACTCATTTTTTGGCTCTCCATGAGACATAGATTTAGTTTGTTGTTATGGCTATGATCTCTCATTCTGACATGGATCGACGCTTGTATTTCAGTGGCCATGCTATATATACATCTCCTAGTTATGTATCGGAGATCATGTTGTATCATGCTACACATATATATGATGTCAGGATTGTAATTGCTTGGACCTTGATTGTTATTTCAGGTACTTTTGTGACTTGGTTCTGTGGTTTCTTGCTCCTCCACTGACTTGGAATTATAATGTATTTCGGCCATTGTTTCCCTCTGACCTCACACATTAGGGGGCATCTGTTATAGGTCAAATATGCACTTCTCCGTCCATGATCACCTTTAGTTGTCGATCACACAAAAGGACAACTGGGATTGAAGAGCATGATTGCCTTAGATGATGAATGGACTAGACTTACCCCTTTGCAACTGAAAAAACTCTCATTTTACCTACTTTTTTGGAAAAACGCTACCCTATAAGCATGATAGTACGTTTTCCTTCTGAAATACTCTACTCCACTTCAATAAAGTAGCTTTTTCCTTCTGAAATACTCTACTTTGCTTCAATAGAGTAGTGTATAGCTCAAAAAATCTTGCAAACGCTAGTTGTAAAGCAGAGAAGTTGCATGTTGAACGCTACTCCACTTAAGAAAAGTAGCGTACACCTTAAAAGGTAATAAAAAATATATTAATTTGACGAATTGGGATTAGTTGAAGTTGGTTTTGCAACTTCCCCAACTTCCCAATCAAACTAACTCTCGATCCAAACTGCCTACCCTGTCCCATAAATACAAGGGGATAGATGAGAGAGAGGGGGAGAAACTACGCATTAAGGGTTGTTACACTGGAGGAATTCCAAAGTTAGTGTGAAGAGTAGGATCCCAGGATCCGGTTGGACAAGCACTCTGAATGATCAAGTATAATTGTACTGATTATTTGCTTTTGACAATAAAGGTTGAAATGCCCTTCCCATCCCAATCAAATGTCTAATGGATTGCATATTTGTTTGGATTAAATTCTTGATTTTTGTTGATGTTTAAATTGTATTTCAATTTCATCATTGTTATATCAGTCAAGATATGCTGAGGAAGGTATATTTGTATTCCAGGTTTGTCGAATGGAACATCAAGTGGAGGATTGATCGAAGGAGCAAGCAAAAGCTAGGATCAAACTTGTTAATAAGGTATGCCTTCAAGAACTTTGATCTCTTTCCTTTTGTAGAAGCCTATGTGATATGATTAATGTATTTACCTATCACACCAGAAGTTGGTAGTGTCCCTCTCCTCGCTATAGGGTAGAATTCCCAAACAACAACAATGTAACACAAACCAAGTAATTTCTTTCCTTGATAGCTATATAGTTACAAGGTTTGGTGCTCTTGAGTATATTGTCTTTGATAATGCATCCTACTTTTCCTCAATTGCCTTGACACGGTATGCCCTTGAAAAAGTGATCAAACTAAAATTTTCTGCCAATTATTATCCACAGGGTAATGGGCTTGCTGAATCTTCTAACAAGAACCTTATAAATATTTTGAAGAAGACAGTAGCCTCTCATCACAAAGTTTGGCACACACAGCTTTATAATGCTCTTTGGGAAGATCGAATTACCCCAAAGGAAACTATTGTAAACTCTCCCTATTGTCTGTTCTATGGAAAGGAAGCCATCCTAGCATCTAACCTTACCATTCCCTCGTTACAGTTAGCCCAATCCATTCAGAATGATGATTCCTCTCCTCTTCAACAGAGAATTGATACCTTGCTTAAGTTGGAGGAAGACAGGGAAATAGCTAAAAATAAATTATATCATCATCAACAGATGGTTAAGAGATCATTTGATGAGAAATCCTCTTTTGACAGAGAATTTTCAGTTGGAGATTTGGTATTGAGATGGGATAAGTAACATAAGGATAAAAATGATTATACCAAGTTTCAGTGCCTTTGGATCGGACCTTTCATTGTTACATCAAATATTGGTCCCAATACTATTCAATTATAGACATTGGAAGGGGTCATTGACACTTATCCAGTGAATGTTTCTCTGCTAAAAAAGTATATTGTCTGAATAATTTGATGCACTTTGTACATAATTTTGGTGTGTTTTGCATTTTTTGTTTTGATTGGTTTTTCTTTTAATAAACTCCACACATTTGGTAATGGTTGATGATTAACCTATCTCAAGGACAATTTGAACTGAAGTTCTTGAATGATCTGTCAATCTTGGTTTTTTTTAACCTATGTCAGAATTTGTTCACAAAGAAATGATAGTCATTAATTGCAGAACTTTGATTGATACTTTTCCACAATGGTCATTATCTTTTACATGCTTTCTTTGTTTAATTGAGGTTGTGGAAGTGACTGAATTTATTGTCCTATGTTTCATTAGTGTAGTAACAACATATCTTAATAGCATGGTCAATCTTTATCTGCTATGGATCCTATCACAGTCACCTTGAAGGAATCATATTACGGAATAATTGTGGATTATAGGATGGGGTGTCTTATTACACATAAGCCCATTAGGTTCATAGATGTGAGTGGAATTGACATCTTCACACCAAGCCACCAAACTTGGAAGATGACTTTCAGTTTACTGAAAGGTGGAGGATCATATCACAGGTCGGTCCATTCATGATCTGCAATTCATTAGTGAGTAACGCCACTAATATATGGTCACCAAGCCATGATGGTGTCTTGTAATTCACACAGTAATAAAGTTTCTATTTTATTTTTCTTTGTAAGACAATGTTACATGTAAGGAAAGGGGGGTCTTATCACAAGCCATACCTGCCATGATCATGAGTTTGATTTTGGTATGAAATTATCTTTATGTGGTCACCAAACCATGATAATTGCTTTCAGTATCACAGCTGGAAGACAAGGAGTCTCATTACTGAGCTAGCTTGTTCAGTTTCCAGAGTCTCATTACTGAGCTAGCTTGTTCAGTTTTCAGATCAATTTTGTGAATCGCACTGCCAAAATATGATCACCAAGTCAGGCCAATGGTCTTATGTCAAGAAGGTCTTATGCACAGATTTTATGTTTTTTTTCTTTTTTAAAGAAATAAAAAAGGAAAAAAAAAAGAAAACGAAAAAGAAAAGGGGAATACGAAAATGAATTTATTGTTAATAATGTATCTATATGTAAATAAAGCAATTAATAAGTCAAGGTGATTCATGATTTGGATATCTAGAGTATTGTAAAGATTGTTCCCAGGATCATCAAAAGATGTCTTCCTATGATTACATAATCGCAAAAGGTTCATGTTATTTCTTAAATCTTTTTATCAGATTTGCATTATCTTTAAATTGATCATGGATGGGAGTATATCAATCTTATGTTTAATTCTGCTTATTGATTGTCCTTTTATAAACATTTTCTAAAATTTCAGGTTGAAAATCAGTTGGTTGGCATACTTTCTTTGACTGAAGTTTTGCTTGCAGAGATAACTGGTTCTTCCAAGCCAGTCGCAATTTGTTGTAGGTACAATAGATCCCATGCTTCATTTGATCATGGGATCCCCAATTTTTGTAAATACAAAGGTATTTGCGTAAGTTGCTTATCCAAATGAGTCTTTTCTTAAACCTTGTTTGTATGATCTCATACCTTTTCTTATGGTATGTATAGTTATCATTTTTCCTTTGCAAATTTCTGAGTTTTTAGTTGTTTTCTTGGTTTACGGAAAGCCTTCAATTCTTTCAAAATGTAATTTTCTTTCCACAAACCCGAAACCCAAAATCCTGAAACCTACAATCCGCAATTGTGGATTCCGGGAATTAGTTGTTCTTTCTCTTCGAAATTTTGTCAACTTGAAACTCGCAACCCGAAATTGCGGGTTGCAGGAAAATTTTGTTGATATTCTGGGAAATTTCGATTCCACAACCTGAAACCCTCAATTTTGGATTTCAGATTGAAGGAAGTCCTTATTTTAATAAATTGCATTGTGTGTTTCTGCAACAAACAACTCGCAATTGCGGAGTGCGGAAAGCTGAAAAGTTATTTTATTTTTAATTTTTTTTTTCGTTTCCGAAACCCACAACTCTCAATTGTGGATTGCGGGATGCGGAAACACTATTTTCCATTATTTTGCAAGGTTTTAATCCCGCAACCCGTAGTTGCAGATTGCGAATTGCGGGAATTTTGATTAAAGTTTGAATTTGAGATTTGTGACCCGATCCCGCATCCCGCAGGGGCTAATCTTAGCTGTTTGTTTCTTTTAAACCTACGCTCCAGATTTGATCCAACAAAAAATGATAAATATACGATTTTTCTTATTTCTCTTTATCATTTTTACTGTCAGAAATTCACTCTGCTACGTGGATTTTACTGTTAATTTATTACCAGGGGTCATTCTGACGAATGTCAGCTATTTTCAGGTTGTTTTATTGTCGTTTTTGCATTTGCTATTTACGTTTTTCTTGTTTATGATTTATTTATTTACCAGAATTTCCAAGCTTTTCCAAGATGTCACGGAACATTCACTCTAAAACAATTCACAAGGATTTGCTAACTAAAGACCCCAATTTTGGTATCTTCTCATATACCAATGAGAGGATTACTGAAACTTATCAAATGGACTGGGCCAAAATCTATTCAATTTTTGATAATGATGACCTTTCCTATATTAAGGAAGACCAACCTGCATATGAGAAGATTAGGGAATCTCAAGTCCATGCTATTACTACCTGACCCACCGTCCTACCTTACAAAGACTCGGTTAAATGGATTGTGGAAAATGCTAACCCTAAAGACCGGTCATTCAACGACAGCATGGGGTCACAATTGAAAACCTTCCAACCTGAAGTATTTATTAGAGCTTTTGCTCTTAAGCCAGCTGTTCAAACCCTTAGCCCTAAGTTCATACAATCCTCTAAAACTAGGTACAATTTCGACGAGATGATGAGATCATGGATGATTAAACCTAGAAGCTTTGTGCCGAAGGCTGATAATCTCTACGCGATTGCTTGTCTTAGGGAGCCTTACTCTTTAGTGGCAGCCATGCTTCGCAGGCTCTTTGGTCTTGCAAATTGTTCATTCTTCAAAGCTGAATAGGCTCCGATAGCCCATCATGTCTTAACAACGGGTGAATCCTTCCCTTCAGCGTGTCTATTTTGTCATGAGAACTTAAAACAACAATCCAAGATTATCAAAAGGTACCTTCCCTAAGAAAGCCACACTTCTTCTTGTCAGCCTTCATTATTGATGTCTTTTTCTCTGAGTTCCAATATCCTAACTTGGGATGGAATTGGACCCCTTTAGATCCACAAGTTCATATATTTCATTCAACGTTATGGGAAAGCAATTTTGTGCCACTACTGTATGACATTTGTGACCGTTTCATGGGTACCATTTACTTCAAGATATTCAAACAGGAGGAGCCTCCCTTTTCAAATGATGCCAGAACCTTCATCAATAAAATTCGTGATTGGTATGTCTATGAATCCTATTCATATTTCAGAGTCTAGGGAAGTGACACTGTTCATCTTCTGTCTAGAATAGTACCTGACAGATTGGTCATTCAAGAAGTCTCCTATCAAACTGTCACTGATGGTGTCTACAGAAACCTCACTAGTCCCAAGAATAAAGGTTGGCCTAAATTTTCTTTGAACCTTGGGCCATTAGTCATCCCAACCTCAAATTGGTCTGCAGTGCTTGGTGACCAGGTGGCTCCTTTGAAGTTGGGTTTTGCTCCCAAAAGGAAGCATGATCCTAAGAAATTACTTGATGCACATTTTCAACACTATCATATGAAGATGGACTCTGTCCATGAAGAAATTCGAGATGGTTCTATCTACCAAGGAGTGAATACATTTTTTGAGGTCCTGGCTAAGGCCAAGAGCATAGATGAGCAACATCAGATTATGCAATATCAGAATGAAATTAAAGCTAAAGCCTTGAGATACAGAACAATGGAAATGAATCTTCTTGGGAAAATGAGAAAGGATAGAGCAAAAAAGGAGAACCAGTAGGCTAAATCCCCTTTAATGCTTACTTATCTAGATGGGAATAAAGCTAAAGCTCCCATGGAGAATCCTCCTCAGGTAAAAACAACTGAAGAGGTCAAAGTCTTGTTGCAGACCTCTCATCATTTGAAGTAGGAGTTAGCACAGCTGAATTCTGTTATGGATACTCAAATAGTTGAACATCCTAAGATTACTATGGATGTTCAAGTGACCACTGTGGCTACACAAGTATGTGATGATCTAATGATAGCGGATTCCAAGCTATCTAAGAAGCAGAAAATCCTAATTCCTCCATCATAGGTCCCTATTGTTGATCTCATTGACAGTGATGTTGATGATGGACCCAATCCTCCAGTGTCAGTGACTGAAGAAGTGACTCAAGAAGTAACTGAAGGAGTGACTAAAGATTCACAGGCAGTTACAGATTTGTTAGACACTATTAAGATGGATCACCCTTTTTCTGTTCAACATGTATTGGAGGTTACTACTTCTCCTGACATTACAACTTCAACACTTTTTTTGTCATCTATTCAAGATATTTCTGCTTTGTCTCTAGGGATTATTCCACCATTTTCAACATCACAACTTTTCCATACCTTGACTTCCAGAGCCACTCCATTTTCAGACAACTTAGTTCCTTTTTCCATTCCCTCATATATTTTTGTAGAACTTCAATCTTTGACTGTCCCTCTGCAATTACCCATATCTACTTTATCATTACCCACCATTGATGAGTCAGCCATAGTTCTTTCTTCATCATCAACTGCCAAGGATGATAAGGTTCCACTTTGTGAAGCCTTCACTTCAATCCCTTCTCCAACCCTTGTCCCATCAGTTCCTCAGATTGTCTCTACCCCTCTGACTACTCCTCAAGTTGCCATGCCTATACCTAGTCCCACTGTTACTCAAACACCTTCATTAATTTCAACTAAGAATGTTATTCTTATTTCTTCAGAAATAATAATTGAATATGAAGATGATGTTGTAGTCCTTCTTGGACATTATTTCTAAAGTAAGGAAAATAAAACAGTGATCAAAAGGGGTAAGAAAAGAAGCAGAGATCAAGGTGGATTAGAAGTATCTATTCCAAATCAAATAATATGGGCTCAACAAACAAATGATCCCCATATAGGAGCAATTGAGATAGTTGCAGCCTTAGGGGCATTTGCTGGTGCAAACCTTGATTCATTCCAGATACTGAATAGGGAGATTGATCAGAAGAAGGAAGAATTGGAAAGGCTTGAAGAAGATTTGGAGTGAAGCAATACCTCCCGACAGGATGATATTCATAATTTGCAAGTTGAGAATTCTGCCAATACATAGAAGATAGCCTTACAGGAATAACGTTGTGAGGATGCAACTGCAAGTGTAGCCTCTTCTAATTTCTCTAAGTTTTCACCCCAAGAATTTAAGGATTGGGCCCTTCAGGTCAATGAAGAGCATCATAAATTATTGGAGAAGCTATTTGACACCCTGGATGTGTTAAGTTTAAACCAAATAACCAAGCAAGATCACTGAAATAAGCATAATCACAAGATAGACACACAATATATCCTGGGAAACCCTCATGGGGTAGAAAACCCAGTAAAGCTTTCCTCAATAAGATGATCAACCAAAATACAAGATGTGCTCCTCCTTCCTTTGTCTCCTAAGCTGATCTCCCAGACAAGTGCGCACTCTTCCACAAGTGAGTGAGTGATCTAATGAGTAGTTCACCTCCTCTATTTAAACTTGACTCTCAACTGACTAAAAGACCTGTTGGGGCCGACCTCACCTGGAGAAGTCTAATAACCCCTAAAATATAACTACAGGGCCGACCCACACATGGTGGGTCTAATAACCCTAGTTAATACCAAACCCTGGAGGAATAAACATCTCCAGATACATAGTAGGATTACCTCGGAGGAATGAAACATCTCCGGAATAAATAATGTACAAATATAATATTCTTAGAAGTTACAATATTCAACACTCCCCCTTAACGAGAAGGATATTATATCAACATCTGTAGGAGCAAGGAGTCATTTATTACATCATCTATATATCATCGGAAGCTTTCTTCAATTCATCATCATCAGTAACTTGACTAGTTACTGGAACATCAACATCATCATCAGCATCGTCACACGATCATTAGCATCGTCATTACACGATCATCAGCATCGTCATCACACGATCATCAGCATCGTCATCACACGATCATCAACATCGTCATTACACGATCATCAGCATCGTCATTACATGATCATTAGCATCGTCATCACACGATCATCAGCATCGTCATCACATGATCATCAGCATCGTCATCACACGATCATCAGCATCGTCATCACACGATCATCAGCATTGTCATCACACGATCATCAGCATCGTCATCACACGATCATCAGCATCGTCATCACACGATCATCAGCATCGTCATCACACGATCATCAGCATCGTCATCACACGATCATCAACATCATCAAAGGATGATGTGAACCAGTCATGTACATTTTGAACCGAAGTCCAGGGACGATCCAGTCCTATCATGTTCTCGGAGACCTCACGTCTACGGCTCAGTTTACAGGACCAAAGTCCAAGGATGATCCAATCCTTACCGTACATTTAGGACAACATCCAAGGATGACTTAATCCTCCACCGTACATTTAGGACCACGTCCAAGGATGACTTAATCCTCCACCGTCTTTTAGGACCACATCCAAGGATGACTTAATCCTCCACCGTCTTTTAGGACCACGTCCAAGGATGAATTAATCCTCCACCGTCTTTTAGGACCACGTCCAAGGATGACTTAATCCTCCACCGTCTTTTAGGACCACGTCCAAGGATGACTTAATCCTCCACCGTCTTTTAGGACCACGTCCAAGGATGACTTAATCCTCCACTGTCTTTTAGGACCATCTCCAAGGATGACTTAATCCTCCACCGTCTTTTAGGACCACGTCCAAGGATGACTTAATCCTCCACCGTCTTTTAGGACCACGTCCAAGGATGACTTAATCCTCCACCGTCTTTTAGGACCACGTCCAAGGATGACTTAATCCTCCACCGTCTTTTAGGACAACGTCCAAGGATGACTTAATCCTCCACCGTATTTTAGGACCACGTCCAAGGATGACTTAATCCTCCACCGTCTTTTAGGACCACGTCCAAGGATGACTTAATCCTCCACCGTCTTTTAGGACCACGTCCAAGGATGACTTAATCCTCCACCGTCTTTTAGGACCACGTCCAAGGATGACTTAATCCTCCACTGTCTTTTAGGACCATGTCCAAGGATGACTTAATCCTCCACCGTCTTTTAGGACCACGTCCAAGGATGACTTAATCCTCCACCGTCTTTTAGGACCACGTCCAAGGATGACTTAATCCTCCACCGTCTTTTAGGACCATGTCCAAGGATGACTTAATCCTCCACCGTCTTTTAGGACAACGTCCAAGGATGACTTAATCCTCCACCGTATTTTAGGACCACGTCCAAGGATGACTTAATCCTCCACCGTCTTTTAGGACCACGTCCAAGGATGACTTAATCCTCCACCGTCTTTTAGGACCACGTCCAAGGATGACTTAATCCTCCACCGTCTTTTAGGACCACGTCCAAGGATGACTTAATCCTCCACCGTCTTTTAGGACCACGTCCAAGGATGACTTAATCCTCCACCGTCTTTTAGGACCACGTCCAAGGATGACTTAATCCTCAACCGTACATTTAGGACCTGCGTCCAAGGATGACTTAATCCTCAACCGTCTTTTAGGACCTGCGTCCAAGGATGACTTAATCCTCAACTGTACATTTAGGACCTGCGTCCAAGGATGACTTAATCCTCAACCGTACATTTAGGACCTGCATCCAAGGATGACTTAATCCTCAATCGTCCACAAAGGACTTCATTCTCGAAGACATACATCTACGGCTCTTCTTTCAGACTGAAGTCCAGGAATGATCCAATCCCTTCACATGTTCATCAAGAACTTCATTATCGAAGACATACGTCTACGACTCTTCTTTAGGACTGAAGTCCAGGAATGATCCAATCCCTTCACATGTTCATCAAGAACTTCATTATCGAAGACATACGTCTATGGCTCTTCTTTAGGACTGAAGTCCAGGAATGATCCAATCCCTTCACATGTTCATCAAGAACATGTATCCTCATCATCATAGCATGTATCACCACAACATGTATCATTATCATAAAAACATGTATAACCACAACATGTATCATCATCATCAAAACATGTATAACCATAACATGTATCATCATCATCAAAACATGTATAACCATAACATGTATCATTATCATAAAAACATGTATAACCACAACATGTATCATCATCATCAAAACATGTATAACCATAACATGTATCATCAACATCAAAACATGTATAACCATAACATGTACTATCATCATCAAAACATGTACAACCAAAGGCATGTATACATCTATCATCAAGAGCATGTATACATCTAATCATCAAAAGCATCTAACATCAAAAGTATCTAGCATGTATACATCTATCATCAAGAGCATGTATACATCTAACCATCAAATTAAAGAATATAAGATTCCTAAATCTAAATAATTCTAGGTGAGTAAGTGCAAAGAAAAATAAGTAACCTCATCATTGATGAGATAGGCTTGTCTGTCTCATACTGTGCTACTCCCCCTTTCGAGGAGGGTTCTTCTGAACTACACCAAGCTTGTCTCGGAAGTGTTCGAACTTTACTCGAGACAGAGGCTTGGTCAGGATATCAGCAATTTGATCCTCAGTGCTTATATACTCTAGCTTGATAGCTCCTTTCTGCACCATATCTCGAATATAGAAGTAACGGATCTCTATGTGTTTTGACTTATCATGAAACACAGGATTTTCAGTCATCTTGATGCAGCTTTGATTATCACACATAATCACAGTGGGTTCCATTTCTAAGTCAAACACTCTAGATAAAATTTTCCGAAGCCATACTGCTTCACAACTAGCAGAACAGGCAGCTATGTATTCAGCTTCAGCAGTACTGAGGGCCACACTTGATTGCTTCTTGCTGAACCATGAGATCATGGCAGATCCAAGACCATAACATCCACCTGAGGTACTTTTTCTATCTGAGACATTACCTGCCCAATCAGAATCTGAGTAACCATGTAATCTGAGTTCATGACCTCCAAGATAAAATAGGCCAAAATCTAATGTACCTTTTAGGTACCTCATTATATGCTTTGCAGCTATTAAATGAACCTTTATAGGTTCTACTAGATACTGACTTAGGGTATTTACAGCAAAGCATATATTAGGTCTAGTATTTGTTAAATACATCAATGATCCAATGATTTGTCTATATAGAGTTATGTCCACTAGTTCTGATGAATCATTAGCTAATAACTTTAAGTTGGAGTCCATGGGAGTGGCCATGGCTTTACACTCCAACATATCAAATCTTTTGAGAATCTCCACAGTGTACTTATCTTGATTTAGAAAGATCCCTTTTGGTTCTTTCCATACTTCTAGACCTAAGAAGTAGTGCATTAATCCGAGATCTTTCATCTCGAATTCTGAAGAAAGCTTCTTCTTGCTTTCAATAATCTGTTTCTCATCTCCAGTTAGGAAAAGATCATCTACATACAACAACAATATAACTGGTTCATCATCCATCACTTTGAGATAAAGATTTGGGTCAGCTTTACTTTTGGTAAAGCCCATGCTAGTTAAGAAATTGTCAATCCTTCCGTACCAAGCCCTTGGAGCTTGTTTTAACCCATATAATGCCTTCTTTAATTTGCATACATGAGTTCTTCCATCATTAACCTCAAACCCTTGAGGTTGCTCTATGTATACTTCTTCTTCAATTACACCATTCAGAAAAGCTGTCTTAACATCCATTTGGTGTAATTTCCACTTCATCATGGATGCAAGAGCCATAATGGTTCTAATTGAAGTATACCTGGCAACTGGTGCAAATGTTTCTTCGTAGTCAATTCCCTCCTTCTGAGAGAATCCTCTGGCTACAAATCTTGCTTTGTATTTTTCAATGCTTCCATCTGCGGCATGTTTTATTTTGAAAATCCATTTGGAAGAAACCACACTTTTATCTTTTGGCTTGGGAACTATATCCCAAACATCATTTTTCATTATTGACTGATATTCTTCTGTCATTGCATCTATCCATTCTTTCTTCTGAGCTGCCTCTTCATAGCTAGTAGGTAGTTGATCCACAAGATCACACATTAAGGCCATATAGTTGGACACTAGCTTTGGTTTCTTTCTTTCTCTAGTGGAGCCTTCAGGAGCTCCATATCTTTCAGCTCCTTGAATAATATCTCTAGCCCATGCTGGTCTTCTTTTCCTGGAAAGTTTTGCAACAGGGGGTTCTTGAGGTTCCAGCATGTCATGATCCTCTGGTGTAGCTTCTTCAGGGATGCGAACAGTCTCTGAATTTCTGGGTGGTGGATCTTCTTCATAAACTTCTTCAAGTTGACACTTTCTGGATTTCTTGAGAGCTGCTTCCTCATCAAAGGTCACATCTCTACTTATTTCTATATGATGGAAACCTGGTATGTAGATTCTGAAGGCTTTGGAAGTTTCACAATAACCAACAAACATTCCCTTCTTACCTGAGGGATCCAACTTGGTTCTCTTTTCTTTTGGAATGTGGATATACACAGGACACCCAAATATTTTAAGATGACTTACCTCAGGCTTCTTACCTATAAACACTTCTTCTGGAGTTTTGAAATCAAGAGCACTGTGAGATAATCTATTTTGCACATAAACTGTTGTCTTGGCTGCTTCAGCCCATAAGTACATGGGAAGATCTTGGTCATGTATCATGGTCTTCACAGCTTCCATGATTGTTCTATTTTTCCTTTCAGCCACCCCATTCTGTTGGTGATTGTAGGGAGTAGTTAGTTCCCTTTTAATTCCAGCTTCTTTGCATAAGTCCTCAAATTCCTTTGAGGTGAATTCTCCGCCATTATCTGTTCTGAGAGTTTTGATTTTCTTGTCTGATAGATTTTCTATTAGAGCCTTGAACTCTTTGAATTTTCCAAAGACTTCATTCTTACCTTTCAGGAAGTATATCCAAGTTTTCCTTGAATAGTCATCTATGAATGAAAGATAGTATTCAAACCCACTTAAGGAAGTGGTGGGCATTGGACCACATACATCTGAGTGTATAAGCTCTAAAATGTTCTTAGTCTTTGTTTCACTCTTTGGAAAGGGGTTCTTGATATTTTTCCCTTTCTTACATCCTTTACATGAGCCATCATGATCAGCTTTTAAATCTGGTAATCCTATGACTACCTTGCTTACATAGGGTAAGGCTTTAAAGTTGATGTGGGCTAATATTCTATGCCATAGCTCACTGGGGCTAGAGATCTCATGTGCAAGGGCAGCTTCTGGATGACCCTTGAGTTTATAGAGACCTCCTTCTTCTTCACCAATAACAACTGCATCTTTAATTGTCTTCCCTTTGGACCACATGAGTACTTGTCCATCTATGAAGGCTACTCTGAAGCCTTTCTTATCTAGAGCTGAAATAGAGAGAAGATTCTTCCTTAAACCTGGAACATATAAGATGTCTTTCATCTTCAAGGGTGTTCCAGAATCTAGCTTATAGCTAGCTTCACCAATTCCTTTGATAGGATATTGGTAGTCATCTCCTAGAGATACTTTCTGTGAAGAAGACTTTTCTTCAAGATTTGAGAATGTCTTCCTTTGACCTGTCATGTGCTTGGAAGCACCACTATCAATGAGCCATGTATCTTCTCCAGGGGATACAGATCCAGAGAGTGCAGAGAATAGAACATATTCTTCTGGATCTTCTTTCTTCACCTTCTTCACTATCATTTTCTGCCATATGTGCATGATGTCTTTTGTGGAAGACTTTCTTCCTTGGAGAAGGACAAAATCTGGAGATGTGTCCCAATTTATGACAATTGTAGTATTCTACCGTAGAAAGATCTCTTGCTGAATTGGGTCCTCTTCTCTTGTTAGATCTAGAGAAGTGTTGAGATCCTTTGTAGTCAACTCTCTTGAGATGACTCATTCTTCTTCTTTTGGTATGAGTGGCTAAGGCTTGGTCATCCTCTTTGAGAAGGGCTTCTCTATTTGCAACCCTAGCTTCTTCTTGAACACAATCCTCCCATACTACATCAAACTTCATGCTCTCTTTCCTGGCACACATGGTTTGTATAAATGACTCCCAAGATCTAGTGAGACCATTGAGGGCAGTCATCACAAGTTCATCCTCATCAAGGGTATCACCAATTGCATCTAGTTGTTCCTTGATTTGTGAAACCCTTGAGAAGTAGTCTTGAATGGATTCTCCTTTGTGCATCTTGGTGCTCTTCAATTTGGTCCTCAGATTCATCTTTCTATTGATGTTCTTCCCTTCATACATTCTTCCTAGGGCATCATACATTTCCTTTGGAGTCTTCTTGGAGGCCACTTGGGGAATCAAGTGGTCTTTGATGGAATCAGCTATGATTCTCTTTGCCCTAATCAAATCTTTCCTATGCTTCTCTTTGGCTTCATCTCCTTCTGGTTCTGCAACTTCTTCCTTGATAAGCTGAGCAAGATCGTTCTCTTCAAGAATGAGACCAATTCTGTATTTCCATGCCCGGAAATTCTCTATGCCTTCTAGCTTGTCTTCAAGCTTAGTATTTGGAGCCATCTTATCTGGGGGAGTCCAAGAGATAGAGTAGACTTACTTGGAAAGTTACTTTTCACTTTTCCGGAAACTGAAACCGAATTTTATCGCACTTTTGGTAGAATTAGGGTTTGACTTTCCCGGAGTTCTACTTAACCAAAAAGTTCGATCTATAGCTTAAAAGAATGCTCTTGATAAGGGCTATCCAACCATGTAATCAGAAATCAAAAATTCCAATTTTTTTCTGAAACCAAAATCTGATGTATCGCACTTTTGGTAGAATTAGGGTTTGCAATTCCCGGAGTTCTACCCAACCAAAAAGTTTGATCTAGGGCTTAAAAGAAAGGTATTGAGGAGGGCTATCCAGCCATGCAACCAAAAATCAATAATACCAACTTTGGGCTGAAACCCTAACTTCACCAAAGAGAGAGAGAGAGATGATCTTACCTTGTGAAAGATGTCCTATTCAGTCTAGCTCTGATACCATGTTAAGTTTAAACCAAATAACCAAGCAAGATCGCTGAAAGAAGCATAATCACAAGATAGACACACAATATATCCTGGGAAACCCTCATGGGGTAGAAAACCCAGTAAAGCTTTCCTCAATAAGATGATCAACCAAAATACAAGATGTGCTCCTCCTTCCTTTGTCTCCTAAGCTGATCTCCCAGACAAGTGCGCACTCTTCCACAAGTGAGTTAGTGATCTAATGAGGAGTTCACCTCCTCTATTTATACTTGACTCTCAACTGACTAAAAGACCTGTTGGGGCCGACCTCGCCTGGAGAAGTCTAATAACCCCTAAAATATAACTACAGGGCCGACCCACACATGGTGGGTCTAATAACCCTAGTTAATACCAAACCCTAGAGGAATAAACATCTCCAGATACATAGTAGGATTACCTCGGAGGAATGAAACATCTCCGGAATAAATAATGTACAAATATAATATTCTTAGAAGTTACAATATTCAACAGGATGAGATTAGGGAAACTCATATGACTTTTGGTAAGATGTATGGTGCCCTTGAAGGGAAGAAAGACAAAAGGATACAAGGTTTTTTAGGCAAGTTAAAACATTGGTGAGTGGTAGAGGTATATCAAGAACATACCAGAATACATCCCCATTATTAACAGCTTTTAGTTCAAGAAAATCAGAGCTGCATTGAACAATTGGCTTGAACTTAATGAGTAAGTGGAATACATTCTTAAGAAACCACAGGCTATGTGTAGAAGGCGATGGTATGCAATAGATAACATCATGGAATTGCTACAATTCTTAGCCTTGGAGGTCATTGAAGATGCTTTCCCACCTAAGTTGATGGTTGAGCAAGTTGAACGCAGGTGTGAGGAGGCCAATGAGGAGATTCAGTGCCTTGAGGAGGTCAAAATTGATGATGTGGAACAATTAATAAGGAAACCGGTCACCATGGAAGGAAAAATCCACATTTTTATCCGTATTTGGCATAAGTTAGCTAAGAATGAGATGGAAACATTCGAATTCAATGCCCAGCTGGGTCTTGAGTCAGCTAACTATCCGAATGTGGATGAGTTGTTAGAAATTTGGGACAAATGGCAAGTTTTTCTAGGCCATTAATTTAGTTTTGATTTTGTAATCCCAGTTTGTGGGAATTCACTCTTTGTATCATTTTGTAAACTCTTATTTAAAGAGGTAATCTCTCGTAGAAAGGGATGATGGAATTTGGAGGAGAAAATATGTAGGAGAGACTGGAGATTCCCTATTTTTATACAAGCTTGTAATTTCTTACAGACTGTCATTATATACAGTAAAGTTATTTTCATATCTACTTTTGTTTATCGATCAAGTTTCTTTGATGAATGTTGATTCTACTCCAAATTGCTTATCTAATGTTGTTTAAGTCTTTTTGCAATTTATAAAGCACAGTGATCTATAGTTCAGGTTTATCTTTGCTAATGATCTATGTGTTCATGAAGTTTTAAGAGAGTTTATTCAATTAGAACTTTTATCGATTTCTGCAAATGGTTTTTAAAGTAAAACTTAATTGATGTTAATTTTTCAATTAACATATCAGTTACAGGTTACAACCCTCAATTTTCTCTTGGTTAATTTTAATTGATTGATTGTAACTTGAGCAGCTAAGTCATTGATCTCTTTCACATTTCTATTTAATTGATGAATGTGCTTATCTAATTACATATCAAGCTGATATGCACTTATCTCAAGACACCTTCTTAGAGTAGATCTAACTTAGTTTAGATTCTTTTAACTAGATTTGTGTTTACAGACCTTTTACACTTTTGTTTTCTTCATTAGAAAACTGATCCCTTGGATCAAAACTTACCAACTCATAGAGTTCCTACGAAGGCCGAATATCCATGGGAGATTACTATACCAAACAGGATGGGGATAGAACTATCCTTGCGTAGGATCTTTTGAATCCTTTTAGTAGTGGTTTTCTCCCTCTGTTGGGAGCCTTGGAACCCATTACAGTACCTTGCACTTGGCCTTTACACCCGAGGCCTCAACAAATGGCGCTAGAAGGAGGGCTTGAAACAAAATATGCCTAAACAAAGTACTAGTAAACCTCCTCCAGCAAGAATACTGATTGTCACCCATAGCCACGCGCAGGCATCTACTTCTATTGAGAAAACAATGCAACATCCCAATACTATTCCCACCACCCCTACAGCTCACAGATATCCTAGAACAGGAGATATCATCATTATATCACCCACTAGAGGACCTATCTCACTTGAACACATACTCAAAAGTTCTAATGATAGCGCTGCTAGGTTATAGTAGAGGATCTCTATAGAAAGAAATCAACGATTAGCAGCAATTCACCAAGGAAATACTAATCCACAGGAAAATATTCAAGATAATCAAGATAATCAAGATAATCAAAATTTAGCTGAGCAGAATACTGAGCAAAATAATTCATCAAACCAACAACAAACCCCTAAATTTGATCTTGATTTATTATTTAGTGAAGCAGAACAAGTCTCACACACTACTGCTTCAGGTGGACCACCACCCTCTCGTCCTTCATCATCCTCCTCCTCATTTGAAAGTGAGCATTCTTCTAGCTCTTCATCTAAAGAAGAAGAAGAACAACCTATGGCTGGGAAGGCCAGAATAGACCTTGGCTTAACCAAGATGTTGTATTTATACTTGGGGATCAACATAGATTGCCTAAAAACCCAGAGAAGTGGCTTCCTAAGTTCAATCTAGATGATAATTCACCTGCTTTAGATCATATCAAAAATTTTATGCAGGCCATTAGACTTAGTAGTGTTGTGCATGAAGATGTGGTTTGTAGACTATTCCCTTACAGATTTGAAGGAAAGGCATCCACATGGTATTTTTCCTTAGAAGCTAGAACTATAACTTCATGGGATGAGTTTGAAAAATTATTTATCCAGAAGTTTGGGGATGATAAAACACCACAAGATTTAGTTTTGGAATTATCTTCCATTGAAATGAAAGGTAAAGAAAGGGTCAAAGATTACAATCAGAGATTTTCTTATCTAAAGAATAGGATCCCTACCGCTGTTCTTCCAGCATAACAACTTTTGGTTGCCTATTATGAAAAATTTCCTATCTGTACCTATTGCAATGTGGGTCAAAAGGGCACATAAGGACAATTTGTTTGAGGCTAATGATGAATCCATTTAGGTTGAAAAGGATATCTATTGTCTGAAAGACAATCCCGATGCTTTAGAAGAACAACCTTCTACATCCAAGAAGAAGACTGATAATGTTCACAAGCCCACTACCCAAAACTAATATCCCTTTGAAATGACTAATATGAAGAAGTTTCTCCATAAAATGTCAAATGAGATGGTTGATTTAAAAAAGAATAATAATGAGAATCAAAATAATAACAAAGGTTTTGTAAGGCCACCTTTCAAGAGACCTTATCAACCTCCCCAAAATCCACCACCTCCTAATCCTAATGAAGGACTAACATTTGAAGAAATGTATTCTATCTTCAAAGCTCTTTCCACTGAATCACAAAATGTCCCTGAACCCTCTGATGATCATACAAACCAAGATCCATAGTTACAAGGAGGAGGAGATGAAGAAGAGGATCCATAGATTAATACTATAAGCTATTTTTCTGAACTCCCAATGAATGATGAAGAAGAAGAACCTGAGACAGTGTTCAATGTTCAACATCCTTAGAATACTAGATCAAGACCACAGCCCAATCAGGAACCTTCATCTTGAACAACACCTCCCAACAAAAACAAAACTGTTCCTCAAAAGGATACAGTGATTCCTGAAATGGAGTATAGTTTGGATGAAGATTTGAAAAGAGTTAAAGAAAATATTTCCTTGTTTAACTTTTAAAAATCCATTCTATGAGAGATTCTTTACGTAAAAGCATGATAATCAAACAACCAAGGGAATCACAAAACAATAACTTAGACTGTTTTACTAAACTAGAAGATCAGAAACCTAGAACCAAGAGGACACCTCCTTTCTTGCTTACCTTTGAAATATTCAACATAAACGTACACAATTGCATGATAGACTCAGGCGCCTCTTCCAATGTGATGCCCCTGTCTGTTTGCAAAAAACTTAATGCCACTTGGGAACCATGTCCTACTTAGATTGTCTAGCTTGACAAATCTAAAGTAAGAGTAGTGGGGTGATTAAGAAATGTGTTGTTGACATTATTTGTTGAATCATCCTCGAACTCACCAGACCATTGATATTGTTGTGGCTAACATCTCTGAAGCCTATGGAATCTGGCTGCGTAGAGACTGGTCAGAGAAGATCAAGGGCTACTTTCCCACTGATTGGTCTCACCTATTGCTACCCTACAATGGACAACCAAACAAGATTAAGATCAGTAGGGAACCCTTTATGAAGCAAACAGTCACTGAACTTAATGATTCAAGTGAACCTACTTGTTCTTTTAGTTCACATATTGAGCATTTTACATTTTATACCTTCTTTGGGGATTTTCTAGCTGATTCTTCACCAAATGAGAATGTACAGAATGAATCACAGATCACCAATGTTACTATTGTACCATTCTCTAGAACTATTGTACATATTGTATATATTTTTAATACAAATTTTAGGATAGATCCCATTGCATAGACTTTATTCTTTGATGGCTCCATATCCAAAGATGCAGCTGGTGCAGGTTGTGTCCTTATTGATCCAAAATCGACTAAAACCATGATTTCTTGTAGACTTGAATTTGATTGTACCAATAATGTAGCTGAATATGAGGCCCTGGTGCAGGGACTCAAAAAAGATATTGATATGGGTGTAAAAGTGATAGAATGTTTTGGTGATTCTGAAATTATAGTTAAACAAGTAAAAAAAAGATACAATGTTTGTCTTCTCGTTTAACTAATTATCAAAAAATGGTAAGAGAACCCACCAACTCTTTCTCTGCATTCAACATTTACTCTGTCCCTAGGTCACAGAACTTTGATGCTGACCTCTTAGCAAATACTACATCTAGGATGATTCCACCAGAAGGCTTGTCACCTGAAACCTTTTCAATAGAACTTATGTACAGGCCTTCCATCCCTGATAATGTAACAAGCTGGAAAGTGTTTGATGATGACCATCAAATCCTAGACTTCCTCTCAGCTCAAGATACCTTCCAAGACATGGCAATAAATGAAGCTAAGCATGAAAAATATTTGTTTGATCCTTCCAACATTATCCCAAAATCAGTGATCAACCTAGAAACGTTCTATGACTTGCAAGATAAGTTTCAACACAAGACCAAATGTAATACATAGAGTTCTTCTTTGAACTATGAGCCAATCAACCTTGGTACTGAACAAAATCCCCTATTTATTAACCTTGGTGTTGACTTATCTCTCGAAGAAATAAGAGATTTCATTAGATTGTGTAAAGAATACAAGCATTTTTCTGGATGGACCTATGACGAACTAAAAACCTTTGATACTAGCATTATGCATCATAACATACCGATGAAGCCAGAAGTGAAACCTTACCAACAGAAACTAAGGAAGATGCATCCTAGTTTGGAAGCCTCTGTAAAGAAAGAACTGGAAAAATTACTGATAGCTAGAATCATATTCCGTGTCAGACACACACAATGTATAGCAATCTTAGTGCCTGTCTGAAAAAAGAATCAAGAAATCACACTCTGTGTTGATTTCAGGAATTTGAACAGAGCTTCCGAAAAGGATAAATACCTTGTTCCTCCCATGGAACAGATTCTACAAAAGGTACCAGGGTCAGAGATGTTCTCTCTCTTGGATGGTTTTTTGGGATACAACCAAGTCATGGTTGCCCCCTATGACCAACTGAAAACAACTTTCAGAACCCCCTGGGGTACCTTTACCTACAGGCAAATTCCCTTCGGACTGATAAATGCAGGAGCCACATTCCAGGGAGCTATGGATATAGCTTTCAGAGTTTTAATGCATAATTATGTCATAGTATACTTAGATGATATCACTATCTATTCAAAAAATGACATGAACATCTATCTGCTCTCAAACAGGTTTTTGAATGCTGTAGGAAGTACGGAATTTCACTGAACCCTAGGAAGTCCATATTTGCAGTGACAGAAGGTAAAACCCTGGGTTTCATTGTTTCCAAGGAAGGTATGATTATCGATCTTGAATGCACTGAAGCAAATTCAAAGATTGGCTTTTACCTGGTTTGCGCAAACCCATGCAATCATTCTTTGATAAGATCAATTTTGTACATAGGTTTGTTCCAAATTTCACACAAATTTTTAAGCCTTTGCAGTAGTTAGTTTAAAAAGATGTATAGTTTAGTTGGTCACAGGAACAGAAAGATGCATTTGTCGAAATTCAAAGGGCCATTGCAGAAGCTCCTGCTCTGATGTCCCTAGATTTCAACAAAGATTTTATTCTATATACTTTCGCTACTGATTTTTCTTATGCGGCCGTTTTGACACAGAAGCATGACAATAATACTGAGATTCCAATTTCATTCATGAGGTCAACCTTTAAAGGAGCAGAAATTAATTATTCCCAAATTGACAAGCAGGCTTATGTAGTTTACAATTATGTGAAACATTACAGGCCGTACTTATTGAAATCTTGAACGAAAGTGATTGTGCCATGCACTGCCATTCGAAACTTGCTAGCCCATAAATAACTAGGCGAGAAAAGAGCCCATTGGATGACAGCTTTGCAGGAATATGGCCTGGAAATCAGGCCAGCGAAGATTGTAAAAGGGAAAGGTTTATGCTTGCTTACTGCCCAGTCGAATGATCCAGTTCAATAGTAAACTGAATGGGAGCAGGGGTAAAATGTTCCTACAGGTTTTGTTAATGCCATAGATACTCCAACATCTGACTGGTATGATCATATGAATTCTTTTCTAAACCATGGGTTTTCTCCCGAAACCCTTGACTTCAAAAAACCCAGAGATTTGAAATTAAAGGTTGCTCCTTATCAATTTATTAATGGATTTCTGTTTAGAAAAAATTAGGATGGAGTTTTCCTTAGGTGTTTGGAGAAAAATGAGTCTGATGACATTCTTTTTCAATTTCATGTAGGACCTACTGGAGGCCATTTTTCAGGTGAAACCACAGCACACAAGATTCTCAGAGCTGGATATTATTAGCCTACATTGTTTAAGGATGCCTATGAATTTCATGCAGGACCTGCTGGAGGCCATTTTTCAGGTGAAACCACAGCACAAAAGATTCTCAGAGATGGATATTATTAGCCTACATTCTTTAAGGATGCCTATGCTCATGTTAGAAGGTGTGAACCATGTCAAAAGTGTGCAGAGAAGTTCAAAAAAATCTGGTTTTCCTTTGCCACCAGTAACAATTCAGTTTCCATTTCAGCAATGGGGACTGGATTTTGTTGGACCAATTAATCCTTCCTCCTCCCTCAACAGAGGTATATCCTTACAGCAACTGACTACTTTACCAGAAGGGTAGAGGCAATCCCTCTGAGGCAGTGTAACACAAACCAAGTAATTTCTTTCCTTGACAGCTAGATAGTTACAAGGTTTGGTGCTCTTGAGTATCTTGTATTTGATAATGCATCCTACTTTTCCTCAATTTACTTGACACAGTATTCCTTTGAAAAAGGGATCAAACTAAATTTTTATGCCAATTATTATCCACACGGTAATGGGCTTGCTGAATATTCTAACAAGAACCTGATAAATATTTTGAAGAAGACAGTAGCCTCTCATCACAAATATTGGCACACACAACTTTATAATGCTCTTTGGGAAGATCGAATTACCCCAAAGGAAGCTATTGGAAACTCTCCCTATTGTCTGGTCTATGGCAAGGAAGCCATCCTACCATCTAACCTTACCATTCCCTCATTACAGTTAGCCCAATCCATTCAGGATGATGATTCCTCTCCTCTTCAAATGAGAATTGATACCTTGCTTAAGTTGGAGGAAGACAGGGAAATGGCTAAAAATAAATTATATCATCATCAACAGATGGTTAAGAGATAGTTTGATGAGAAATCCTCTTCTGATAGAGAATTCTCAATAGGAGATTTGGTATTGAGATGGGATAAGCAACATAAGGATAAAAATGATTATACCAAGTTTTAGTGCCTTTGGCTCAGACCTTTCATTGTTACAGAAAAGATTGGTCCCAGTACTGTTCGATTACAGACATCGGAAGGGGTCATTGACACTTATCCAGTGAATGTTTCTCTGCTCAAAAAGTATTTTGTCTCAACAATTTGATGCACTTTGTACTTAATTTTGGTGTGCTTTGCATTTTTGGTTTTGATTGGTTTTTCTTTAATTCGTATTTCTTTTAATAAACTCCACACATTTGGTAATGGTTGATGATTAGCTTATCTCAAGGACAATTTGAACTGAAGTTCTGGAATGCTCTGTCAATCTTGGTTTTTTTAACCTATGTTAGAATTTGTTCACAAAGAATAGATAGTCATTAATTGCAGAACTTTGATTAATAACTTTCCACCATGGTCATTATCTTTTACATGCTTTCTTTGTTTAATTGAGGTTGTGGAAGTGACTGACTTTCTTGTCCTGTGTTTCATTAGTGTAGTAACAACATATCTTAATATCTTGGTCAACCTTTATCTGCTCTGGATCCTATCATAGTCACCTTGAAAAAATCATATTACTGAATAATTGTGGATTATAGGATGGGGGGTCTTATTACAAGCCAGCCCATTAGGTTCATAGATGTGCATGGAATGACATCTTCACACCTAGCCAGCAAACTTGGAAGATGGATTTCAATTTACTGAAAGGTGGAAGATCTTATCACAGGTCGATCCATTCATGATCTGCAATTCATTAGTGAGTAACGCCACTAACATATGGTCACCAAGCCATGGTGGTGTCCTGTAATTCACACCCTAATAAAGTTTCTGTTTTATTTTTCTTTGTAAGACAATGTTGCATGTAAGGAGAGGGGGGTCTTATCACAAGCCATCCCTACCATGATCATGAGTTTGATTTTGGTCTGAAATTATCTTTATGTGGTCACCAAGCCATGATAATTGCTTTCAGTATCACAGCTGGAAGACAAGCAGTCTCATTACTGAGCTAGCTTGTTAAGTTTCTAGAGTCTCATTACTGAGCTAGCTTGTTTAGTTTCCAGATCAGGTTTTTGAATGTCACTGCCAAAATCTGATCACCAAGTTAGGGCAGTGGTCTTATGTCAACAAGCTCTTATGCACATATTTATGTTTTTTTTTTTTTAAAGAAAAAAAAATAAAAATAAAATAAAAGGGGAATAAGAAAATGAATAGATTGTTAATAATGTATCTATATGTAAATAAATCAATTAATAAGTCAAGGTGATTCATGGTTTGGATATCTAGAGTATTGTGAAGCTTGTTCCCAGGATCATCAAAAGTTGTCTTCCTATGATTACATATTGGCAAAAGGGTCATGTTATTTCTTAAATCTTTTTGTCAAATTTGCATTATCTTTAAATTGATCATGGATGGGAGTATATCAATCTTATGCTTAATTTTGCTTATTGATTGTCCTTTTATAAACATTTTCTAAAATTTCAGGTTGAAAATCTATTGGTTGACATACTTTCTTTGACTGAAGTTTTGTTTGCAGAGATAACTGGTTCTTCCCAGCCAGTCGTCATTTGTTGTAGGTACAACAAATCCCATGCTTCATTTGATCATGGGAGCCCCAATTTTTGTAAATACAAAGGCATTTGGGTAAGCTGCTTATCCAAATGAGATTTTTTGTTAAACCTTGTTTGTATGATCTCATACCTTTTCTTATGGTTTGTATAGTTATCATTTTTCCTTTGAAATTTTTTGAGTTTTTGGTTGTTTTCTTGGTTTACAGAAAGCCTTCAATTCTTTTAAAATGTAATTTTATTTCCACAAACTCGAAACCCAAAATCCTGAAACCCGCAATCCCTCAATTGCGGATTGCGGGAATTAGGTTTTCTTTCTCTTCGGAATTTTTTCAACCTGAAACTTGCAACCCGAAATTGCGGGTTGCGGAAAGACTTTGTTGATATTCTGGGAAGTTTCGATTCCGCAACCTGAAACCCGCAATTCCAGATTTTGGATTGCGGGAAGTCCTTATTTTAATAAACTGCGTTGTGTGTTTCCGCAACCCGCAATTGCAGAGTCCGGGAAGCCGAAAAGTTATTTTATTTTTAATTTTGTTTTCATTTCCGAAACCCGTAACTTGCAATTGCGGATTGCGAGATGCGGAAACACTATTTTCCATTATTTTGCAAGGTTGTAATCCTGCAACTCGCAACTCGCAATTCCGGATTGCAGTAATTTCAAATAAAGTTTGAATTTGAGATTTGTGACCCGATCGCGCATCCCGCAGGGGATAATCTCAACCATTCGTTTCTTTTAAACCTACGGTCCAGATTTGATCCGACCAAAAAATGATAAATATACAATTTTTCTTATTTTTCTGTATCATTTTTACTGTCGAAAATTCACTCTGCTACGCGGATTTTACTGTCGATTTCTTACAAGGGGTCATTTTGACGAATTTCAACTATTTTTAGGATGGGTTATTATTGGTTTTGCATTTTCTATTTATGGTTTTTTTGTTTATGGTTTAGTTTTGATTTAGTTTTATTTATTTACCAGAGTTTCCAAGCTTTGCGAAGATGTCACAAAACACTCGGTCTAAGAAAATTCACAAGGATTTGCTGACTAAAGACCCCAATTTTGGTAGCTTCTCAGATACCGGTGAGAGGTTTACTGAAACTTATCAAATCGAATGGGCCAAAATCTATTCAATTTTTGATAATGATGACCTTTCCGATATTAATGAAAAATCGACTGCATATGAGAAGATTAGGGCTTTTCAAATCCATGCTATTGCTGCCTGGCCCTATGTCCTACCTTACACAGACCCGATTAAATGGATTGCGGAAAATGCTAACCCTAAAGACTAGTCAGTCAACGATAGCACAGGGTCAGAATTGACAACCTTCCGCCTTGAAGTCTTTATCAGAGCTTTTTCTCTTAAGCCGGATGTGCAAAGCCTTAGCCCTGAGTTCATACAATCCTCTAAAACTAGGTACAATTTCGACGAGATGATGAAATCATGGATGATTCAACCTAGAGATTTGTGCCGAAGGATGATAATGTCTACTCGATTGCTTGGTTTAGGGAGCCTTACTCTTTACTGGAAACCATGCTTTGCAGGCTCTTTGGTCTTCCAAATTGTTCAGTCTTCAAAGTTGAATGGGCTCCAATAGTTCATCATGTCTTAACAATGGGTGAATCCTTCCCTTGGGAATCTATCTTGTCATCAGAACTTAAAACATCAATCCAAGATTATCAAAAGGCACCTTCCCTGAGAAATCCACACTTCTTCTTGTTAGCCTTCATTATTGATGTCTTTTTCTCTGAGTTCCAATATCCTAACTTGGGATTGACTTGGACCCCTTTAGATCCACCAATTCATATCTATCATTCAGCGTTATGGGAAAGCAATTTTGTGCCACTACTGTATGACATTTGTGACCATTTCATGGGTACCATTTACTTCAAGATATTCAAACAGGAGGCACCTTCCTTTTCAAATGATGCAAGAACCTTCATCAATACAATTGGTGATTGGTATGTCTATGAATCCTATTCATATATCAGAGTCTGGGGAAGTGACACTGTTCATCTTCATCCTAGAATAGTGTCTAATAGATTGGCCATTCAAGAAGTCTCCTGTCAAACTGTCACTGATGGTGTCTACATAAAGCTCACTGGTCCTAAGAAGAAAGGTTGGCCTAAATTTTCTTTGAACCTTGGGCCATTAGTCATCCCAACCTCAGATTGGGCTGTAGTGCTTGGTGACCAGGTGGCTCCTTTAAAGTTGGGTTTTGCTCCCAAAAGGAAGCATGATCCTAAGAAATTCCTTGATTCACATTTTAAACAATATCATATGAAGATGGACTATGTCCATTAAGAACTTCGAGATGATTCTATCTACCAAGGAGTGAATACATTTTTTTGAGGTCCTGGCTAGGGCCAAGAGGATATATGAGTAGCATCATATTATATAATATCAGAAAGAAATTAAATCTAAGGTCTTGAGCTAAAGAAAAATGGAAATGAATCTGCTTGAGCAAATGAGAAAGGATAGAGCAGAAAAGGAGAACCAGCAGGATAATGCCCCTCTAATGCTTACTTATCCAGATGGGAATAAAGGTAAATCTCCCATGGAGAATCCTCCTTAGTTAAAAACAACTTAACAGGTCAAAGTCTTGTTGCAGACCTCTCATCATTTGAAGCAGGAGTTAGCACAACTTACTTCAGTTTTGGATACTCAAATAGTTGAACCTCCTAAGATTACTATGGATGTTCAAGTGACCACTGTGGCTACACAAGTATCTAATGATCTAATGATAGTTGAGGCCAACCCACCTAAGAAGCCAAAAATCCTAATTCCTCCATCACAGGTTCCTACTGTTGATCTCATTGACAGTGATGTTGATGATGGACCCAATCCTCCAGTATCATTGTTTGAAGAAGTGACTCAAGAAGTAACTGAAGGAGTGAATGAAGATTCACAAGCAGTTACATATTTTTTAGACACTATTGGGATGGATCACCCTTTTTCTGATCAATAGGTATTGGAGGTTACTACTGCTATTGACATTACAACTTCAACACTTTTGTTGTCATTTATTCAAGATATTTCTACTTTGTCTCCAGGGGTTATTCCACCATTTTCAATATCACAAATTTTCCATACCTTGACTTCCAGATACACTCCATTTTCAGACAACTTGAGTTCCTTTTCCGATTCCCCCATCTATTTTTGCAGAAGTCTAGTCTTTGACAGTCCCTCTACAATTACCCATATCTACTTTATCATTACCCACCATTGATGATTCAGCCACAGTTCTTTCTTCATCATCACCTGCCAAGGATGATCAGGTTGCACTTTCTGAAGCCTTCACTTCAATCCCTTCTCCAACCCTTGTCCCATCAGTTCCTTAGATTGTCTCTTCCCATCTGACTACTCCTCAAGTTACCATGCCTATAACTAAATATGAATATGATTTTGTAGTTCCTCTTGGACAATATTTATACAATAAGGAAAATAAAGCAGTGATCAAAAGGGGTAAGAAAAGAAGCAGAGATCAAGGTGGATTAGAAGTATCTGTTCCAAATCAAATAATATGGGCTCAGCAAACAAATGATCCCCAGACATGAGCGATTGATATAGCTGCAGCCTTAGGGGCATTTGCTGGTGCAAATCTTGATTCAGTCCAGATACTAAATAGGGAGATTGATCAGAAGAAGGAAGAATTGGAAAGGCGTGAAGAAGAGTTAGTAAAGATCAAGGAAGAACATGGAACTTATGTTGTTGATCTCAGGAGGATATGGGGACATAGGTTAGAGGATTTGGAGCAAAGAAATACCTACCTACAGGCTAAATTTCATAATGTGCAAGTTGAGAATTATGCCAATACACAGAAGATAGCCTTACTAGAAAATGTTGTGAGGATGCAACTGCAAGTGCAGCCTCTTCTAATTTCTCTAAGTTTTCACTCCATGAATTTAAGGATTTGGCCCTTCAATTCAATGAAGAGCATCATAAATTATTGGAGAATCTATTTAACACCCTAGATGAGATTAGGGAAACTCATATGAATTTTGGTAAGATGTATGGTGCCCTTGAAGGGCAGAAATCCAAAAGGTTGCAAGCTTCTCAGGAAAGTCAAAACATTGGTGACTGGCAGAGGTATATCAACAACATAGCAGAAGACATCCCCATTCTTAACAACTTTCAATTCAAGAAAATCAGAGCTGCATTGAACACTTGGCTTGAACTTAATGAGTCAGTGGAAGACATTCTTAAGAAAGCACAGGCTATGTGTAGAAGGAGATGGTATGCAATAGATAACATCATGGAATTTCTACAGTTTTCATCCTTGGAGCTCATTGAAGATGCTTTCCCACCTAAGTTGATGGTTGAGCAAGTCGAACGCAGGTGTGAGGAGGCCAAGGAGAATATTCAGGGCCTTGAGTGGAACAATTAAGAAGGAAACCGGTCACCATGGAAGGAAAAATCCACATTTTTATCCGTATTTGGCATAAGTTAGCTAAGAATGAGATGGAAACATTCGAATGTAATGCCCAGCTGGTTCTTGAGTCAGCTAACTATCCGAATGTGGATACGTTGTTAGAAATTTGGGACAAATGGCAAGTTTTTCTAGGCCATTAATTTAGTTTTGATTTTGTAATCCCAATTTGTGGGAATTTACTCTGTGTATCATTTTGTAAACTCTTATTTAAAGAGGTAATCTCTCATAGAAAGGGATGATGGAATTTAGAGGAGAAAATATGCAGAAGAGACTGAAGATGCCCTATTTTGATACAAGCTTATAATTTCTTACAGACTTTCATTAAATAGAGTAAAGTTATTTCCAGATCTACTTTTTCTTATTGATCAAGTTTCTTTGATGAACGTTGATTCTACTCCAAATTGCATATCTAATGTTGTTTAAGTATTTTTGCAATTTATAAAGCACAGTGATCTATAGTTCAGGTTTATCTTTGCTAATGATATGTGTGTTCATGAAGTTTTAAGACAATTTATTCAATTAAAACTTTTATCAATTTCTGCAAATGGTTTTTACAGTAAAACCTAATTGATTTTAATTTTTCAATTAACATATCAGTTACAGGTTAGATATTGAATGAATACAACCCTTAATTTTCCATTGGTTAATTTTAATTGATTAATTATAATAGCTTGAGCAACTAAGTCATTGATCTCTTTCACATTTCTGTTTAATTGATGAATGTGCTTATCTATTTACATATCAAGCTGATTTGCACTTATCTGAAGACACCTTCTTATAGTAGATCTAACTTAGTTTAGATTCATTTAACTAGATTTGTGTTTACAGACCTTTTACACTTTTGTTTTCTTCATTAGAAAACTGATCCCTTGGATCAAAACTTACCAACTCATAGAGTGCCAGCAGAGGCCAAATATCCATGGGAGATTACTATACCAAACAGGCTGGGGATAGAACTCTCCTTGCGTAAGATCTTTTGAATCCTTTCAGTTTGGTTTTTCCCCCTCTGTTGAGAGTCTTGGAACCCATTCTAGCACCTTGCACTTACCCTGCACACCCGAGGCCTCAACACTTCCAATATGGAATAAAGTGTGCCATCTTCGAAAATATGTCGACTACAACAAAGGTTGAGTCGCTTCCTTGCTGCGTCTTTGGCAATCCTAGCACAAAGTCCATGCTCAGGTGTTCCCATGGGATATTCAGCACTGGTAATGGTGAATAAAACCCCATATTTTGACTTCTTCCCTTTTCCAACTGGAAAGTTTGACACGGTAGTAACCACTTACCGACATCGGTCGTCATTCGTAGCCAATAATACTTCTCTTCAACCAATGACTTGGTCTTGTCGATGCCAAAATGATATGCTAATCCACAACTATGCTGCTCTCGGATTAGGTTTTCTCTTATGGATCCTCTAGGAATACACAACTGTTGTCTCTTGAATAGGTATCCCTCTTGGATGAAATAATCCAAGTATGTTTTTCTGTCAACACTCCATGGTTCGTGACTAGCCTTCCATGCTTTTGAAAAATCCTCGTCGGCCTCATACTCTATCTTCACTATCGTTGTGTTCAACAATGAAACTCTCTGAATCAGCACATCAGAAACTTTGTTCGACTTTCCCAACTTATGTTGCAACATGAAGGTATATCCCTTCAAGAATTCAACCCACTTCTTGTTCCATTGATTCAACTCTGACTAAGTATTCAAGTACCTCAGTGCTCGGTGATCTATGTACAACACAAATTCCTTGGGAAACAAATAATGTCTCCACTACTTCAACGCTTGGACAATAACATAGAACTCCTGGTCATAGAGCGAATATTTCCGCTTCGCTCCATCCAAATTTTCGCTGAAGAATGCAATTGGTCGACCCTCCTGAATCAACACTGCACCAATTGCCATTCCACTCGCATCATATCGACTTGGAAAACTTTATCAAAATATGGGAGCACTAACACTGGGCTCTCCCAAGGCAATGGAAAAGGTAAAATATGCATTTATTGGATATTTTCCAAATAATGAAAATAAGGATATCTTCAAAAAACATATTTTAACCTCTTTGTGAAGTTGAAGAAAATTTCTCTTTGTAAACATAAAATCCATTTAATTATTAATTAATTTAATTTTTTTACTAATTTCTTGGATTTACTCATGAATTATGAATTAGTTTAATGTTTTCAAATTTTCTTGATACACTCGTAACTAGTTTATGTCTTAGTACATTATTTTTCATATTATTTTTAATTACTTACATTTCATAGATTATTTTTCTATTGATATAATATTTTAAGAAAGAAGTGGATAGCAATTTGGATATTTGGACAAGGTATATTATTTTCCTTTCTCCATGTAAACTTGTTTTCACTTGATGTATTTGTTAACATCATTTCATTTTTATTTAATTTTTACTGGTTCTCGTATCCACTTTTTTAAGTTTTTTTTCAAGTATAAATGTTTCTTTAAATTTTTATTTTTATCATTTTATATGTTTATGTAATGTTTTTTGAAAGTAACACATTGAATTGATGTATTTATCATTTTTCATGGGGTTGGATACCTCAAAAGTATCCAGTGTGGTACTCATTGGATGCAGATGCAGAATTTAATTCTGTATCGAACGAGTGCTCCCACTCGAAATTTGAGTAAAATGATAGGAAGATATGTTGAAAATACGAATTTAAAAAGTAGTTTTTTTACTGTCAAATATGCCATGTCAACCATTATGCTTGACTCTTTTCTTAAAATTCTATTAGTTCTTGAATTCATTGACTCTTTTTCTTATGAGGTGGCTTGTTTTCTTCTGAGGTGGCTCGTATTCTTATGAGGTCCATTTTAGACCCCAAATATGCTCTGATGTTTTGTCACTCCTCATTTGCATCTGTAAGGAATATTTATATTATAAGACCATGTAGATAATTACAATTCCTTTGGTCATCATGGATCATATATTTCTATATTCTGAGCACTTGATCATTACAAAGACTTTCACATTTTGGGGTAAAAATCAAGGCACTATAATTAAGATCCCAAAATGATGTTAAAGAGACTAGTTAGTATGATGCAACAAATATGTAAAGAGATATGTGAATGAACAAAATTGAGACACAATAAGACATTATTAGGTTGTACGAAGGATGTAGAAAAGGATGCTTTCCTATAACCTGATGTTCATTTGAATTTTCCAATAATACAAAAATAAATATAACAAAGGAAGATGACACAAAATTACCCTAGCAGTAGTGATTGCAAGTAAAGAAGCCTTTTATGCTAGATGATATAAGTAAAGGAATAGATGTATGTATTTACTTATGGATAAAAGTGGTTAACAAGGGAGGGGAACTAGTTTGAAATCAAAATATAACACGTTGGGGGAATGTATTAAAGGCTTGGGAAAATATTTTTCTTAATAATGAGTACTCAGAAATATCTTAGGCCCTCAACAATGCATGACATAAACATCAACAATAATGGGAGGGTGCACAAAGATTCTCCCCAAAAGCATTGAAACGGGGTTGCGTTAGTGGGCAAAAGCCAAACCCCCACACGCAACTAAGGAAGCGCACACACGCTATTAGGTTTGATACTAAACCAAGGCGCATACGCACTACTGCACGTGTACGTATGCGCTCAAAAGCACGCACATGACCCCATTAAGAAAAATAAAAAAACAGGGCAAAGGCATTCTATTTCCTTCCATTGCAACCGAGCCTCACTCACCCATCGCGTGCGTGGAGCTACAGACCAACATTTTCACCATTTCCACTCAAATACTCTCTCAATCCATCCACCAAGTGATCATCAAGTGCATTGGATAGGTAAGATCCATGTTTTTTTGTCATTTATTCATTTTTTATAATTTTATTGATTTTTGTTTGTTTATTAAATTTTTAATAGTTCCCAAATTAGTAAAATAATAGAGAATTTTTCATTTGCAGAGTGTAAACCTATACAATGAATGAACAAAATGTTAACATGGAGTCCGGTGGAACATAATAAAACACATATCTTGGAACCAATGAAAACCCTCTACAAAATCAAAATGCCCAAGAAAATCAAAACCCCCAACAAATTTTTGACCAAGACAACTTGAACCATTATGTAAATGAAATGAGAGTGCACACTCGAGAACTAAGAAACACAGGGGAACCATCTCGAGTGTCCCTTTCCAACTCAATTGAGAGCTCAATTGACTCCATCATCCATGCACATCACCAATTGACTGACATGATTGAATATAGAGATAGGATGTAGGAGTATTATTCCACAGGCATTTCGAAGGAGGAAATAAAATATTTGAATATTAAAAAGCCCCAATTATATAGTATGTTCACCGATCCAAGAATACAACAACCATCGGACATTAGAAAGCCACGTGTATTCATGCATTGGTGTCATTTCCAACCATGGAGAGACAATTGGATGCATAGGTGGTTCATGGTTTATGATAAACCTACCTGCAATAATAGGGAGGTTCCACAATACTTCCTTCGGCAATTGTTGGCTGAGTTTGCACTTGGTTTACATGTTAAATATTTTGGCATAACCGAGTTCTAGGGTGTTAGGCGTGGCTCTACCAAAGATCGACCTACTGCCAGGAGGAACCCACTTAGAGGGCCACTAGCTCCTAGGAATGAGCCCAACCCCTCTCCCCAGACACCTTAGTTACCCCACAAACTTGATCATATCGAGGGGGCGATGAGGAGTATTGCATGTGGACTCCTTAGACACATCGCTTTTGTAGCAATCACTATAGTGGAGAGACAGTTTGACCCTGATAGAGACTCAGGTGCAGGGCCTTCACGACAAAGTCAAGATAAACCTTTGACTGGTGGTATCCTTGATGTGCCTTATAGTTCGATGGGGACAATGCCACATATTTTTCCCCACTGTGGGCACACTTTCCCTGGCCTGATTGAGGGCTGCTATATGGAGCAGGTTAGAAATTTTTTAATGTGTTTTCAATCATTACTTGATAATTTGTAAAGTAATTTTAAAGTATTTGTGTTTGAATTAAACTATTATTTCAATGTATGGTTATTTAGAGCTGAGACACCATCATGGGCTAACATAGGATCTCCCAACTTGGACGCAGCAATGGCAACTGCAACTGAAATTGTGACACCTCACATGGAGGTATTTTCAATACCTCACACAATATTGTTATTACTTGTGGCATTTCTACTATTTATGTATTTTATTTTTATGACATAGACGATGATAGTTCGTACAATATTTTTGAATATTTTTATTTCATAAATAATTACTTGTTTAATATGTTCATAAAGTGCATGCATTTTGGTGTCCACAGGTATGCCTGGACTACAATGATCAACCATCCCTGCTAGGGATCGGCAGATCACCATATACACAGGTAGAATGTCTACTTAAAAGCACGCTTTTAATTTGAATTGTTATGACTTACTATGGTTTAATTTTATTTTTGTTTACTAAACTATGATATTACAAATGTGTATGCAGGGGCCACCAATAGCTGCAGGTGGCACAATTCCCCGTCCCCCATTTAGTCCCATGTTTCCATCCTCTCCCATGATTCGTCCCCCTCTCTTCCATCCAGACCCCTCCCTCCATCCACCCTCTCCCTTCCATCCATCCTCGCATCTCCATCCATACTCCCCCCTTAGTCCATCCTCCCCTCTCCATACATCCTCCCCATTGATCCATGCCCCCCGTCTATCCATCCTCCCCCATTCGTTCATTACCCCCCTTCCATCCATCTTCCCCCCTTCATCCACAACCTCCCTTCTATCCATCTTCCTCCCCCTATACAGGACTTCCCTCCTATTCACCATCCCTCCACATTCCCCCTAGCCCTTTTGGGTCGATACCCTTATCGTACATCCAATAGGGGTTCATCGTCCATGGAGTCCTCCTCCACCCCATACCACCATATCCTATTCCACCATATATTCTTCAGTTCCCTCCATTATTTTGGAAGCTACTCTTCCAGTATCCGCCCATGTATCTATAGCGGTTGCACCCATAGTTGCTGCAAATACATCTACACCCCCCCATGACTGCATCGGAGCATGTTGTCAAGCTAAATGCTCCACCTACTAGCCCTGAAGCCCAATCATGTCCATTGTCGGAGGTGTTCGCGGTGAGAATGAATTTAATTTATGAAAATATTTTGATTCATTAACAAAAAATAATTTAAGCAATTATTATTTTTCAATGAAATGGTTGTCATAAATGTTGTAGGTTGGAATTGTCGAGAGGCTCAGCAGATCCAGGACACCTACATAACGTCTACCACTCGCATCAGCAATGAGTTATTTAAGATTGGAATACTACATTCCTTTTATAAATGTGGTAAATGTTACAAATGCTTGAAAATGATGGTATCTTATATCATTTGTTTTAGATCCTAGAGAGACGGTCTACTCCTAGAAGGAAGAAGACCTGAGATTCCAATAGTTCCAAAAAGAGGAAGATCGATTTTGGATATGTGCCTAGGGGTGATGGGAGTGGTAACAATGCTTGACACACCATTTTTTGTACATTATCCACGATGTGGCACTTTTGGGCACCAATTTCCATGTACTTGGTTTCTACAGCACGAGTTGCCATGTATTTTGGATCTACGGCACAAGTTGCTGGATTTTGTATAGGGCACGAGTTGCCCTGTATTTTGGATCGACATCATGAGTTGTCGGTTTTTGTATAGGAAATGATTTTCCATCTTACGTACATTGGGAACCATGTTCCACTATTTGATAATAAAATTTATATGTTTGTTCGAGTTTTGTAGCCTTGATGTACATGGAGTTCCAGTTATGTGATTTATATATTGCTTGTCTATATTTGTATCTTGTTGTTTAATGGTGTGTTAGGGTTTGTTTAAAAACCATTGAATTATGGAATTATAACATGGCCAACTTTAGAAACATAAGCATTAAAACAAAGAACATGTGCATAATAAATCTAAAACAAAAACATACATAGCTTTATACCTTGGGAGCCTTTCTTGTAGGATAAAAGGCATACATATTTAAGTGGGAATATGCATAATTTACTGAAGGAGATACATTAATCTATGAATTGATGAGAAGGTGGAAGTCCCATTCATTCATATATTATAAGAATGAACATGTACTAAGGATAATAAAAATAAAATTCATCAATTTAACATATGAAATAAATCCTAAATCACATATGAAGCCTAAATCATTGTATACATCATTATTGGATATTCTTACTAATTGGTGAAGACTTTCATTTAAATTCAATGTGCAACTAACCAACTATATCCTTGAATCCAATCACCCTTGAATATAATACATTCATACCAAGGTATATTTTAAGGATTATAATATTATACTTAAGTATAGTATCCTAGGTGATTATTTTGGATTGAAAAAAACATGTATATAGATAGGTAGGCGAATATTAAATATGAAACATACAATTTACTACTGAAATGTGTAAATTTTGGCGAATATTATGATTAAAAAACATAATTTATGTAAATATAGGCGATATTAGAGACTAAAAATGACCAAATATCGATTTTGTTTTTCGAAAAAAAGTCCGGAAAATAGCCAATTGGCGAAATTTCACCCTTAAAAATTACCCTGGTTCAGAGTTGATTGATCATCCCCTTGCCTATAACACATCTCAGATTCTTCATTCCAATAATGACATTCATCTCACATTCCTCATTCCAACAATGGCATTCATCTTCTATGCAAAATTGAAATAAAGCATCATGGGGACAATTTACTTATAGTTACCATTGCATCTACCCTTTGTGTAAAATAATGGGGAATTTTAATTTCCTTTTATCTAAAAGGTTTGAAAACATTCAAAAGGCTTGCTAATAATTAGTGAGACTATCAAATCTAATTTCCATGGAAAATTATGGGTAGCATAAACATATAGGATAGCTCACACTATTCATGGATACATCTTGATTTCCATTACAAACAAGGTACTCATCCTTCATGATGACCAATCAATATTGGTCATCAAAATTGTTCTTCTAATAAAAAAAGCACATCCAAGGCATCCAACAGCCTATGTGCATGAACAATAGTCATGGATTATGATTTTATGTTTGGCTGCTCCTAAAATGATGAACAAGGGTATGAACCTTGAAAACAATAGACTGAAGTGATTTTTTTGTGTAAAAAGGAAGCACTTGTACATTTTACTTGTTAGTGATTCACATACTATGTGACACCCACAAATTAGTATGTGTACATATTCCTTATTCTTAAATATTTCCAACAATTTTTTTTTTTCTCAATTTGGTCATATGTAACTCTAGATATGGCTTCTTGATATTGGAGTTACAAATATAATTGAATTATTTGTGAGTTCAAAATAAATCACCATCGCCATTGAGAGGCATTGGAATTTTTGCTTAAAGCAATGCAATTTCAAAATCTTGGATATTCTTGGAGATATTGCTCTTGTGTGATTCTATGCATTGCACCATCCATATATGTTTTCTTTTTGATGATCATTCAAGACTATAGATATTGGCATGTGATATGCTTAGATATGTGCTCATACATGGTGCCATCTCAAGAACTACGGTTTTGCTTAGTGAAGGCCATGCCAATCTTGCTCAAGGGGGTCATTTATGATCTGAAGGATCTCGAGCATGTGGGCCATCATGAACACATCCACAATGGCCACATGCATGTGTGGGAGGTGACAGAACCCAAGTCCACTCGCCGGTTTGGGTTTTGTGCCCCCATAGGAAATCCTCAAAGTGTCCCTGAATGGCCACGGGGTGCCTGACCAATATTCTTGTAGCACCAAATCCATGAATCCGATCATGAATCCATAGATTTTGATGGATCTGGGATGCCAGGTTTCAGCTAGTCCCCCCCACAATGTGCCTCGAATGCTCAGAAACAATGCTATTGTGCCATCTCTGGAACTAGGGTTTTGCACAGTGAAGGGCATCACAATATTGCTCAAGGGGTTCATTTATGATATGAAGGATTTTAGGCATGCGTGGCCATCTTGAAAAAATCCACAATGGCCACATCCTTGTGAGGGAGTTGATGGAACCCAAGTTTGCTCATCGGTTTGGGTTCCGTACCCCCGAAGCAAATCCTCAAAGTGTCCCTGAATTACCATGGGGTTCCTGACCAAGATTCTTGTAGCACCAAAACCATGAATCTGATTGAAAATCCATTGATTCCAATGGATCCAGGACACCAGGTTTCAGATAGCCCCCCCCTAGAATGTGCCTCTAACACTCAGAAACGATGCTATTGTGCCATCTCAGGAACTAGGGTTTCACTTAGTGAAGGCCATGCCAATCTTGCTCAAGGGGGTAATTTATGATCCGAAGTCTCCTGAGCATGCATGGCCATCATGAACACATCTCTCATGCATGTGTGGGAGCTAACGGAACCCAAGTCTGCTCGCTGGTTTGTGTTCTGTGACCCTGGAGCAAATCCTCAAAGTGTCCTTGAATGACCATGGGGTTCCTGCACAATATTCCTATAGATCCAAATCCGTGACCCCTATCATGAATCTGTCGATTCCGATGGATTTGGGACGTCGAGTTTCATCTAGGCCCCCCCCCCATAACATGCCTCGAACGCTTGGAAATAGTGCTATTGTGCCATCTCAGGAACAAGGGTTTGCTCAGTGAAGGTCATGCCGATCTTGCTCAAGGGGTTCATGCATGGTCTGAAGGATACCAAGCATGCGCAGCCATCATGAACACATCCAAAATTTCCACATGCACGTGTGGTAGCTGATAGTTTCCAAGTTCGCTCACCAGTTTGAGTTCCGTGCCCTAGAGCAAATCCTCAAAGTGTCCTTGAATGGCCACAGGGTGCTCGACCAAGATTCCTGTAGCACTAAAAATGTGACTTCGATCATGAATCCATCGATTCCGATGGATCTGGGGCACCGGTTTTCAGCTAGGTCCCCCCCCCCCACAACATGCCTCAGACACTCAAAAATGGTGCTATTGTGCCATCTCCAGAACTAGGGTTTTTCTCAGTGAAGGCCATGTCAATCTTGCTCAAGGGGGTCATTTATGATCCAAAGGATCCCGAGCATGCATGGTCATTGGAAACACATCCAAAATGGCTGCATGCACATGTCAGAGCTGACGGAACACAAGTCCACTTGCCGGTTTGGTTTTTGTGCCCCCGTAGAAAATTCTTAAAGTGTCCCTGAATGGCCACGGGGTGCCTGACCAAGATTCCTGTAGCACCAAATCCATGACTCTGATCACAAATCCGTCGATTCCAATGGATCCAGGACTCCGGGTTTCAGCTAGGGGACCCCCCACACCATGCCTTGAACGCTCGGAAACGGTTCTATTGTGCCATCTCCGGAACTAGGGTTTTTCTCAGTGAAGGCCATGCCAATCTTGCTCAAGGGGGTGGAATCTATAACAAATATTTATGGTTGGGAGGTGAATCAACCCTTTGTAGTTGGTTTTTTTATATAAAGTTTGAGAGAAAATAAGTATGTCATTCTATTGTAGTACTTAATTATTCTCTATTTGTATTTTTCCATTCAACTTCTTGAATTATGTTGCAAAATGCATGGTTGAGTGATATTTTTTTTAATATGGATGGTTAATTGGTATGTAATATTCATATACCTTTGTAAATCATCATGTAGTTTGCATTAATAGTTTTATGGGTATCCTTAGAAGCTTCAATGTGAATTACACTTGCATAAAGTTTACCTAAAATGGAGAATTGTGTGATATGTTGATTCAGGTACCCATTGTATAACATGATTGACGTAGGAGTGCATGCCACTATCTTGATGTATTACCCTTATTTGTTGGTAACCTAAACTTAAGTCAATCTTTGTCAAATATCTAGCCTCGTCTAGTTTTTTTTACAATACACGAGTACATAGATTTAGTAGTGCTACACATATTTTTCACAGATGTTTTGTGCACCTTTCTTTTATAAATTTTAACCTCTAGTCATTTTTTAACCTCGTTTTCTTATTCAATTCCTTATATTTAACACACATCCTTTAGAGACTATCGTTATTTTTTACAATGACATTTGTGGGAAAAAAGGATGTAGTGTTCCTATGAGTATATAACCCATTTAAAGTAAGTCAACTACATTTTTTTTCTTCAGATTCTTCCTTCCAATATGCAGGATAATGACAGAGAGTTCAATATATTAGGAGTACCTGGCATCTATTTAGTGACATGATCCACCCAAATAACTAATTGTAGTGCACAATATAAATCACTAAATACACATTCAATAGACTTCTTCAATGACTTCTGAACTTCATCAAGTACCCCATGGTTTGTATATTACTTTTTCAAATTCTATAGGTGTAGAAATCATAACTTGTAAGAAACATAGTTGAACACCAAATGCACATTCTTCTTTCCTACTACATATTTCCATCCCATTATCTAAAATTATCTTCTTTAGTGATTTCTCTATACCCAAATTAATGGACAAGATTTATCTTATTATACATGAAGAACATTTATGCTCAAGTTCTAAGATAACATCTAAAGATGCCAGCCATACAACCCAAAAAAAAATATCAACGCCCAAGTGTGTTCCTCAATAATAATACATTAAGAATATGAACATAAGCTTATAATATGTTCAACATTTCTATTTACGACACACACCTCAAATTATGATATTGGGGTTACATTAAGTCCAAGAGAAGTTACAACTACTACAATTGGAAAATTATGTGAACCTATAGAATTAGTAAGCATAAATAATGGCCTTTTTATGTGTCCACCAAGCCTTAAGGTTTATTTTTAAGGCACTTCGGTAATAGTTTCATATAAAAGTTACAAGTTTTATTTTTTTCCAATATAGGATTAATGCCATATTGTTCATCATTGTGTTATTCTTGAATTCTAATGCTACTGTCTTCATTTAATGTAGGACAAAACTCTTCAATTTTTTATTGAACCATCAAGGAATGGATTTGTGATGGTTTTTACACACATGCCAGTTACCCCATATTTCAATGTGACACTTAAAGCTCAATTCATTAGAAACCCTTCTTTTCCACTCCGTAGATGTGAGCATTAACTTAAGTGGAAATGTGGAAGGTCCTTGAAAATGATTTAATTGAGAAGGATTAATATCTAGCAATGGAGTGTCCATAAATAGTTACCTTTAAAGTTGTATTTATATTCTCAATTGTGCCATCTCCATAACTAGGGTTTTTCTCAACGAAGGCCATGGCAATATTGCTCAAGGCGATCATTTATGATCTGAAGGATCTCGGGTGTGCGTGGCCATCATGCAAACACCCACAATGGAAACATGCACGTGTGGGAGCTGACGGAACCCAAGTCCGCTCACTGGTTTGGATTTTGTGCCCCCAGAGCAAATCCTCAAAGTGTCCATGAATGGCCACAAGGTGGCTCACCAAGATTCATGTAGCACCAAATTCATGACTCCGATCATGAATCCATCGATTCCGATGGATCCAGGAAGCTGGGTTTCATCTAGGACCACCCACAACATGCCTCGGATGCTCAGAAACAGTGCTATTGTGCCATCTCCAGAACTAGGGTTTTTCTCAGTGAAGGCCATGCCAATATTGTTTAAGGGGGTCATTTATGATACGAAGTATCTTGGGAATGCGTGGCCATCGTGAACACATCCAAAATGGCCTCATGCATGTGTGGGAACTGACGGAACCCAAGTCCGCCACCGGTTTGGGTTCCTTGCCCCCAAAAGCAAATCCTCAAAGTGTCCCTGAATGGTCACGGGGTACCTGACCAAGATTCCTGTAGCACCAAATCTGTGACTTCGATTGCAAATCCATCGATTCCGATGGATCCAGGACATCGGTTTTCAAGTAGGGTCCCCAACACAATGTGCCTTGAACACTCATAAACGGTGCTATTATGCCATCTTAGGAACTAGGGTTTTGCTCAATGAAGACCATGCCAATCTTGATCAAGGGGGTCATTTATGATACGAATGCTCATGAGCATGGATGTACATCATGAACACATCCACAATGGTCACATGCACATTTGGGAGCTGATGGAACCCAAATCCGCTCGTCGGTTTGGGTTCCATGCCCCGAGAGAAAATCCTCAAAGTGTCCCTCAATGGCCACGAGCTACCTGACCAAGATTCCTATAGCACCAAAGTCATGACTCCAATCAAGAATCCATCGATTTCAAAGGATTTGGGACACCAGTTTTCATCTAGGAACCACCCCACAACATGCCTCGAATGCTCGGAAACGGTGCTATTGTGCCATCTCAGGAACTAGGGTTTTGCTCAGTGAAGGCCATGCCAATCTTGCTCAAGGTGGTCATTTATGATCCGAAGGATCTCGGCCATGCGTGGCCATCGTGAAAACATCCAAAATGGCCACATGAATGTGTGGGAGCTAATAGAACCTAAGTCCGCTCGCCGGTTTGGGTTCCATGCCCCTAGAGTAATTCCTCAAAGTGTCCTTGAATGGCCAGAGGGTGCCTGACCAAGATTCCTGTAGCACCAAATCCGTGACTCTGATGATGATTCCATCAATTTTGATGGGTGCAAGGCACCGGGTTTCATCTATCCCCCCCTCCACAATGTGCCTCGAATGCTAAAAAACAGTGCTATTGTTCCATCACCGGAACTAGGGTTTTGCTTAGTGAAGGGAATGCCAATCTTGCTCAAGGGGATCATTTATTATCCGAAGGCTCCCGAGTGTGCATGGACATTGTGAACACATCCACAATGGCCACATGCATGTGTGGGTGTTAACGCAACCAAACTCCACTCACTAGTTTGGGTTTCGTACCCCCGGAGCAATTCCTTAAAGTGTATGTGAATGGCCAAGGGGTGCCTGACCAAAATGCACATAACACCAAAACCGTGACTCTGATCGCGAAGCCGTCGATTCCGGTGGATCTGGGACGCTGATTTCTAGCTGGAGGAACATCCACACCATGCCTCTAATGCTTGGAAATGTTACTATTGTGCAATCTTTGGAACTATGGTTTTTCTCAGTGAAGACCATTCCAATTTTGCTCAAGCGGGTCAATTATCATCTAAAGGATCCTAGGCATGCATGGAAATTGTGAACACATCCACAATGGCCACATGCACATTTGGGAGGTGACGAAACCAAACTCCACTCACCGGTTTGGGTTCTGTGCCCCTAGATCAATTCCTCAAAGTGTCCCTGAATGGCCATGGGGTGCCTGACCAAAATGCCCATAGGACCACAACCATGACTTTGATAATGAAGCTGTCAATTTCGGTTGATTCAGGACACTATGTTCTAGCTAGGGGACCCCCCACAATGTGCCTACAACACCTGTAAATAGTGCTATTGTGCCATCTCCATAACTAGGGTTTTTCTCAGTGAAGGCCATGCTAATCTTGCTCAAGGGGCTCATTTATGATCTCAAGGATACCGAACGTGTGTGGTCATAATGAACACGTCAACAATGGCCATGTGCACATGTGAGATATGACAGAACCAAACTCCACTCGTCGGTTTGGGTTTCATGCCCCCGGAGCAATTGCTCGAAGTGTCCCTGAAAGGCCAAGGGGTGCTTGACCAAAATTACCCTAGAACCCAAACCGTGACTCCGATCGCAAATCCGATGATTCTAATGGATTCGGAATGTCGATTTTTAGCTGGGGGACCCCCCACTATGCCTCCAACACCAGGAAATGGTGCTATTGTGCCATCTAGGGAACTAGGGTTTTTCTCAGTGAAGTCCATTCCAATTTTGCTCAAGGGGGTCAATTCTCATCTGAAGGCTCCTGGGGCATGCGTGCCTAGTGTGAAAACACATCCACGATTCTCATCCGAAGGCTCCCAGGCATGCGTGGCGGGATGCATGTCCAAATTTCTTGTAGAAGCAAAACCATGACTATGCTTGCGAATCATTCATTTTCCATCGATTCAAGATGATGGGTTTTAGCTGGGGGACCCCCTACACCATGCCTCCAATGCCCAAGAACAGTGCTATTGTGCCATCTTCGAAACTAGGGTTTTGCTCAGTGAAGGCCATTCCAATTTTTCTCAAGGGGGTCAATTCTCATTTGAAGGATCTCGGACATGCATGGCCATCGTGAACACGTCCATAATGGACATGTGCAAGTGTGGGAGCTGATGAAACTAAATTGCGCTGACTGATTTGGGTTCCGTGGCCCCAGAGCAATTCCTCAAAGTGTCCCTCAATGGCCACAGGGTACTTGACAAAAATTCTCGTAGCCCTGAAACCATGACTCTGATTATGATGCCGTTGATTCCAATGGATTTGGGACGTTGATTTCTATCTGGAGGATCCCCCACACTATTCCTCTAGCACCCGAAAATGGTGCTATTATACCATCTCAAAAACTAGGGTTTTGCTCAGTGAAGGCCATTCCAATCTTGCTCAAGGGGGTCAATTCTCATCCAACAGATCCTGGGCATGCGTGGCCACCATGAACACGTCCACAATAGCCATGTGCACATGTGGTAGATGGTGAAACCAAACTCCGCTCATCAGTTTGGGTTCTGTGCCCTTAGAGCAATTACTCTAAGTGTCCTTGAATGGCCACAGGGTGCCTGACCAAAATTCCCGTAGCACCAAAACTGTGAATCCAATAACGAAGCCATCAATTCCAGTGGATTTGGGATGCTAGGTTGTAGTTGGGGGACCCCTCATACCATGCCTCCGATTCCCAGAAACGATGCTATTATTCCATCTCCGGAACTAGGGTTTTGCTCAGTGAAGGCCATTCCAATTTTGCTCGAGCTTTTCAATTCTCATCCAAAGGCTCCTGAGAGTGCGTTACCATTTTCAACACATCCATATTGTTTATGTGCACGTCTTGGAGCTAACAGAACCAAACTTTGCTTTTTTTTTTTGGGTTCCATGCCCCCAGAGCAATTCCTCAAAGTGCATGTGAATGGCCACGGGGGTACTTGACCAAAATGCCCATAGCACCAAAACCGTGACTTCGATCGTGAAGGCGTCAATTCCGGTGGATTCGAGATGCCTAGTTGTAGCTGGGGGAACCCCACACTCTGCCTTCAATACCTTGAAACAGTTCTATTGTGCCATTTCCAGAACTAGGGTTTTGCTTAGTGAAGGCCCTTCCAATTTTTCTCAAGGGGGTCAATTATCATCCGAAGGCTCCAGGCATGTGTGGCGAGCATTAACACGTCCAAAATGGCCATGTGCATGTGTGGGAGTTGATGGAACTAAACTTTGCTTTTCGATTTGGGTTCTGTGCCCCTGGAGCAATTCCTCAAAGTGTCTCTGAATGGCCAGGGTTTCTTGACCAAAATTCCCGTAGCACCAAAATTGTGACTCTGATCGTGAAGACGTCGATTCTAGTGGATCCGCAATGCTGAGTTATAGCTGGGGGACTCACCACACCGTGACTCGAATGCTTGAAAACGATGCTATTGTGCCATCTCTGGAACTACAGTTTTCCTCAGTGAAGGCCATTCCAATTTTGCTCAAGGGGGTCAATTCTCATCCGAAGGATCCCAGGCATGCATGGACATCATGAACACATAAAAAATGGACATGTGAATGTGTGGGAGCTAACGAAACCAAACTCCACTCGCTAGTTTGGGTTTCGTGCCCCTGGAGAAATTCCTGAAAGTGTCCCTGAATGGCCACGCCTAACAAAAATCCCCATAGAACCAAAACCGCGACTCTAATTGTGAAGCCGTCAATTCCAGTGGATTAGGGACTCTGGGTTCTATCTGGGAGACCCCCCACGCCATGCCTCTAACACTTGAAAAATGTGCTATTGTTCCATCTCCAGAACTAGGTTTTTTCTCATTATAGGCCATTTCATTTTTTCTTAAGGGGGTCAATTCTAATCCAAAGGCTCACGAGCATGGACGGACATCATGAAAATCTCAAAAATGGTGGTGTGCACATGTGGGAGCTAATGGAACCAACCTCCACTCGTCGGTTTGGGTTCCGTGCCCCCGGAGCAATTCCTCAAAGTGTCCCTGAATGGCCACGGTCTGACTGACCAAAATTCCCGTAGCACCAAAACCATGAATCTGATCACGAAGCCGTTTATTCCAGTGGATCTCGGTCCCTGATTTATAGCTGGCCCCCCCCCCCACACCATTCCTCAAACGCTAAAAAACAGTGCTATTGTGCCATCTCTCGAACTAGGGTTTTGCTCAATGAAGGCCATTCCAATTTTGCTCAAGGGGTTCAATTCTCATCCTAAGGCCTTGGACATGCATGGCCATCGTGAACACATAAAAAATGGCCATGTGCACGTGTGGGAGCTCACATAACCAAAATTCGCTAGTCAGTTTGCTTTCTGTGCCCTTGGAGAAATTCCTTAAAGTGTCCCTGAATGACCATGGGGTGCCTGACCAAAATTCATGTAGCACCAAAATCATGACTCTAATCGTGGAACCATCTATTCCAGTGGATTTAGGACGTCAGTTTCTAGCTGGTGGATCCCCCACATCGTGCCTCCAATGCCCAGAAATGGTGCTATTGTGCCATCTTCGGAACTAGGGTTTTGCTCAGTGAAGTCCATAACAATTTTTCTCAAGGGGGTCAATTCTCATTCGAAGGCTCATGGGCGTGCGTTGCGATCGTGAAAATGTCCAAAATGGCCATGTGTATGTGTGGGAGTTGAAGGAACCAAACTATGCTCACGATTTTGGGTTTCGTGCCCCCGAAGTAATTCCTCAAAGTGTCCCTAAATGGCCACGGGGTGCCTAACCGAAATGCCTGTAGAACCAAAACCGTGACTTCGATCGTGAAGCTATTGATTCCAGTGGATTCAGGACATCTGGTTCTAACTCCCCCCCCTACTGTGCCTCCAATGCCCGAAAATAGTGCTATTGTGTCATATCCATAACTAGGGTTTTTCTAAGTGAAGGCCATTCCAATTTTGTTCAAGGGGCTAGATTTGTTTTTGTCTGGTTTCTAGGGATAGATCATGGTCTATAAGCTAGATTAGGTTCTATAGGGTTATATTAGGTCTTTGGGGATATGTTACGTCTCTAGGGATAGATAAGTATTCTATATTAGGTCTCCAGGGTTGTAGGTCCACATGGGGCTTTCCAGGGATAGATTTGTTTTTCTCTTATTTTTAGGGCTAGATCAGGGTCTATAAGCTAGATTAGGTTCTAGAGGGATAGATTAGCTTTATGGGGCTAGGTTACATCTCTAGGGATATATAAGTATTCTAGATTAGGTCTCCATGTTTGTAGGTCCACATTAAGATTTCCAAGGCTAGATTTGTTTTTGTCTGGTTTCTAGGGCTAGATCAGGTTCTAGAAGCTAGATTAGGTTCTATAGGGATAGATTAGCAGAGGAGAGGTGTGATGATGATATTTACTTCATCCATTCATGTTCTACTCATTCATTATAGAGGTGTTGATTCTTGTGTACAAATAATCACGGACAATGCACCTCACTAGGTTTTTTGGACCCAAAATCTGACGGCCAAAATGTCGGATTTTGTACATCTTGCTGTCGACCATCCAACAACCTTCATATTTTTTTAATGTCAGTCCAAAATCAGCTGATATCCGATGGTAGGCCGACCGTTGGGTATTAGATACCCATATCTATTTGGTTATCCAACGACTTGCACTTAATATGAAGTCGAGCATCCTACAGCTAGCACTTAATAAGAAGTCAGATATCCGACCCCTAGCACATAATATGAATTTGGATGTCCACCGACCGTTCCATGTAGAAATAGACAATATCTGACGTTCTTATCCGTTGGTGGTATGGCAAGAACGTTGGATATCTTAAATGTGGAATTCGGGTATTCGACTACCGTTCTATGTGAAAATGGTAGATATCCAACGTTCTTAGCCGTCGGTGGTATGGAAAGAACGTCGGATATCTTAGGCATGGCAGTCGGATATCCGACGACCGTTCCATGTGAAAATGGCCAATATCCGACGTTCTTAGCCGTCGGTGGTCTGGCAAGAACATCGGATATCTGAGGCATGGCATTCGAATATCCGACGACTGTTCCATGTGAAAATGGTCGATATGCAATGTTCTTAGCCGTCGGTGGTATGGCAAGAATGTCGGATATCTTAGGCGTGGAAGTCAGATATTCGACAACCGTATGGTAATTTTGAAAAAAAAATATACTATTATGTTTTGATCAAATTTGAAGGGTGGGTCTTAATTTTTACTGGAAGGGTATTTGTTCTTGGAAGAGCATTTTTCATGGAAATCCTTTATTAGGGAAAGTAGGTTAAGTTAAAGTTTATGTCATATTTTGGATTTTAGAAAGTTAAAGCATTGTAAAAGAAAACAAAATCAACACAATAGAAGCTAAGTTCTTACGCTTGATTTTTGGTGAGAAAGCCTATAAAAGGGCTAAGACAATAATCACACGACACAGTGATATTCTTCGCAAGTTAGCAGATCTTCTCATTGAGAAGAAATATGTAGACTATGAGGAATTGATGAGGATGTTTATAGATGTCAGGGATGAACTCTATTTTGCAAAAATCAATGTATTTGTAACCAGTAAAACCATTTTTTTGGCTAATTGAAGAAAAAAAAGGTTTACACAAAGTAGTCTCTATAATGGAGGCATGATAACTGATGTAGCAAGTTCCACGTACTAATAAGAGAGGAATGATGGAAATCTTCCTCGATACTCTTAAAAATATACTTATTTCGAAATTCCCATTGTTGTACACTAAGTGGTAAGATTTTCATTATGTAACATTTAGGAATAAAGGTCTTTGTAGGTTATTAGGCTTCATTTTCATTCACTTAATGTATAAAAGACTATCTTTTTTATCCTATATTGAGATCCTTATTTTACACTACTTTTTTTCTTATTTAGTTGTCTTTATGGAAGTTTTGATTCTCATCAAAGAATATGTTTTTTTAATGTAGTTGTCTCTACTAGAGTTCTGATTTTCATCAAAGAATTTGTATGAAAAATTGAAATTGAAATTTTATTAATATTTATGAATAATCAAAATAGATCAATGGGACATGAGAATACAATGCACATTGATACTTATAAAATATGCACACATAGCAACGAGAACAATGAAAGAGAAAGCTAAAGAAAAGTGAATTCTAAATCTAAACTAGCAAAGATTATAAAAGATGCACACCTAGCAAGGAGAATAGTAAAAAAGAAGCTAACTCTAAATCTAAATAAGTAAGCAAATATTATAAAAGATGCATACCAAGCAAGGAGAATAGTGAAAGAGAAGTTAACTCTAAATCTAAATAAGTAAAGATTATATAAAGTGCACATCCAACCATAGAAATGAAAGTGAAATCATTTTTAAATATAGTTAAGTGAAACAGAAGTGAACACTAATCTAAATATGTAAATATTAAATGATTTTATTTATATATATATATATAGGAGAATTAGTAGATGATCAAGATATCATGACTTTTACCTCTCACCATTCGAGTATTACTCCTTGACACAAAAATTAAAACATAGTTAACAAAAAGATACACCAAAGCAATAAGTGCTGCAATACAACTAAAAAAATCCTATGTATTTTCATTACTTGGAATTCATGAACTTCATTTAATATATTATACATTACTATTAAAAAGGAAAAAGAGGGAAAACACTTCAAATTTTGAAGAAGTGCCTTCAATGTAGGCCAATATAGCCTAATTGAGATTGGTTGTCAACATCTAGAAACAATTCTCCAATGCTTGCATCTCACTCAATCTCTATAACAATGTCAATTTGAATGGTAACCTATGTGTGCAAACACAACCTTCATGAACTATCAAACATCTATTTTCCCCAATGACTGTTATGGAGTTCCAATGAACCCCCATTATAATTAACGTTTTTTTTACCAATCCCTATTACATATACACTAAGAAAATATTCACTTGGAAGATAAATGACAACTATTAAATAGGAGTTTCCCTTGATCTCCTCCATGGACTTATGTCCACCTCGTTTACATCGCTGACCTTCAGTTTTCTTATAACTCTCTATACAATTTCTTATACTTGGATTAGGGATACAAACAATCTCTCATCCTCTTTAATATTCACTCTCCAAATTATTCTCCCCTGAAAAAGAGACAAGATATATTCTCTATTGCATGAAGATTGGACATAATGGAGAGGATGCAAATGATCTAGAGGATTTGAGACATATCTCATTCAAATAATCTCAAGGAGATTACAAGGAAATTAAAGAGAAGGTTAAGGATATTGATTCCAGTGCATCATTTACTCATCCTTTGAAGTTGTAGAAACTCGAAATTGGTTATTAGGAGAAACCAAACATCACAACAAGCTCCAAGAAATTGTCAAAGATGATACGCGAGTGGGTTGTAGAAAGCTAGCATCGTAGCCATTCATTGAGCTCCTCTCTGTTTCAAGAATAATTTAATATTCTCTACTGAGCAGGGCCAACCACGTGAATGTGGAAGCTCTTATGGCCCCTCCCCCCCTCACATCACTCTCAATTCTCCATACGCAATGCATGTACTTGAAAAAAAAAATTACGTGCAAATTCATGCATATTTCATCATGAACTTTCATCTGCCATTCATTCAATAAAGGCTAACATTCATTAAACCATTGTTTCATTCAGTCAACACATTAATTCAATAAGAGATAACATTCAATAAACCATTCATTCATTCAGTCAGCATATTCATTCAATAAAAGCTGAAATTCAATAAAGGTAACAGTTTACTACACTAAAACATTAAACCATTAAACCATTCATTCATTCATTAGGAAAAAATCATGGACGATATATTATTATAAAAAAAAATTAGACGATGTTTTTCCAGTCAATTCTTTTTATTTTTTCTTCTCTTTTGTAGTACGTAATCTCTAATAAGACCATATTGATCTGGACTTTCTCCTCCAGTTCTTGGTTCTTCATCAGGCGCTTGTCGTGATGTCTGCATCCTAGAGTGTTGATCTAGATGTGGATTTTGCGGCAAGGGGTTTGGATTTGGTGCAACAATGTGAAAATGTTACATCGTTATATTTTGCTATTGTAATGACAAGTATCTCATTTAAAAAAAATATTACAAAGGTGTTTTTTTACCTGCTGTGGCCACATCATGTTGTTCATGTTCTTGTCCAGGCTCAACTTGCACAGTTTCACCCTCTACATGCTCTATAGTTGAAATATGGTGAACTACAATTAATGGTCACCATTTGCAATGCTATACATAAAATTGTAGCATATGAATAAATTCATTACTAGGATTTGAAGCATGATCTTCGATTTGTTGTTGTCCCTCCTCAACATTAAGGGGATAATTGCTTTCCTTCTCAAAACAGAGTCAATATTTTATGTCAAGTATTTATAATGAATAGATTGCACAAGCAATAAATATTCATCAAAATATATAGATTTTATATACCTGTGCACCAGATGGATTGGTACTAGAAGACTGTGTTTTCCTAGAAATTATTTTCGACATTCAACAATAGCTCCAAAGCCGTGCTAGAAGATAATATTCATGTCTTCCTCAGTGGCCACTTCATTGAATCGGTCAGCCTGCATATTTGCATAACATCGTTAATTAACATTTTGTGGTGCAATAAAACGAAAAATAATTTGCAATTTATTATTTGTATGCATTATTGGTTTTTCGAAACTTACAATTCGTCCCGCCAAATTCGAATAACCACCAGGCCAAAGCTTGTGCTGACCTATTTTTTTAGTCTTGCCTTTGTGGCCTTTGAAGTGACTGACAGCCTATGCAAGTGTTGAAATACGTTAGATGTTTCAAATTTTGTATAGAAATCAATAATAATAAGGTTTAGAATTACAATGCAGAAAGTATTGCATACCTCCCTGTGCCTAGTGGTATCTTTCCTTCTTTTCTTTGAGCCCTCTCCTTTCCATCTTCCACTAGAGATTTCCACTCCATTGTTGGAATCATTGGAGGGCACTCATACCTATGGTTTTTTTTCAGGTGGGTCCTATGTTGGTCTCAGACAAGCTTCATATGTTGTCCAACCTTTTTCAGGACCTCGGCTTGATTGAAGGTCTTGTCGCCAAACAAGACAACCAAACGATTAGTGAGGTCATCTTTTAAATATTTCGGTTATCTAACCCACCTTGTTCGGATGGTGGGACTAAAGATATCCAAGGACAAGTCATTCATTTGTTTATAGAAAACATTATTTCCTGCAAAACGATCATGCCATGATCATAATTATTTGAAAAAAAATGCTTTATTGGTATATTACAATCAAATTATAAACACTAACTTGATCAACGTATATTAATTACCTGGGATCTTCTCGATCTTTATTGGGACGAGATATTAGTCCACCAAAAATGTCGCCTCCATTGTTCTTGTGCTAACACAGGAAGATCCTAGAAATGCAGCTAGGGCGATATCAATATTACTAAGAGTCTTGGTGTCGACCCCTTCTTTTGGACAATCTGGTGTGCGTCGGTCACTAGCGGCCTGTGTGCTCATAGCTGGGGTCCGTGGTGTTTTGGAATGTATTTCTGACTATTCAGTCGACAACAATGGCGAAGGAGTCGATGCATATGGAGTTGTTTTCTCGTCACGTGACGTTTCTCCACGAGCCTCGCTCGTGCCAACACCGCCTTGACCACTATTGTGTGGTATCTGATAATTTTGTAAATACAAACCACATTTTATTCGTTTAGTACTATCATATAAAAGAGAAAATTATAAAGTTATAAATGAATTATTTTATGATTCAAGATTCCTCAACTTACTCACAAGGTTTTAGATCTCCGTTCTAACAATTCAATCCTTGCTCTAATCTGGCTTGTCTGCGGAACCCTGATTAGCATAAAACGATTTACACACTATATTTATTCAACATTTTGTCTATCATCTTAAATGGGTTTGTCGCTTCACCAATTATGTTGGTATCGTTAAGCATCTCAGACACTTCAGGATCTATTGAATATTTTTGCAATGGTGTTTCATACAACAATTCACTTGGATGCAACAAAAATATATAAAACACTACTGAGTTCTATAATGATAGATTCCTAAAATTATATTAACAAAAGATATCTATCGTGATAGATTCCTAAAATTACAACTAGGTTTACATGATGCCTGGATGATGGTGTCATCTAATCCACAGCTGCGGACTTGCCCCGATCATTGGGCCCTTGCAAAAAAAAAAGTAGAAAACATTATCCTAACGAAACCAGTATACACACGAAAAATACATAACAAAATAAACATTATGCTATGTATTATATTGGTACAATTCCAATTAATTATACCTGCAATCTCGAGGATCGTGATCCACTCATTGGATCAATGGTCATAGGTGACTTGCCCCGATCTGCTAATATCTGGGAGCTACCCCTTATAGAACCCTAAATAAAAAACATAGTGAAAGTCACCTAAACGAATCCAAAACTATTCATGAAAAAACAAATAAAAAACAATATTATTCATATTATATTTTTACTATTACAAATATGTATACCTATTGCATCGAGGCAAGTATGGTATGATCTACTGTGACCATTACAGAACCATCTTGCATAAAAAACATAGACAAAATTAACTAAACGAAACCAAAATATTCATTGAAACATTAATATAATGAGAAAATATTGTGACATATTTAAACTGTACAATTACAATCAAGTTTACTTGTTTCCCTGAGGCTGTTATCATATGATGAACATTCGGGTGGATTTCCCGATCAACGTTCTGCATAAAAAATAGATAACATTATATAAACCAAACTAATATACTAATAATGAAAAAACAACGCAAAAAAAAACTCGTTTTTCTTATTATATTTTTACTATTACAAAGATGTATACCTACTTCCTCGAGGAAGATGTACTCCTCCGACCATTTGTTGGCTGGGATTTTTCCCGATCACTAGCCTGTGAAGTAAATATGGAAAATTTAAACGAAATAAACTAACGAAAAATCCTTAAGATGTTAAATTCATTAATAAAAGGTCTGGTAAATTGTTATATGTACCACTCCAATAATAATTGTGTTTGTATCTACTTGATTCAAATTGTAATTAATAAGCAACTCTTCCCCTGTAGATATTGATTTAATGGCACATAAAAAAACACGGTTTCCTTCATGCCCCTCAAATTTGTAGTTTGGTAGCTTAATTGTAGACCCTGGTTGTGAATTGTTTATAAACCCCGCAATATTCCCCATGGCCTTTGGCCTTCCGTCAATGTACAACGTTGCTCCTTTATTTTGATCTTTGTCTTTCAACTGTAAATAGTTTGCTGACAATCCATACCTATGCATACTTCGTGTATATTGGACCAGGCACATCCAATATTTGTAGTTGTAATAGGTTCCAACATACTCCATCAATTTTGTACATGTGCCGTAATGAACCTTTATGCCATCCATGCAAAACAACCCCAAACCATGTAATGACGATGGTGCAATTCGATATATCCTCTCGGTCACACAAAAATCTGTGTTTGATTGAGGAAGATCCTTAGGTACCCATTATTTCACTAAATATTTGTACCTAAAGGGCACCTCGACGTCACCTATTGTCTCATCAACATAGGATTATGACCCCGCTTGAGTGAGAAAAAATTCCATGCGTTTATGGAATTTTCTTCTCGTCTTTTGACATCTAGTTAATACAACTCTTGTAGACCTACTGGATGTCTCACTTTCTCTATCCTTCCTAAACTTCCCTCGCTTGAGGAAGACAAATCTGACAAATACCTATTTGGTTCTACCTGCACCATGGGATAAAAGTTTAGATCGGACCGCAAGGCATAGAACCTCTTAAAAGGTGACATGTAGCGCCTTTTATAAGGTGACTTGTAACGCATTCCCTTTCTCAAAATGTAGGCATTCAAGTGATGAGCAAGAGGATCACTTTATGAAACTTGGGAGTAGAAATTCATGCAATTATGAGCTATCTTTTATTGCTCCTTTGTGTCTTGAGTCCCATATCACACCATCTAACTATCTTTGTTGTCATGTCCCTAAAGTCTCTCTCATCCCATCAGTTTGGGTTCATCACGTTGGTAATTGAATTACACTCACATTTAGTAAGATATTTATGTTTAGCAATAATAATATAAAATAAAAATAACTAACCATTATGGAAAACTTATAAAAGTTTTTATGACTTTCAAAACTAAGATCTTTGAGATGGTTAATAAGTGTTCACAAATCTTCAAAAAAAATATTTTATATAATGTTGTGAAACTTGTATAATCTTATTCAAAATATAAACTGAAATACAAAATGAGACAAAACTCAAAGGCCTCAAATGGTTGTCTACCTAAAACTTAGAGAGGACAGGCCCACTCTCTTAGACGAATGGAATCTTATTATGACAATCTGAATGGACAGGCCCCACTCATAGCCAAATACTTTTGAGATATTTACGACTCATCAGAGTATGGGGGACCATATAATTCTTGAAAGACATTGGATTCAGTATCCCATTCCTTTGAATAAATAGACCACAAGACCACGCATTTGTTCTATGTTGATGTATATGTAGCTTCGGAATGTATTTCACCTATGTCTTTCATCTATGTATATTTTACTCCTATAGAGATGTTATTATTCCTCTATACGGAAGTGTCATCATTTGTATTGACAAGTGTCACAAGTGTTGCAACTTGCTGATGGGTTATTAGACCACCATGTGTGGGGTAGGCCCTGATTAAGTTAGCCATGTGTTATTAGGCTAAGCTAGACAAGTTGGCCCCACTGGTTTATTGGGCAGGATAGGACAAGTATAAACAGAGATCGGGAGATCTCTATTTGATCATTCACTTACTCACTCTTCCATCACTCGGAAAGTGGCACACATCTGAGGAGGAGGATCAACTGCTGGGAGAAGACTATCTCTTGTACTTTGGTTGTATCATTGCTCTTTCTATCTCTGAGGAAGTTGCGGGGTTTTTCACCATCTTGGTTTTCTCGGGTGAAACTCTGTGTCTCTTGTGTGCTTGCATTATTGTGTCCATGATTGATATGCTCTAGAGAAAGAAGACATGGTATGGCATTTATGACACTTGTTGCACTTGCGAAGCTAGGGCTTGATATAGCAAAAACTAGTCATCGTAGAACTTTTGCTATAAATCCATTTTGGCAAGGTTTCAGGATATGAAACTCTTATAGGTTGAATATAATATCCCCATGTACCTTGTGTCTGAAGCACAACTTCTAATTCGGTGTACTTTGTGTTTTATGATCTGTACAATATAGGGTTGCTGCCTCTTCCATATCTCAGTCATAAACAGGTGACCTAGGAAAAAAGGTCACAACTTGGGCTAGGAAGATCCAAATGAAATTTTGTAAAATGTGACAGTTAGGGAATGGACTGTATTTTCTTAGGTAAGGTTTTCAAAGGCCGAAGTTGAACCAGTGACACGTGGTACCCCGTACAAGTTCTCTCTCCTATTTTATCCCATAAACAGGTCACGTTGCGACACTTGGCATAAATCTATCTTATAGAATCCAATTGAGGTTAGACTTGTGGGGTTGGAAATATGAAAGGTTGGGATACCACGAATCAAATTTTCAGACCCCGGGGATTCATAATTTTCGAGTTACACCAGAAACAATCAGGTGCATATTTCTATCAAAACAAAATTGGATTTTGAGCACCTTCATTCATGGCTCCGGGAATTAGGGTTTCGGAGAAAATTCGTATTTTTGTAATCGGAGACCACGGCTGAATGCTACTCATCAAAATAGAAATTTAGAGACCAAGATCAAATTTTTTGGTTGGGAAGAAGGACGGGCTTGATCAAACCCTAGTTCTGGACTTTGATCGGAAAAGTGAAGATTTAGGGCTTCTACAAAAATGGGAATTTTTTAAATATGTGACCATAGCTGGAAGCGCCTTGGAAAAATCAAAGTTTAGAGCTTTTGATCAAACCATTTGGTTGGGTGAAGATCCGAGAAACTCAAACCCTAATTCAAGGTCCTCCCTAGTTAATCTGGAAATCTAAAAGGCAATTTTGAGGGGTGAAACTTTGCAGTTTTCAAAATCTGAGTATACTAGCTTGACTAGCTCAGAAAGCCGCATCTTTCTATCCTTTCAGAAGTTTGAAATTCAAAGTTTTAATTTTTTAGGGTTTCTCTGACAAACCCTAATCCAGCTCGAGATCCAGTTTCTGCAAATCAAGTGGATTGGGTTAATCCTAGAAGAGAATGGATTGGTCACCTGCATAAGTGAAGAAGTTCCAGTTTCAGAGTTTGATGAGATTAAGGCCTTACATAAGAAGATTACAAGCATACTCGACAGGTGTTACTTACGGGTATGTTTCAAAATCTATTCATGATTAAGTTTATGATATGTTTGTCTTCATTAAGATTAGTACAATCTTGATTAACTTTAGACTTGTTGTATCACCTTAATAAAAATATGAATGCATGATAAAAGATATTCATTGATTAGGGTTTTGACACTTATGATTGTACTAATGCATTGTGGTGTTGTATGAGGTTGATGTTGCCCACTAACATGAAAGGTACATCAAGAAAGACAAATCATGTTCTAGTTCAAGAACATATGACCATGGTGACATGAAGACAAAGATTCATCCATTGTCATGGATCACATAGAATATCTACATACAAGGTATGTATAACTTGGTTCTATAATGGTTAACCTATGAGATATGCAAGTTACTAGCACAAGTCATTGAAGAGAACAAGAAGACATTATGCAGGTGTGTTAGATGTAACTAGCTAGCATGCTAATCCAGGTATGTTTTTCCTATATCAATTTAGAATCCTACCTTGTGTTAGGATCTCTTATCTAAGTATACATGGCATGATTGATAATTATTATTCATTAGTAATCATGGGTTTAGGCATATTATGATTCTTACTTTGATTGATGATATGACTAACTAGAAAAGTCCTTTGGTCAAATAAGAATATGCATGAGTAAAAGAAGTATTCCCTGAAACCTTGAAGACTAATGTTTATTATCTATGTTTGAAATGATCATGACTATACATGTTTAAGAATATTGTGTTTTGATTATACTAATGAATGTATGATTATGTATGAGATCTCGAGGGTAACACAATGATGATACTAGTAAGCATGCATAGTGATCAAGGATGGATATAAGTTCAAGAACATGTAATCCAGGAAGCAAAGATCAAGAGGGAGCACACTCCAGTAGTTTCTACAAGAATGCAGACATTCAGAGGGATTTGACCACTTCTCACAATCCACATCAGAATGGAATTGCAGAAAGGAAGCAAAGACTGAGAGGGAGTCCACCCTACAACCAAACAAAGATAAGTATTTGAATTGTCATTTCTTGTATATTTGATTGTTTAAATAAATACTGTTCAATAATGTATATACTTATGTTCCTAGACTTAGGTTGTGTGTTATTCATATTAGAATAACTACATTAATGAACAATAAACTACTAATATGCATGTAATGGGTAAGTGGCCTATGGCACTGTACAACATTCCATTGCTACTTATCTAGAATGAAACCTCTTTGCTGACATGTTGGGAGCTGTGCACATTCTTAACAATGTTCTGGTAGAGATTGGAAGGAATTTAGAAAGTTACAGGATATGGATAAATGTTGTATTGAAGCATTGGCTAAGATAATTGCATGAATGTATGACATATTTATCTATGTGTAAGAATTTGTTCTGAAAACTATGAGATGTTTTCTAATCATGAAAGTTAACTTGTTTTGTAGGAAAGATCGTATACCATCACCTACAAAAGAAGGACTATAACATTTGTTCAACAAAAAAGTTATCTATTGAAGATATTGAAGTTCCTAGGATTCGGGAAGAACGCCATGATCTAGGAGTACCAGTCAACCATGAAGAATGATGTTTGGGATGCAGTCCCAAGACCTGAAGGGAAGTGTGTTGTGACTTCCAAATGGATCTACAAGATCAAGCATGCTGCAGATGGTAGCATAGAGAAATACAAAGTGAGATTTGTAGCTCGTGGCTTCTCCCAGAAAGAGGGGATAGACTATGAAGAGACTTTTGCTCCTGTAGCCAGATACACTTCCATCAAATCAGTACTTGCTCTGACTGTAGTGATGAAGTGGAAGATACACCATATGAATGTCAAGATAGCTTTCTTGAATGGTGTAGTCGAGGAGGAAGTGTATGTGGAGCAGCCACTTGGTTTTGAGGCAAATGATAGGGAGTCATATGTGTGCAGGTTGAGGAAAGCCTTGCAGCAAGCTCTTAGGACTTGTTATTGTAGGATAGACATCTTTATATCCAGTTTGGGATTTACCAAGAGTAAAGCGGATTCTAACCTTTACTACAAGGTTGAGGAAGGCAATCCAGTGATACCACTTTTGTATGTGGATGACCTATTTGTAATAAGTGAGTATGGGTTGATTGTCGATACCAAGAGGACGGTTGCTGCCGAGTTCGAGACAAAGAACTTGGGGATGATGAACTATTTCCTAAGCATGGAGGTGTGGCAGACTACAAATGGGATCTTCCTTGGACAAGGGAAGTATGCAGTAGATATCCTGAAGAGGTTCGGGATGATGGACTACAAGGCCATGACCACACCTATGGCATCGAACCTGAAGCTTCTGTGTGATGCTTCATCTGAACCGGTTGATGTCACTATGTATCGTCAGATGATTGGGTCCTTGATGTACCTGATGAACACGAGACTAGACATTTTCTTTGCGGTGAACACATTGAGCCAGTTCCTGACAGATCTCAGAGGTGTTCACTGAGGTACCTGAAGGGTACAACTGACTATGGGCTCAAGTATGATGCGAATCAAAAGTTTAACCTGTAGGGTTATGTTGATTTGGACAGGGCCGGTAGTGCTACAGATAGGAAGAGCACTTCTGGGTGCTGCTTCAGTATGGGATCAGGTGTAATCTCTTGGTTTAGCAGGAAGTAGTCCTGCGTAGAACTGAGTACAACCGAGGCAAAGTATGTTGCGGCATGTTCGGCTAGTTATGAGGCAGTATGGCTCCAGAAGCTACTGTCTAAGTTATTTGATCTTTCGCTAGAGGCTACTGGTATCTTTTGTGACAACCAGAGTTGTGTGAAGCTGTCTGAGAACCTAGTGTTCCACGACAAGTCCAAACACATTGAGATCAAATATCACTATATCAGGGATATGGTGCAGAGAGGAGTAGTGAAGCTCCTGTATGTTGCGATGGATGAGTAGGTTGAAAATGTGCTGACGAAAACACTAGCTAGAGTGAAGTTTGAGTACTTCAGAGAGAGGCTTGGTGTTCTTCAGATTGATGACACTTCGAGGAAGAATTGATGGAGACATTTGCTGGAGCCATTCCAAGCATGGTGAGAGGAGGATCCTTCCCATGGCTGTGGATATAAGTGTCAGATGATGAGCATCAAGACGATGCTCCAGTTACTACTTTGTATATGCATCATGTTAGATGCTTGGATATGATCAGTTGGATCATTTATATGTATATGCATCATGTTGGATGTTGGATATGATCAGTTGGATCATTTGTATGTATGTTTGCATCATGTTGGATGCTTGGACCATGTATCTATATATGTATCAGGTGGATACGTTGTATGATCAGGTAGATCATGTATGTTGATATATATCAGGTGGATACTTTGTATGATCAGGTAGATCATGTATTTGTGTATGTATCAGGTGGATACATTGTAATGATATGTATCAAGTAGATAGTTGGTATGCATCAGTTAGATGCATTATATGATCAGGATGATCATGGATGATGAGCTTCAGGATGTTGCTCCATATGACATGCATCAGGACGATGCAGTGATGATGATTAGGTTGATCATGTGATGATGTACATCAGGTTGATGTATGGTGAGTATTAGGTTGATACTTTGTGGCCGTGGATAGGTTGTGCAAATGAGCATATAAGTAGACCTGGGAGATCTAGAAAGGATGAAAAAGGCCTCAGATGCTCTTTTGAGGCATTGCTCTAGGAGGACATATAAGTAGACCTGGGAGATTTGGACAGGATGAAAAAGGCCTCAGATGCTCTTTCGAGGCATTTCCATGACCACATGTAATCAGACTTGGAGATCTGGACAGGTTGTGCTAGTCACGTAAAAGGCCTCAGATGCTCTTTAGAGTTCTTGCTTGGCAAGACACCCTTGTAAGGTTTCATGGTAGGGGTAACATGTAATCAGACCTAGAGATATGGATAGGTTGTGCTAGTCACGTAAAAGGCTTCAAATGCTCTTTAGGGTTCTTGCTTGGCAAGACACCCTTTTAAGGTTTTGTGACAGTCACATGTAAAATATCCTGGGAGATCCGATAGGTTGAGCTGTGTGCTCGTAAAAGTCCTGGGATGCTCTTTCGAGGTTTTGTTGACGCCAAAATAAGTCCTTAAGATTCCACAGTATGGCCAATGATGATGAAGACCTGCAGGTGGTGGGCCTACATCCAGTATGAAAAAGGACTGGCTCTGTAGAACTTCCTATGATGAGTAGATTCATATACTGATTGAGATAGCAGCAATGATGACAATGATGATGATTCGAGGACGATGATTCGATGATGATGATCCAGAGAAGAAGACTTGTGCTAGCAAATCTGTGTTGAGAAATACCTTCCTATGTAGAGGGAGTGTTGATGTATATGTAACTTCGGAATGTATTTCACCTATGTATTATTAAATTTTCAGAATTTACTTCAATCTGATCTAGGATCTTAACTGAGAGAACAACATGTACAGCATATCTACAGCATATCAATCATGGAGACAATAATGCAAGCACACAAGAGACACAAAGATTTACTTGGGGAAAACAATAAAGGTGAAAAACCCCAATAACTTCCTCAGAGATAGATAGAGCAATGATACAACCCAACCATAAGAGATAGACATAACCTAGCAGCAGATCCTCCTCCTCCATAAGTGCACCACTCCTCCTTGAGTGCATGAGTGAGAAGTGAGTGAACAAATAGAGTGCCTCCCGCACTCTATTTATACTTGACTTGACTTGCCTTTTACATAAATCATGTAGGCTCGAACTTAACCTAACTGGGATGACCCCCAATAGGGTGGTCTAATAACCCTTTGACCCACATGGCCGACCCCCAATAGGGTGGTCTAATAACCCTTTGACCCACATGACTTATACAGGGCCGACCCCAACAAGGTGGTCTAATAACCCATCAAGTATAAGTTACGAAATTTACAATATAAATGACGACACTTCCGTATAGAGGAATAATACCATCTCTATAGGAGTACATACAACATACATATATGAAATACATTCCAAAGTTACATATACATCAACACTCCCTCTTAACTAGGAAGGTATTTCTCAGCACGGGTCTTCTAGCACAAGTCTTCTTCTCTAGATCATCGTCACTGGATAATCATCATCGAGTCATCATCATCGTCACTGCTACTGCTATCTCAATCAATCTCTGAATCTACTCATCATAGGAATTTCTACAGAGCCAGTCCTTTTTCATATTGGATGTAGGTCCACCACCTGCAGGTCTTCGTCATCACTGGCCATACTGTTGAACCCTCAGGACTGATTACGTGCGTCACAAAACCTTAAAAGAGTCTCTTGACTAGCAAGAACTCTAAAGAGCATCTGAGGCCTTTTTCATCCTGTCCAGATCTCCAGGACTTATTACATGTGACCCCACCACAAAACCTCGCAAGAGCATCCCAGGCTGTTACGAGCACGCAGCTCTATTTATAGGATCTCCCAAGGCACCGAATTACATGTGGTTATGGAAAAACCTCGAAAGAGCATCCCAGGACTGATTACGGGCACACAGTCCAGCCTATCGGATCTCCCAGGGAATCGAATTACATGCCGTAGGACAAAACCTCGAAAGAGCATCTGCAAGATATCCCAGGGAACCGAATTACATGCCATAGGAAAAACCTCGAAAGACTATCTGCAGATCTCCCAGGGCATCGAATTACATGTCCTCGCAGAGCAAAACCTCGAAAGATCATTTTCCAGATATCCCAGGGAACCAAATTAGATGCCATAGGAAAAACCTTGAAAGACTATCTGCAAATCTCCCAGGGCACGGAATTACATGCTCATTTTCACAACCTGATCGACGGCCATAGAGTATCAGCCTGATACTCACCATACATCATCCTGATGTACTCATGATCATCCTGATCATCATCACTGCAACATCTTGCTGCATGTCATCTGGAGCAACATCCTGAAGCTCGCCATCCATGATCATCCTGATCATACACACTGCAACATCCTACTGCATGTCATCTGGAGCAACATCCTGAAGCTCATCATCCATGATCATCCTGATCATACAATGCATCTACCTGATGCATACCAAGAATCTACCTGATACATATCATCATACATGATCCACCTGATCATACAATGTATCCACCTGATACAATTACAAATACATGATACATATCACCATATATGATCCACCTAATCATACAATGTATCCACCTGATACATATACAGATACATGGTCCAAGCATCCAACATGATGCATATACAAAAATACATACACATGATCCAACCGATCATATCCAGCATTCAACATGATGCGTACATACATATAAATGATCCAACTGATCATATACAGCATCCAACATGATGCACACATACATAAAAATGATCCAACTGATCATATCCAAGCAGAAACTAGAACATCATTCTGATGTTCATCATCCAACGCTTACATCCACAGTCATGTGAAAGATCCTTCTTCCAACATGCTTGGAATGGCTTCAACAAATGTGTCCATCACTTCTTCCTTGAAGTGTCCTCGATCTGAAGAACGCCAAGCCTCTCTTTGAAGTACTCGAACTTCACCCTGGCTAGTGACTTCATCAACACATCTGCAATCTACTTGTCCATCACAACATATAGGAGCTTCACAGCTCCTCTCTGCACCATATCCCTGATATAGTGATATTTGATCTCTATGTGTTTCGACCTGTCATGAAACAATGGGTTCTCGGACAGCTTTACACAAATCTGGTTATTACAAAAGATACCAGTAGCATCCAATGGGAGATCAAATAACTCAGACTGTAGCTTCCGTAGCCATACTGCCTCACAACTAGCTGAACAGGCTGCAACATACTCTACCTCAGTTGTACTCAGTGCTACGCAGGACTGCTTCCTACTAAACCAAGAGATCCCACCTGATCCCATACTGAAGCAACACCCAGACGTGCTCTTCCTATCTACAGCACTGCCAGACCAATCTGAATCAACATAACCCTATAGGTTAAACTTTTGATTTGCCTCATACTTGAGCCCATAATCCACTGTACCCTTCAGGTACCTCAGAACATGCTTTACAAAAACCAGGTAAACACTCCTCGGATCCGTCAGGAACTGGCTCAATGTGTTCACAGCAAAGCAAATGTTCGGTCTCGTGTTCATCAGGTACATCAAGGACCCAATCATCTGACGATACATAGAGACATCAACCGGCTCAGATGAAGCATCACAAAGAAGCTTCAGATTCGATCCCATAGGTGTGACCATGGCCTTGCAATCCATCATCCCGAACCTCTTCAAGATCTCTACTGCATACTTCCCTTGTCCAAGGAAGATTCCATCTACACTCTGCCACACCTCCATGCCAAGAACAAATAGTGCATCATCCCCAAGTTCTTCATCTCGAACTCAGCAACAAGCTTTCGCTGTGTGTCGGCAATCAATCTATCCTCACCTGATACAAACAGGTTATCCGCATACAAAAGTAGTATCACTGGATTTCCTTCCTCAACCTTGTAGAAAAGGTTGGAATCCACTTTATTCTTGGTAAAGCCCAAACTGGATAGAAAGCTGTCTATCCTACCATACCAAGTTCTGCACACATATATGACTACACCATGCTGTCTTGAAATTCATCTGGTGCATCTTCTATTTCATCACTTTTATATTTCTCTATGCTGCCATCTGCAGCATGCTTGATCTTGATAGATCCATATGGAAGTCATAACAAACTTCCCTTTAGGTCTTGGGACTACATCCCAAACATCATTCTTCATAATCGACGGATCATGGCATTCCATTTCTTCATCCCAGATCCTGGGAACTTCAATATCTTCAATAGATATCTTTGTTGCTAGAACAAATGTTGTAGTCCTCTTGTAGGTGAAGATATACGGTCTTTCCTACAAAACAAGTTAAATTGCATGATTAGAAACATCTCATAATTTTCAGAATAAATTCTTACACATAAAGAAATATGTCATACAGTCATGCAATTATCTTAGCCAATGCTTTAATACAACATTTATCCATATCCCGTAACTTTCTAGATGCCTTCCTATCTCTACCAGAACATTGTTAAGAGTGTGCACAACTCCCAACATGTCAGCAAAGAGGTTTCATTCTAGATAAGTAGCAATGGAATGTTGTACAGTGCCATAGGCCACTTACCCATGCATATTAGTATTATACTATTCATCAATGCAATTATTCTAATATGCATAATACACAACCTAATTCTAGGAACATCAATATATACATTATTGAACAGTATTATTTAAGAAATGACAATTCAAATACTTATCTTTGTTTGTTCATTGGGTGGACTCCCTCTGAGTCTTCGCTTTCTTGTAGGAGCTACTGGAGTCCTAATCTGAAGTAGCTTCTTCTACACCTTTTGATGTGGAATGTAGAGAGATGGTCAACTCCCTCTGAAAATCTGCATCCTTGCAGAAACCACTGGAGTGTACTCCCTCTTGTTCTTTGCTTCCTGGATTACTTGTCCTTAAACTTATATTCATTCTTGATCCCTATGCATGCTTGTTAGTATCACCATTGTGTTATCCTCTAGGTCTCATACGTAATCAAACATTCATTAGTATAATCACAATACTCTCAAGCATGTATAGTCAGGATCATTTCAAACACAGATAATAAACATTAGTGTTCAAGGTTTCAGGGAAGTCTTCTTTTACTCATGCATATTCTTATTTGATCATAGGACTCTTTTGGTTAGTTAAATCATCAATCAAGATAAGAGATATAATATGCATAAAATCCGTGATTACTCAAACCTATACCTTCATGATTCTTCTGGTTAGTCATATCATCAATTACAATATGCATACAACCATGACTATTCAAACCTATGACTTCATGAATAATTATTATCAACAACACAACAGTAGAAGATCCTAACACAAGGTAGGATTCTATCTTGATATAGGAAAAACATACCTGGATTAGCATGCTAGCTAGTTATGTCTAACATACTCACATGATGTCTTCTTATTCTTCTTCAATGACTTGTGCTAGTAACCTGTATATCTCATAGGTTAACCATTATAAAACCAAGTTATACATACCTCGTAAATGGATCTTCTATGAGATCCATGACAATAGATGAATCTTTGTCCTCATGTCATCATGATCATATGTTCTTGAACCAGAACATGATTTGTATTTCTTGGTGTACCTTTCAAGTTAGTAGACAACATAAACCTCATACAACACCATAATGCATTAGTACAATCATAAGTGTCAACACCCTAATCAATGAATATTTTCTATCGTGCATTCATAATTTTATGGCAAGTCTAAAATCAAGATTGTACTAACCGTAATAACATGAACACAACATACCATAAACTTAATCATGAACAAATCTCAAAACATACCTCGACGAGTCATACCTGTCGAGATCACTTGTAATATTCTTATGTAAGGCCTAAGCCTCATCTCCCTCTGAAACAGGAACTTCTTTACTTATGCAGGTGACCAATCCATCTTCTTCTAGGATTAACCCAATCCACTTGATTTGAAAGAACTGGACCTGGAGCTGGATATGGGTTTGTCATAGAAACCCCAAAAATTCAAACTTCCGAAAGGATAGAAATATGTGCCTTGATGAGCTGATCAAGCTGGTATATTCAGAATTTGAAAACTGCAAAGTTTCACTCCTCAATTTTGCCTTTGAAACTTCCGGATTCTTTGGACGCGACCCTGAACTGGGGTTTGATGAAGCCCACTCTTCTTCCCAATCAAAAGGTTTGATCCAAAGCTCTAAGCTTCTATTTTTCTGAGGAGCTTCCAGCTGTGGTCACAGATTTCAAAAATTCCCATTTTTATAGAAGCCCTAATTTTCCACTTTTCTGATCAAAGTCCCGAACTAGGGTCTGATCAAGCCCGCCCTTCTGCCCAACCAAAAATTCTGATCTTGGTCTCTAAATTTCAATTTTGATGATTAGCATCCAGACGTGGTCTCTGATTACAAAAATTCCAACTTTTTCCGAAGCCTTAAATCTCGGAAGCCATGAATGAAGGTACTCAAAAATAATTCTGTTTTTGACAGAAATATGTACCTGATTGTTTTTGGTGTACCTTCAAACTTTACAATCCACATGGTCTGAAAACATTTTTTGAGATAACCCGACCTGTTATCTTTCCATCCTGATAGGTCTGACCTCAATTGGATTCTCTGAGAGAGAGTTATGCCAAGTGTCGCAATGTGACCTGTTTATGAGATAATACAGGAGAGCGGACTTTTACGACATGCCACGTGTCATTGTTTCAACTTCGCCCTCTAAACATTTTTCTTGCGATAGCTCGCCCTGTTATCTTTCCATCCTGACAGGTCTGACCTCAATTGGACTCTCTGAGAGAGAGTTATTCCAAGTGTCGCAACATGACCTGTTTATGGGATAATACAGGAGAGCGAACTTGTACGGTGTTCCACGTGTCACTGGTTCATTTTCGACCTTTAAAAAATTTTCCTAAGATAGTAGAGTCTGTGTACTACCTGTCACTTTTTATGAAATTTCATTTGGATCTTCCTAGCCCAAGTTACGACCTTTTTCCCAAGGTCACCTGATTTTGACTCAGATCTAGAAGAGGCAGAAACCCTATATTGTACAGATCATAAATCACAAAGTACAACGAATTAGAGGTTTTCCTTTGGACACCAGGTACATGAGGATTTAATCTTCGACTTGTAGAGATTTAAGATCCGACAACTTTGCCAAAACGGATTTATATAAAAAGTGCTACGCCGACTGGTTTTTGCTATATCAAGCCCTAGCATCGTAATTGCAACAAGTGTCATACATGCCATATCATGCCTTCTTTCAAGCTAGCTCTAATACCATGTTAAATTTTCAGAATTTACTTCAATTTGATCTAGGATCTTAATTGAGAGAACAACATGTATAGCATATCTATAGCATATCAATCATGGAGACAATAATGCAAGCACACAAGAGACACAAATATTTACTTGGGGAAAACCATAAAGGTGAAAAACTCCAATAACTTCCTCAGAGATAGATAGAGCAATGATACAACCCAACCATAAGAGATAGACATAACCTAGCAGCAGATCCTCCTCCTCCATAAGTGCACCACTCCTCCTTGAGTGCATGAGTGAGAAGTGAGTGAACAAATAGAGTGCCTCCCGCACTCTATTTATACTTGACTTGACTTGCCTTTTACATAAATCATGTAGGCTCGAACTTAACCACATAACATAATGCTGACTGGGCCGACCCCCAATAGGGTGGTCTAATAACCCTTTGACCCACATGAATTATACAGAGCCGACCCCAACAAGGTGGTCTAATAACCCATCAAGTATAAGTTACGACATTTACAATATAAATGACAACACTTCCGTATAGAGGAATAATACCATCTCTATAGGAGTACATACAACATACATATATGAAATACATTCCGAAGTTACATATACATCAACATGTATTTCATCTATGTATATTGTACTCCTATAGAGATGTTATTATTCCTCTATACGGAAGTGTCGTCATTTGTATTGACAAGTGTCGCAAGTGTTGTAACTTGTCGATGGGTTATTAGACCACCATGTGTGAGGTCGGCCCTAATTAAGTTAACCATGCATTATTAGGCTAAGCTAGACAAGTCAGCCCCACTGGTTTATTGGGCAGGATAGGGAAAGTATAAATAGAGATCAGGAGATCTCTATTTTATCATTCACTTACTTACTCTTCCATCACTCGGAAAGTGGCTCACATCTGAGGAGGAGGATCAGCTGCTAGGAGAAGACTATCTCTTGTACTTTGGTTGTATCATTGCTCTTTCTATCTCTGAGGAAGTTGCGGGTTTTTTCACCTTCTTGGTTTTCCCCGGTGAAACTTTGTGTCTCTTGTGTGCTTGCATTATTGTGTCCATGATTGATATGCTGTAGATATGCTATACATGTTATTCTCTCAGTTAAGATGTTAGATCAGATTGAAAATTCTGAAAAACTAACATTCTGATGCATGTGGACTTTTATGCGGGTTTTGACAAGCCATTGTTTTTTCTTTTGAATGTAGTAATCAAGTATTTGATCCTCAATAATATTTGTCTGCAAAATATCTTTGACTTGTTTGAGAGATTATCCAATGTCCCATTCTAGATTATAAATAACAGTTGGTTCTAATGCTGTCAGGTTGATGCCGAACGATTGCCACCAGTCTCTCATCCAATCAAGGTCATAGAATGGAGGATCCTCATGGATATGTGTAATTTGATGTCCAAACTTTAGCATGGTATAATATGTTCTATCTGTATTTTCTTTTCTCAAGAAATCCTACCATAATTTTTTATATTTTTCATAAGTGTGGGTAGTACCTAGAAACCAGATACTTACATCTTGATGTGGAGATGCTTTCAAAGAACATATACGGTTAATACAGTAGTATTGATGGTCTAGTTGTAGCCTGGGGTGATGTGTAGAGACCTATGTCGTAATTAAGTTAAGATCATGGTAGAGATGTGTTAACCAATTGCTTGCATCAGCTGATTTTCTCAAGGAGTTGTTGTAAATCATCTCTGGTACAATACTGGACCCCATAGGAATTCTTCTGAGTTATGGAACCAGTATAATAAAAGCATCAGATCCCTGTAAGTTAGCATCTAATACTTCAGTATGTCTCAACTCCCACCTAGGTTTCCAATCTTGCATATAATCCAACCAAATCATATTATCATTAATACTATAGATCTGATGTTTTCCTATGGTCCAAGCAGAGATTTCCATGTTTACTTGTGGGTTATGGGCCCACTGGATTCCACTTCGATCTTCTACACTCGCTTTCTTGGGGCTCTCTTGCTTTCAGGATTGCGTGTTAAAAATTAACAGCATACTTCTGTGTCAAATATTCTCTTGTTAAAAAGTCAGGAATGCCTTCAGTCAAATTAACAGCATACTTCTGTGTCAAATATTCTTTTAACAATTTGATTACTTAAGTCTTACCAACACATATTTCATTACTTGGGTGCAGGCGTTTCCTGTAATATAATCAAAAGAGCTACTTTCATAAATGACTATGCCTCTTAGAGGCTAGTCAAATCTAGGAACCAAGTGACCCTATTATAGGGTTAGTACAAACCAAAGAGAGAGATGTTTGGGCTATGGTATGATCAATCAAGGAAAGTCAATGACATTCAAAAGTGTCAGTACAATCACAATAAAGATGAGCTGACATCCAGTAGACTGAGGCCAAAGAGACTCACGGCCTCCAGTAAGGTACAAGGACCAACCACAAGGTACCAAGACCAACCAGTAAGGTACAAGTCTAAAAGAAAAGAGTGGGTATAAAGAATCATAACCCTTGGGACTAAGGGGGTGTACTACCTCAAATGTGGACAAAATACCATAGTTATACCCATAAGACCAAAAACATAAAAGGTGGTACAAATCAAAAGATAACTCAAGATGAGTAAAAGAACCAAACAGTAAGAGGCAAGGTACCACAAAAAAATGAAAGGACCAAAGTTAAAGGACAAGGTACCACAAGACCAATAAACAACGAGGTGTAAGGACCAAAAGTAAATCAACCATTGTGGGGAAGGTACAAATAAGGTCAAATATATATTGCAAGAGCTCCTTGTAACTACTTGTTATTTGACATGCAAAAGAGATGGAAGGTCAAATAATGTCAAATATATGCAATAGCTCCTTGTAACTACCTCTTATATGCAATAGCTCCTTGTAACTACCTCTTGTAACTCAAATAGGACCTCTAAAAGGTATGATAGCAAGCAATCTTCCTCATTAAGGTCTGGAGGGTGGTGCGAAGTGGGTATAAAGACTTATAACAATTTGGACAAAGGGGGTGTACCTCAAATGTGGACAAACTACCATAGTACCCATAATATCACCAAAAACATAAAAGGTGGTACAAATCAAAAGATAAACCAAGATGAGCAAAAGACCAAATAGGTACGAGGCAAGGTACCACAAAAATATTATCAAAAAAATGAAAGGACCAAAAGTCAATCAACCAAGGTGGGGTACAACCAATCATCTCTCTCTCAAATGTACCATTGTTCCATATAACCTAAAAGTCCATCATCACAGTAAAAGGAAAATTCCACACAAATGATGTGATCACGTGGTCCTCTAGACTACTCCTAAGGTCAAGCGTTAGTGGCTCCATCAAGGGGTGTCCAATCCGTTGAGAACACCATCTAAGTCAACCATCTCGAGGACCTAGGAGAAGAGGAAATCACACATCATCAGATAATCAGTAACCAACCTTATAAGAACTCAAAAACCCTAAAGCAACCGAGCGTGCAGAAGGGGATCTAGGAAAACATAAGGCTTGCAGGACAAAAAAGCAAGCTGAAAAAACTGTACTGGGACCAATGTCACAGTAAGTGAGCTGAAACAAAAGTGGCCAGAATGCCAACGAGCAACACTAAAAAGAAAAAGACCCTCTAAAAGGTGAAATAGCAAGCAAACTTCCAAACTAGGAGTTGGAGACCTTGACAAATTGTATCCTTCACAACGTGATGAAATCCAAGTCGAACAATTCGAAATGAGAGACTGATAATGGAAGGATATCCCTCTACCGAAATGGATCACGGGTAAAAGAACCCTAGAAGAAAAGTCACTAAGCTACCTCATTCATGACATGTCGGAGAAGGTTTTCGGCACTTCTATCTTATCTCCCTTGTATCACCAACACAGTAGAGTACAAGAAAGACAATGGATTGATATGCCTTAGGCGCTAAGTGGAGTGTGACATTCCACAAATTCCATCTGGAATCAATCCTCGCGGCTTAACCCCCGAAAAAACGAGAGGCCCCTCCACAAAATGGTCCATGACCATGTCAATAAGTACAAGAGGATTTTAGTACCCTAGAGGACAACAACTATGTCTCAAATAAAAATGACAAGGGGGAATTATTTGGATGCCTATCCCTGGTGTCCTACCTAACTACCAAATTCTTTTTATCCTCAAGCGAGGTTAAAGTTTGTTGAGTTAGAGAGTTATATTTTAATGGTTGTATTACTCAGTCGGGTGATGGAAGTACAACTTGTGGTGTGATGAATGACTCAAACCATGCAAATGCATATGAATCAAATAAGCCTTTCCTTTCAATTAATGCTAACTAAGGTAAGGAGAGAGTTCTTTCAAATTATAACAAATCTTTCAAATTAAATGAATCCAACAATAAATTTCTTCTACTTCTAATGGAAAAAATGTTTTGATGTGGAAATACATTCATCCGCTATCAATGTTGGATTGGATGAAATTGCCAAATAATTGTTATTATAACACATCCATTGTTTAGGAATCTTTAGTCCATCCTTTCCCATTGGTTGGGAACCAAATAACCACTTGAAAGGTAGGAAATGGAAGGAACACTATACTTGGGGTTTATTCAATTCATTATCCATACAACTGGGTTCATTATCTTCCCATCATTAGTGGTTAATTTCACCATTGTTGAATGTTCATCAACTGTGGGTCGGTTGGCTTGGGTTATGGTGTGGCAAATGACAATTTTGGATTATTTAAAATGTACTATGTGCAATTGGCATTTCTACATAAAATACACATCACAACTAAATGAAGAATAACATGAAAATTTCACAAAGCATTTCAATATAACTTCCCAATTGCAATTCCAATCATTCCAATAGAATTCCATTCATTGGTTCCTTTCCTTGGCCAACTCTCATAGTTCCAACTCACTTCCTCCTATCCATATTAAAGGAAAACATTTTCCTTGAACCCCTAAACTATGTGGTCTCATACTAAAATTTTGATGTAGAATATATTTCAGTGGGGGGTTTCTCACCAATTGAAATTTTTCAATCCAATCAATGACACCTCTAACAAGGGGTTTCACCCATAAAACTTTATATTTATTTCAATTTATCCTACCAAAGGATCAACTTACTCCTATTTAGGTACTAGCATATTTTTTATAGCATATAGTAGTCTCTAGTTTCCCCCCTCCCCGCAAAGCCATGGATTCTCTCTTCTATTTATAGACTCTTTGAGGGTAGACACCACACCACCCTTCATGTAAAATTAGGCACTATTTTTATTTATTAAAAAAAATTCTTCCTTATTATTCATCACCCCCTTGAGGTGTAGATCCCCTCAGTATTGTTTTCACCTTTAAATTAGAGTTTGGAAAATCTACTTAATCAGAATTATGCCATTGAAATAACAAACAGAGAAACATTTTAATTTTTGTAAAATTAATCAAGGTCTATGGTGGTTAATAGACTTTTCCATAGGCTGAGTGTCTGTGACTATGGATAAGATCCAATTCCTCCTTTTGGGGGAAGTCAGCAGTAAAAGGACCTTGAATCAGTCTAAAATTGTCAAGCAACAACCTTTTTCTCAGTTTTGGGCATAACTTAAGCCTTAAAACAAATTATGGGCATACTTGGAGCTATTCTGGGAAATCCTCTGGGTATAAGCAACCCTAAAATCAGGTTTGGTTGCATCCTGAATAGCTCTGTGCATAAGAAGAGAAATAATGGGCATGAACACCTCTATGGAAAGTGATAAGCAATGGAAAACAGTCCTAAACCATGTTTTCTGAGCACATATCGGCATGTACACACATCAGTTTTAAATTTTGGGTAGGTATGAAGTGAATCTGGGTAGTTTTCTTCACATTTTTGGACATTTTTTATCCTGAACAACTGTCAAAATCAACACTAGAATAAATATGGGCAGTTCTGAATGAATTCTGGGCACTTTTAGGGTAATTTCAGACCCTAGAACATCAGTATGCACCAAATGTTAGCACAAGAGGAAGGAAAACTCATAACTTATTTTCACTAGGTGATTTGGAATCTTAGTATATGTTCCCTAAAGTGTACATATACTTGATGGATGCTTGTGTTAAGGTTTTTTTTTTTAATGGATCTATTAGCCGCCTGATATGATGGGAAGGATTTCATGACCGGGGGTGATAAGTTTTATGCCACTTTAAATTTCAAACCAACTTTTTTATGCAATTCAATTTATTCAATGTAGGAACTCTAGTATGGATGTTGATTCAATTGGTGTCTTCAAACTCTGCATTGGATAGAGTGGATAATCACGCCAATACTTTCAAGATACTATAATAAACCTTCTAATCTCCATGCAAATATATATACTGAATTACATAAGAGGAAATTTACTTCCAATTCATGCTACAGAAAATAAGTTTTAGCCGCTTGATATGATGGGAAGGATTTCATGACCGGGGGTGATAAGTTTTATGCCACTTTAAATTTCAAACCAACTTTTTTATGCAATTCAATTTATTCAATGTAGGAACTCTAGTATGGATGTTGATTCAATTGGTGTCTTCAAACTCTGCATTGGATAGAGTGGATAATCACACCAATACTTTCAAGATACTATAATAAACCTTCTAATCTCCATGCAAATATATATACTGAATTACATAAGAGGAAATTTACTTCCAATTCATGCTACAGAAAATAAAGCTCCACCACCTAATCTATTAAAATATAACATGCATCCCAAGAAAATAATGGATTTGGGTTGCAATATCACCCATCCAAATATGGAAAACAAGTATACTAATGGACATTTCCAATGGCTTAAACATATGCTCAAGAATTCCTCTACTCAATAGATTTCATCCTACATGTGACCATTCGAATTTATATTGGAAATTACAAAGATACGAAGTAATTGAATGCCAATCATATCAACTTCATAAATAAACCATTTCCACCATAATTAAACAAACAACACAGGTTGTTATAAATCCCATCATGCCCCTTGACCCAATATCAAGGCCAAGTTCCATAATGATAGTTATTTAGAAGTAGGCCCAACCAACTGGGTATATACATATACAAAAAACGAAGCTACATCTAATACAATAATCGCTCCATCATGCTCAAAATGCAAGCATAAAAATGCTTGACATGGCTGGAAAATCATGAAAGATGTGGGTATGAAAACAAAAACCTTATGAAGGTTATTTCCCCATTGCCATCCAAAACAACTGTTAAAGAAAATGGTTCAAATTTTCCAACAATCTAAAGGACATGGGTATCTAATTGGACCAAAGGATAAGCGAATAATTCAAACGGTAAGTGGAATGAGGGTTTCCCAAGTCAAAACAAAGGCAGATAGGAACATCTAGGGAACAATAAATTTTCACATATGGTTACACCCACGGACACCGAATTTGCATGCAAGAAAATAAATGCTATACCATCATATAATTCCCATGCAATATGGATAGGTGTTGGAATTTGAATTGCTTGGATCATGGGTTTGCAAATAGATGATAAACTCCAACAAATGCACCTATGCCTGAAGAAACCGCCATGAAAATGGGTACCCAATGGTGTGAACAAAGGTAAGAATGATGGCCAAGTGCATGCCGCTCCCCCACATCAATGGAAACCTCCAACTCTAATAAGGGGGAAGGGGAATCGAATTTGTGACCAATAGGTCCATTTGAAACAAGGAAGGTATGGGGGAATAAATAGATCTATTCTAGACTCTCGGGAAAACTAAAAAATTTCAAGTATGAGGACTCCGAGAGAAGAAACAAATAGAGCAAAAAAAGAAAAAAATTAACCTAGAATTAACAAAACTAATGCTACTATTTTTAGTTGGATGGATGGTCCATAGGCCCAGTGAAATTACTATGGTTTGTAGTGAATTCGTGAGGATTTAGAGGTTCCCAATGCAAAAAAAATGAAAACCCCCAAAAATCAACTTCTCAAAGATTTAAAGATGAATCCCATGTTAATTGCCAATACATTTCTATCACAAGCACAAATGAGTTTGAAGACGGTTTTACTCACTGATTTGGGAGGCACTGGCTCTTATGTAGCTATGCTCAATGAACTCTGGTTCAGACTCCGACTTATCTTCCTCTGCTACCTCTAGTTTGTACCACATGTTCCTTTGTGACCTCTGGCTCAAAAAGAATGATAATGTAGGTGGTTATTTATGCGGCTATGCTCGGTAATTCAGCAGGAATGCTCTGCAGGTACCTCTCTCT